>JBBPDC010000112.1:61106-71182 GCA_037974485.1 Hemigrammopetersius urotaenia
TTCCATCCTAGTGACGTCCCTGTTTCACAGTAGGCAGCTTGCGTAGTATAGACCCAGCTCCCAACCCAACTTTGTGATTAGATTAACGGCGATATTTTTTTTATCGTGTGATAAGAGTCTCACATTAACGCAGCACGTTAACGCCGATAACGGCCCACCACTAATATCCACTATGTGCACATACACATCTTTATATAGGTTTGTATACCAACCCAATCTCACAATGCTTCTTGCAGCCTTTATGAAATACAATTTAATCAAAATGCGTGCTGTGATCATGATTTAGGGCTTTTTTCATGCTAGGACAGCGCTTCACTACCTTTTATTTTAATGCGCAGTGTGTAACATCGGCGGTATCAGTGCTAACTGGTGACTGTTACAGTTGGGTTTAGGATTAAGGTTAGGGTTAAGGTTAGGTTAAGGTTAGGTTAAGGTTAGGAATTAACTCATTATTTCTCTCCTACTGTCCCTCAGTCACCAGTTAGCGCTGATACTGATGATCTTACGCAGTGTGCATTCAAATACAGGGTAGTGAAGCGTTATCCTAGCACGAAAACAGCCCTAAATCCTGATCACAGCACGTATTTTAATTAAATTGCATTTCATGATGGCTACAGGAAGACCAAGCTCTTATATACACACACATACATTTACATACACACACAATTTTTAAATATTTATTTTAATATTTGTATAGTGTCCTTTTTTTATTTTATTTTTTTTATTTTATATTATACCGTTGTATAGCTTTTTTTTCTGTTCACTTTTTGCTATAACAATGCAATTTTCCCACTAATAAATGTTCATCTTATCTGATGTTACCTTATGTGTATGACTCACTGTTACCCATAAACACGGACTCAGTCCAGGCTTCCAGGCTGTTGCTTCTGTATTAATCTATGCTAAAGATTTTAAATGGTTCTAATGGGGGCATTCAGTAATCTCTAATAAACTCACTCAGTTTATGACACTCTTTGACTATTATCCTTTAATCTGGACTCAGTTCAGGCTTCAAAGTGGCTGCCTCTGTTTTTAGCTATGCTAAAGGTTTTAAAGTCCCTCAATATGCCCCAAAATCATCACACAATCAACTCATACTGTATGGGGGTTTTCAGTCATCTCTAATATACCCACTTATGTGGTCTCTGACATGGTACGACTTACAGTTATCTGTTAACATGGACTGAAGAAAGACCTCATAACAATAGCAGTCGTGTTATTTCTCTCCTTAATCTAGTCCATGTTTACGATAAGATGAGATAAACCTTTATTAGTCCTACAAGTGGGAAATTTGTTTTGTAGTGAGTTAACGGTGCGTTAAGAGTCTCAGTTTTGGTGCAAATCATTGTGTAAATGTGATTTTACTTTAATAATGCTGTGATATCCATCCTGTGGCTCTGTACTTGTGATCCAGTGTAAAAAAACAAACATTTCAGTGTAACTTTAGTCCCCTTTTTGTTTCCTTTTCATAAAAGTAGGCCTAACTCTGAAATATTCTATAAACTCACGGACCGTCCCCAGCTTTGGCCTTCGCCCAGCCGCGTGGTGGGAGCTGCAGACAGCAGTGATGTTGAAATAAAAGAACAGATTTCTTTCAGCACGACACAATGCAGTGTTTAGACATGATCTAAGCCTTTCAAACACACACACACACACATACACATATGCACACACACACACACACACACACACACACTCCCGGCCAAACGCTACAGATCTGCGTGTGCCATAGGAATTCATTCTGGCCGTCCAGCGCTGCAAACCACTCCCCGCTGACCAGCAGCAGAGAGAGAGAAACAGGATTATGGGGGAAATCACATAACCAGCTAATTGAAGAACAATACCTTTATTCAGTGGGTTCTGGACGTGAATCTGTCGCTGCCACACTGCAGAAGCATCAGCAGATCCTCCCAGCTATAATGGGGTTTGATATAAAATTGGCTTTTGTTTGGTTTGGGTGGGGGGCGATCTGGGAAACGCTGGAATATTTATTTCAATTCTGGGATTTTATTTTATATCCAAACTTCTCACCCAAAATGAAAAATCGGCACATACGACAACGTGGCCCCAACACACAACATGCTTTAGGTCAAATTTGTACAGCAGTTTTTTGCAAATGGATGTTTAGAAACCCAAGCCCAGAGCGAACTCTGAGAGGAGCCAGGACTCGAATAGAGAACCTTCCTTAGAAGATGAGGTAGAACAACAAAGAACCAAGATTCAAAAGGGAACCTTCCTAAGAACATTTGAAAAGAACTACTGATAGGAAGCAAAACTCAGAAGGATTATCTTTAGCATCTTTTATCTTTGTTGTTTTTTGTTAGAAAGACAAATGCTCTTAATGAATTCTACACAACTTTATCAGCCATAATAAGTTAGTCCTGCAAAACACAGAAACATTTTCAATTGCAAAGCTGTGGTGGATAACACTGGAACATTGATGTGAGGATTTGATTGTATGAGAGCGTTAGTGAGGTCAGGTACTGATGTTGGAACATTGCTGTGAGAATTTGATTGTATGAGTGCATTAGTGTGGTCAGTTGCTGATGTTCAGGATCATAAAGGTTCTGGATGGAGCTCCATCACTCCAGAGACTCCACAGACCAACACTGGGGGGTTTATACCCATAGATGATTGACAGACAGATAGAGAGACGACGGACGGACGGACGGACGGACGGACACAGAGACAGTGTTTGTGTGAGTCTGTGTATGTGAGTGGTGAGTGTAAGGGTTAATGTACCGGTGCTGCTGGTTTATGGTGTGTGTTCAGTGTTCAGTACTGTAGACATTCCTCCTCTCTCTCCGGGGAGTCTGTTAGCGCTGTGTGTCCGCAGGGCTCGGCTGAGCGTGTGTGTTCCCATACAGCGGGGGTCAAAACAGTTGTTTAATTTAACTTTCCCACTGCAGAGAGACCACCATTCACAAAGAGCCCAGCTGTCAGCCGAACGAAGACGCATGGGCGCGAGTCTCCTCCGGACAGGGTTCTGCAGAAGCTCAGACGGGTCACAGCTTTCCCAGACGGCCAGGAAGTGAATAGAAGCTCTATGTGGTGTCTTCTCACTAAAAACTGTGAAACATCAATTTGCAGATGATTGATTGATCAAAGACATTTGACATTCTCCAGACTGCCTGATGGCTCACATGAGCCTCTGTGTAACAGTGTTGGTGGTATTCGGACTGAGTGGAGTGACACTATAGACTGCAGAAAGTATAACAGTAGCCAATGTGCATTAAACAATGAAGTAAACAAGAAAGTTCAGGACAAAACAATAGGTGCATTAGACAGAGTCAAATAATGTCTGGTCAGTGGAGGTCCTACGGTGGTCGCTTTGAAGTATGTGCTGATACAACAAGTTGAGCAGTTAGAATTTGTGCTTTAGAGATTGAAGAGAAGTTAGGAGAGTCATTCTGGAAGTTGAAAAGCTGTTAGTAGTTGAGTTTTGGAAGTTGAGGAGAAGTTCTAGAAGGTAAGAAGCAGTGAGATGTTCTGAAAAGGGAAGAGCAGTTCGAAGTTCTGGAAGATGAAGAGCAGTTCGAAGTTCTGGAAGCTGAGGAGCAGTTCGAAGTTCTGGAAGATGAAGAGCAGTTCGAAGTTCTGGAAGATGAAGAGCAGTTCGAAGTTCTGGAAGATGAAGAGCAGTTCGAAGTTCTGGAGGTTGAAGAGCAGTTCGAAGTTCTGGAAGATGAAAAGCAGTTCGAAGTTCTGGAAGATGAAGAGCAGTTCGAAGTTCTGGAAGATGAAGAGCAGTTCGAAGTTCTGGAAGATGAAGAGCAGTTCGAAGTTCTGGAAGTTCTCTGAAGAACTGAAAAATAAACTTTAAGGCATTCTACAAATGCAAGTTCACAAATCCAGTTTCCATTGTTTACGAGTTTGTTTTAATGTGTCTTTTTGTTGTAGCACAGTCTGAACACTGTTAAAAATAAAGTAGTGAAAAGTTATTTGCATAATGAACTGTTTTCATTCCTTAGAGACTGTTTTAATGAATGGGTTCCATAGAAAAGCTATTTTTAAAATGTAATGTGAGAATGTGAAGAAGCTTAGCTTAAGCTTAGCATGAAGGTTCCAGGAGTTTTGGACGCTGGTATTCTTTAGATTTTGTGTTACGGGTGCTGATGTGTGGTTATTTACTTTGTTTACCGCCTTGTTGCTGAAGTTCATGTTGCCATGTTACGGGTTTGTTTTTGTTGTTGCACAGTTTTAACAGTCGCCTACACTCCTAAAACCACAGGCGCCAGAAAGACCTTTCTGTGTGACGCCAAAGGAGAACCGTTATGGATTCCCTAAAGAACTATTTAGTGGCTGCTTCTTTATAGAACCTTTGTTTTTAACGGGAGTAAAATAATTACAAGAATAAGAGTGTGCACGTTCAGTCATGCTAAAACGACGGTCTTTGATTGGTTGGCTCACCCATCAGTCAAACGGCAAATTTCTGGGGGCGGTTCTCCGATGGTTTCTGAGACTATAGTGCGTTGGTGACGTGTCGTGTTGTGGTTTCAGCAGCTGATTTCACAGCATGTTTGGTTTCTCTCTGGTCTGATATCCAGGCTGGGCTGTGTGGGTTGGGGGTCCATGACAGCAAGGTGGGAGTTTCTCTGTGTTTTTTTTTGTTTTTTTTTGCTGGGGTCTTTGAGGAGCTCTCCGCTGTGATTCTGTCTGATGATAAGTGAAGCCACCGCTGAGCTTTGGGGGAAAATGAGCACCATTACCTGGACAAAAACACTGTCATTTGGGTAAAGAATGAGCGCCGGCACAGTTCAGCCGGGCTGCGATACGGAGCTTGATATTACAAAAGAGGGGGCCGGGGGGGGGGGGGACACTGCAATTTGCGTGGCGGAGCTCCAAGGAGCAAGCTAACCACGACGTAATCAGCAGGCCAGGGCCTCCTCAGACAGCACGGGAGGCCCCTGCCAGTCTTGTGCACACTTCACAGAACTAACATCTACTGCTGATAGAAGAGTAATACGTTTGGTGGCAAAAATAGGCCTTTTTTAAAACGTCATTTCAGAAAGTTTGGTTATTTGTGTGATAACCATCAAGAGAATAGTCTCTTATTGAAGTATATAAAAATTACATTGCATTTAAAGCACCTGCAATGTTTATTAAGCTCAGCCAATCAGGAATTAACCATGAATTAAGCCTAATCTTGGAGAAGAATTTAGTGTCAATGGAGAATTAACATTGGAAGACATTTTATCGGTCTCTTCTAGGTTACATTAAGCGCATTCATCAGAGTGGTCCATCCTCTGTGGGGTCTACAAGTGTGTGTCAGAACATTTTATTTGCATTAATTACCACCTTGGTGCATGTTGCCATGTTACGGGTGTGTTTTAACTACAGGTTTTCTGTGTGATGCCATAGAAGAACCATTATGCAAGAACCTTTTAGTGGCTGGTTTTTTAGAAGAATTTTTCATTAAAAGTCTGAGTAAAAGCATTGCAAGAATAAGATTGTCCTTTAGCATCCTTTAGCATGATATGAGAGAATATAACACTGTATTTTTAATGTTTATTAAGCCAAGCAGTGCAGAAATAAACACTCGAGTCATGAATTTAGACTGATCTTGGGCTAAAATTTGGTTTTAATGGAGAAAAAACATCGGGTGGCCTTTTCCAGGACTAAGTTACATTAAGTGCATCTTTCAGAAGTGCATCCTTCTTGGTGGTCCATCTGCTGTGACTATTATAATATCAAACCATTAGACTCGTTATAAATATCAAAGAATAAAGTACATTTGGAAACTCTTAATACATTCTGCCGCCTGGGCCATAGGGGATTAAAAAAGCACATCATAAGCTGCAAATCTGTGCATCTTGGGCTTCTCTTCTTCTTTTTTTTTAGCCAGCGGTACGTTGCTGTTGCCTGGAAAGTCTCCGTTTTAGCCCAATTTCCTCCCGTATAGAAAGAAAAGTGAATTAATTGAAGCACTTTGCTAATTGACGGCGTGCGGATTGGCTCATTTAGGCTGGCTGTGAGTGGCAGGAAGTGCTTGTGAGATCCTCCACTTGATGTCTCGTGAAGCGAGAGGCCTGCGAATTTCAGCTGAATCTCCAAATCAGCCTCCACATCTGTCATCTTCAGGGTTAAAGGGCGCAGATGGCCGAGGCGCTGGCACGCTACCAGGGCCCGGCGCGCGGGAACGCGGATGCCAGGATGTGAAGAGGGAAAGTTCTCGTCTCTCTCTCTCTCTCTCGCAAGCTGAAACCCATCTCAGGTCTCCCTGACACCAGATGTTCCTCAAACGTTCGCTGAGTGACATCTTATGTGGTTTTTAATCACTCTCATTTATCCAAATGGGGCTCCAATAGAAGCTCTGAATAGGAAATTAGCCGTCTCTGCTAACGCTCGCGTTAAGCTAGATCGTTTTAAGGCCCTGACACTGCGCACATAAACTTTGCTTCAGATGGAGGCGAGGCGTTTGATCACAGCTGATACGCCGAAGCCTCAGACACTAATCGCGCCGCCCGAGTCCGTTTGTTTCCGCGGCCCGGCCGAGGGTTCGGGGGCTTTGCAGGGAGGACACGCTCGCTCATCATTACCATCTGGAGTATTAAGTCCATTTAAGTGATAATTGAAGTCGGGGGGAAGACGATAAACTCGGCATGGGCCCTCGGCGTCCGGCCTCGGCCCTCAGTAAACGATATACCTCGTGGTGTAAATATGCGGCTCGTATTTCATTGAAATTCGAAAGCGTATTAGTGTTATCCCTTCCCCTCAGGCAATTGGCCTTTTATGCTGGCCGATCCCCGGCCCTGATAGTGTTAAGTGGAATTTGCCTCTCTAAAATGGCCTGAACTGCTGGCACATATGAATATGTAAATTTTGTGTCTCCCATTTTGCAGAGAGAATAACTAATCCCCCCGGCTTGATCTTTAACTCAAAATTCACAGCGCATTTAAGGTCTGTTTTGGTTGGGAGGGTGAAAAAATGATTCAATATGACTAAATTACCCCCCACTCCCCCAGAAATTAAACCAGCCTGGTCTCGGATGGTCTGGGGTGGGGCTCAACCCTATTCAGGGGCGTTTAGAGGAGGACCTCCCCGAAACAAGTCGTACTGTCTCCCATTCGTTCTCGAAAATCTGTGCTAATATCTCAGGATACGTTTGTTTTGCTCACACTTGTTTTCATGTTCAGCTTTTTTTGTGTTTTTTGTTGTTTTTTGTTTTCTCTTCACCAAATGATCCAGTTTCCACCATTGGACGCCCCGTATCTCCAGCGCCATCTTCTTATTCCTCTTCCTCTTATTTTGCCGGGTTTGTTCGGCGCATTGTGGGACCGCCCTGCGTGGTTCGAGAGATTAATCAGTGAATGCGCCGCATTGTCGCTCCCGACGTAATTTAATTACGCCCATTGTTCGCAATGAGACACTGAGGAATGAAGTTGCGTTTTTGAAGTTTGATGGCTCTCGCTTTGAATGTTTTGTCGTCCGATCAGCCGGCGCAACATTTATAATATTTATGAAATGCAACGTTTCTCTGATAACTCCCACAAAAAAATAAAAAACCTCCAAAAAAAAAAAGAATTATCAAAATTTAATTAGCAATATAAATGCCGGAAGGAGCACATTATGTGCAATTGTCTTGCTATCTTTCCAGAAATTAGTCTTTTAAAATGAATTTGCTGTATTAATCGCCTTAAAAATATTTTTGATCACTGAATTAATAGTTTTCCATCCTGTTTTTAGGTATTCATTGACATAGGTGATTGGTTCTTAATTACTACAACGGCCTCTTCCCATTCTCTCTTATTAATTCGTGTTTTCTGGCGCAGTCCCAAAAGGCAGCCTTGCCCTATATCTTCTAATTACTTCTGTAATTGAATTTGCTCACTGTTTCTCCGCTGTTTTTTTTTCTCTGTTTGTTCCGGGGGGTTTATTGTGTCTTTGTATGTCAGCCCTCTCAGCAGACAGAACATGCCGGGGCCTCTCGTCGCTCATCTCTCATTAATTTTCCAGAGCCTGCCTCCGCTTTATTTATTTAATATTACCTGCAGAGGCTCTCCAGCTCGAGCAGGCCTCGCCGAGGAAATTAATTAATTACGAAAACGGTGAAACAATTACCCTCTGCCTCAGCGCTCGCTCAGTCGCTTACCCCACTTCTGCCGATTTCAGGAGCACCTTGAAGTGCCTTCGCAAGAACAGGAGTGTAAAGAGATGGGGGGGGTTGTTCCTCGCAAACATCTCTGTGTGTGTGTGGGGGACGACGACAATTATTTTTGTACAGATACTGAGTTACCTTTATATGTGCAAGTGTTTATTAGGGCCGATATATCGGTCGGCCTGTGAAATTGACTGATACAGACAACAGTGGTTTCATTGTCATTGTCGATAATTAGCAGTTTAATCATTATCACTGTTAATTAGCAGTTTTAATGTTATCCTTGATAACACTGGGTAACATTTTTTTATGAAAGGTCTGTTTCATTGCAATTTTTAATGTTTCTTAGTCACGTTTTGCACGTTTGCTTTCCTCCCTTCAGTGGTTCTACAGAGATAAACCAAACTCTCTGTATATTTTTCATTATAAGGCTGTAATACTGCTATTATTTTCATATTAGTCTCACTGATGCGTGAGTCTCTCACTCGATGCGTGAGAGTCGGAGACCCTGTTATCTACATGCCCAACAAACAAACAACTGATTAATATAGAAAAAGTTATCTGTAGAACAGAAGAGCGTCAGCCGAGCGCCGAGTTTAGCTTTCTCTAAAAATGATGTTTGTAACTAAACCCTTAAAGCTCCATGAAAATAAACGTTAGCCCCGAAATCGGCGCCGAGATTCTAGAAGAAACACCACAGAATGAAGGATACTCGTTTTTGTTGCCTGGTGTTCTCAGTTCTGTTTAACTTGAATAAGTGCAATGAAAGGAAAATAGAAATATTGTAATGCATATGGTATATCGCGAACCGCCTTGTAGTATTGTGATATTTTTTAATATGATATTTTTTGACAAATACATCCATCCAGCCTACCACAATGCACATAAAAGTATTGTAGAATTTTAAGATGGGCCCTCAGCAAATTGCAAAAACTTAAAAACAATAGAGAATACTGCAGTTTGTCATTACGTTCAATGGGAAAGTCATTTCTACAGCCTTCCAGCAGTTGGTAGGAAGGAAAGCATTAGTGGTCGGAGCACGGACAGGTCAGCTCAAGCATGGAAAGGTTGATCCAGGATCCTGAACGTGGTCAGTCTGGCTCAAGTATAAATATCTGTATGATGGCTCCATACTTCTTCCAGTAATATGCTGAGCATTATGACTCCTTCCTGTCCCCCTAACCCGCTTTCCCCCACATTACCAGTGCAATCAGCTCATACATCTTGTGGCCACTCCAAGCAACCAGTTCCACCCTCAAAATTGAAAATACCAGAGGAAAAATAACATCGGCGCCCCTTTTATGAAATAATCTTCAAATTTATTTGTCATATAAGGCTTGTGTCCCGCGATATCAGGGGAAGAGCCTTTCTCCGGAGGACCCCTTTAATGTCGCCCAATCTCATATTAAATTGGAGGTTCCTTAATAAGGCGTTTGTGGGCCCTGTTATCCTGGGCTAAAAGGCCGTCTCTGTTGTCCTTTTCCTGCTGCATGACTCGGAAAACAGATGGTATCACTGCTATATTACTCCTCTAAGAGCTCATATCCTCTCTCATGTTATTTTCTTTGATCTGCTAGACTTGCTGCTCTCGCTTCTCTCTCCCTCTCTCTCTCTCTCTCTCTCAATTTCTCTCTCTCTCTCTTTCTTTCTTTCTCTCTCTGTCTCTCAATTTCTCTCTCTCTCTCTCTCTCTCTCTATCTCTCTCCCTCTCTCTCTCTCTTTCTTTCTTTCTCTCTTTCTCTCTCTCTCTCTCTCCCTCTGTCTCTCAATTTCTCTCTCTCTCTCTCTATCTCCCTCTCTCTCTCTCTCTCTTTCTTTCTCTGTCTCTCTCTCTATCTCTCTCCCTCTTTCTCTCTCTCTCTCTGTCTCTCTTTCTCTCTCTCTCTCTCTCTCTCTCTCTGTCTGTCTCTGTCTCTCTCTCTCTCTGTCTCTCTCTCTCTCTCTCTCTCTCTCTCTCTCTCTCTCTCTCTCTCTCTCT
>JBBPDC010000112.1:155827-171432 GCA_037974485.1 Hemigrammopetersius urotaenia
CCTCCACTATATTAGTGTTGGAGACCATTCACCTCCACTATATTAGCGTTTGAGACCATTCACCTCCACTATATTAGTGTTGGAGACCATTCACCTCCACTATATTAGCGTTTGAGACCATTCACCTCCACTATATTAGTGTTGGAGACCGTTCACCTCCACTATCTTAGTGTTTGAGACGGTTCACCTCCACTATATTAGCGTTGGAGACCGTTCACCTCCACTATATTAGTGTTGGAGACGTCTGGTTCCATTCACCAACACTGAAAAGAAATTAGAGCTTGTACAATCAACCGTTTCACACCAAACTGTTTGACTCTGTTTATATGCTCTGAATTTTGCATATTTGGTGTTATTCCCCTTTAAAAGGCTTCATACATAGTTGCAAAGCAACAGTGCACTGAAATATCTGCATTTTCAACTCAAACATTGCATCTCTCTGTATAATGATAATCTGAGTGGATTGAGATGTTTGTTATGGTTGTGTGCAAAAGTTTTGGCCCAAATAGGTACACACCCTCTGCAGAGACTCCTTTGTATGGTTCAGTTTATTGTATTTAACACTAAATAAAATGAAATAAAAGTTAATAAAATGTGGCCTGGACAGATGTTATGGTATATTATGTTAAGTTTTATGTGTTTTAATTAAATAGAAATTAACATTTGTGTCTCCCTGGCATATTTGCCTGTGATCTCTGAAGAGGGTGTGGACTTATTTACAGCTTCAAGAAAACATGTGGTTTGACTTGAGTGTTCAAAATTTTACCCGCAGCTCTAAACCCAGAAGGGCCAGAAACCCCAGAGATGTTTCTGAAGGTGTTCTCCTCCTTCAGAGCACTTCTGGAAGTTTCTCTGAAGAAAAGAATGTAATGAAATGTGTGTGTTCTGGTGTGTGCAGTGTGAGGCCGGAGAGCAGTGCGCCGTGAGGAAGGGTGCTCGCTTTGGAAAGGTGTGCACCTGCCCTGAAGGAACCGCCTGCAGCTTCTCGGCTCTGCAGTGTTTGTGAGGACGCTTCTCCAACCGGATGATTGTAGATAAACAAATTAAACAATGCATTTTATACATATCTGCCTTCCAGTGGAATTCTCTAGATCCATCAAATAAAAAAAAGTGATATACATATCTTCACCACTAGAGGGCGCAAATGTGCAGGTTTGAGTTACAGGACATCACAGGCAGGGACTAAAAGGGGCCTCCATTATACACGGATTTTTCTTACACACAGAAAAGTTTCATTTCTTCATATTTCACTTCCAGAGATCCAGACTCTCTTGTGTTAGTGTGTTCTGGAGGAACAGTCCTCCAGGCTTCCTGAAGGATCTTCAGAGCCTCTCGTTTCCAGTCCAGTCCCTGAACCTGAGCAGTTTCAGAGGAATGTCTCTGTTGGTTAAGACACACAGTGACCTACATATGAATCATTCAAGCAGAACAAAGAGCCTCTAACTGAAGTCCTGGCGGTGGTCAGGTGGTGATCAGTATATTGGTGGTGCTGAATGCTGAGTGGGCGGAGCTCCTTTATCTTTAGCAACACTTTGCAACCCGGCAGTAAAACATGTTGACATTTGAGACAAAGCAGAATCTGAAGAAATGAGGGGGGTTTGTGGATGTGCGTCCATGTTTCTTTGTAACAGTGTCTGTACTGGTATTCTATGATCTGTATTTCATGTAATTAAAAAAAGTGTACGCTGCAATTTTAAGCGCAATGAACAAAAACAAGAGTCCTGCAGAATAAAAACACAATAGAACTTTAATTTTAGACCAAAATCCCACTTAAAAATGACAAATCCGGTTTAGATTAAACCTCACTCAGATTGATACAGAACTGGACAGTTACAGCCAAATAATTCACTGAAATTAAAAACCACAGGACATTTAACTACTTTACAAATCATTTTAGTTTATTCAAAATTTGTAAGTTTTTCTTCCTTTTCCAACATTCATGAAAAATACTGAAAGTTAATCGAGTTACATTAAGTCCAGACGCTGATCTCCTTAAACCCGCCTCTGCGTCCGGAGGCGGGGCTTAAAAGACAGTACACCAGTTTAACCAGTTCCTAAAGAGCCAACCCAGTCCGGGTAAAGCTGAATCATCTCATGACAACAGGCTTTGTACATTTGTGGTAAAACACACACCTAAAGCAAACTAAAAATAATAACCATTTAAAGATATTTTAACAAATAAAATAACCAAACGCAAAACAAAAACAGGATAAAAGTGGAAGAAAAAAAAGGTGAATCTAAACCAACAGAGCATTTTCACAATATTCACATTTCAGCTCCATGAAGAAAACATGAACATGAAGATGCGGGAGGGTGTGGAGGACCGCAGTCAGACGGGAGAAAAGAATCGCCGCGGAAAAGACACTCGACGCGTTCTGGAATGTCCAAAATTCTCCGTCGGAGCAGAAGGGGCGCGAGAACAGAGTCCGTTCAAAACAGATACAAAACAGATTTAATCGTCGAATTTGATCTTCTTCCCTTGAGGCTTCGCAAATCCTCCACCTCTGCCACCTGCAGAACAGAGCAAGGGTGGAAAAAAGCCATTAATATTTACAACAAATACTTTTGGAAAACAGTGATCAAAATAAAAGAACCAACACAACAAAAGGAATCTATTGATATATAAAAAAAATTGTATCCATGGATTAAGGCAAAAAAATAAGGGGAGCCTTATTTTTAGGAAAAATAATTAAATCCTAATTAAACCAAAGAAAAAGAGCCTTTCCAGAGCTTTGTCTATCGAAGCTTGTTCAGCTCCGCCCCTCGTTCCCCATCGGATCTGCATCAACCTCATTATTAACCTTTAGTCCCTCAGTTGACGGAAATCCGTCATCGCGACCGAGAACTTTAATCTGTGTAGCTCATTACACAGTTTCTGTAGGCCACATTTTGTTTAAACATTCCTTAAATTACTGATTGAAGAACAAACTAAGGCAAAAATCTGACGAACACTAATCAGGAGACTAGTATTTATTGTGTAACGAAGTGCTGTGATATGTATGACTCACCTCTGAATCCTCCTCCTCTTCCTCCTCCTCCTCCCCGGTTTCCTCCTCTTCCTCCCCTGAACCCACCGCCGCCTCCTCGGCCGAAACCTCCCCGTCCTCCTCCTCGACCCCCCCTGCCTCCGAATCCGCCTCCGAATCCACCGCCGAATCCGCCTCGGCCCCCGCGGCCGCCTTCACCCTTCGGCCGGGCGTAGTCCAGAGTCACCCTGTTCCCGTCGATCTCTCCGTCGTCCATCGCCTCTTTAGCGGCCTTACAGTCCTCCTCATTGTCGAAATCCACAAACCCGAACCTGCAGAGCAAGAGTCCAGTTACAGCACCAGCGCCCCCAGCAGGAACTTGCGCAGACCTGCATGCGGACTTCTGTCTCACAACAGACATAGGCTCCGCCCACATGAGGGGTGAGGTGCCCGTTTAACTGTGAGGGCTGCTCTACTTCTCGTGCGAATCCGTAATCCGTCACCGATCAGACAGAAAGGAGCTCATGAGAAGAGACCAGAGCATCAAAACTACACCGGTTCCAGCATGGCTTATTCGGCCACCGTGCCAAACAACCGCAACCCGCCAGACTAGATTAGAGCAGACACGTCTGCCGTGTGGCGCATTTCCATATATCTAAGAAAAACATGCGGAAAGCCGCATGTTTTTAGAGGGGGTGCATCCACAAAGACTCAAGGTCATTTATCATATAAAACCAAAACAGCAACATTAAAAGGTCCACCAGTTCATCTCACCCCACACTGTAAAGCAGAAAATCTGAGTTACCCCTTAGGAGACCCCGTCTCCTTATCTGTGGCCACTCTGGCAGCAACGGCTCCTTCAAATGCGTCCTTCAGCGTGTGCTCTGTCGTGTCTTCTGACAGACCCTTTACAAACAGAGTTTTTGTAGGACCTGCAGAAAGAAAAAAATTCATATTTGCACTGTAATTACATTAGATAATGTCAGTCATTTTAATTACATTTGAATTTAAGGAGAATCTCAATTTCTACACAACCAAAACATTTAGATGGTTCAGACTGGGCTCGGTGTGAAAAGAGAGTCAAAACTGTGGTAAACTGAATTATGCAGAAGTGTTCGAGAGGAAACCAGTTGGGATTCCCATTAAGGCTTCACCTGAGTGGCCTTTTCCTCCACCGCCATCTCGGCTCTGACTGTACTCGAGCCGAATGGTCCTGCCCTCCACTTCGGTGTTGTTGCAGGACTCCAGCGCTTCTTTAGCATCTTCTGCGCTCTCAAACTCCACAAATGCAAACCTGCAGAGACGAGGACGTTCTGAAAAGTCCCAACTTACCAAAGTCAAATCAATACAAGTACTGGGGTCTTAAGGCTGACGAAAGGGGCTGGTTGGAGTGAAACTCTTCTGGCCATATTAGAGCCAGAAAACTTAATTGATCCTGATGTTATCATTGTAAACATTGTTACATGGCTGTAACAATGTTTACAATGTCATTTCTTCTCTCAAGAAAGTCTCGCTTCTCTTTCTAATGCAGTAACCAAGAAAAAGGGACAAACATATAATAAATATAAAGCACTGTGTGTCCATACACACACAAATTGCCATCCTACTGTAACCATGCCCATAAATTATACTTCTCTATTTTGAGCGGGGGCCATCAAAAAAAAACAACCTTCTCTTTTAGTGGTAAATTTGCATCATGCCAGAAAGTGAACAGAACAAAAGGTAAAGGCAAAATAGGAACAATACTTTCCAGTACAGTCTATTTGTTTTTAAGATTGTATATTTGTATATGCAAACTCGGATAAGTCGGTATATGTATCCACTGAGTGCATGTACAGTGGATATACAGATATATGTAAGAGCACGGGAGACTTGTCACTCCGTTGTGTGTGTTCATATCCAAATCAAACATATTGACCAAAACTGAGGAGCGAGAACTCACCCCTTCGCCCGGCCGTTGTTCTGTGGTATCCTGATGCTGACTGCTTTTTCAAACACGCTCTGGAGGGAATCTTCTGTGGCACTGAAGGCCAAGTTGTTCACAACGAGGACCTTGCTTGCCTGTCCGGCAGCTAGAGAGGGAAGAAATGAAGTCAGACCTGCCTCTACAGAACCTCTATAACAGAGTGGTCTCTATGCTGGATCAGTACTTGACTATCTTGAGGAACCACACGGGGTTTCAGTTAAATAAGGTTTTCATCCTCTCCAGCCACATGTGCAGCATTGATCTGAGAGTTTTTAAACAAAAGGGAGGGGGTCTCACCTCCACCTCGCCCGCCCTGCTGCTGCTGCTGGCTCTTCGCTCCTGTGAAGTCCACCATGATGGAGCGCCCCTGAACATCTGAACCCTGCGTCTCTTCCAGCATCTTCTCTGCGATCTCCTCAGTCTTGAACTCAATGTATGCAATGCTGTACAGAAAAATAAGCATCAGTCGTCATCTATGAAGGTCCTGCACTTACAGGTCACTGCAGCTGATCTACAGAAAAGCTTGGACAAAGTCAGGATCGGGGTTTAGTCGTAAAAGCAAGTTTTTTACAACAAAAACTAGTTCAGACCTTAGGTTAGATGCTCTTTGTTCTGCTTAAATGATCTATACATCGGTCACTGTGTGACTTAACATTCCTCTTAAAGTGGTGTCTGAAATGAGTCTTCGAAAGTCCTTCAGGAAGCCTGGAGAACTGTTCAAGAACCCTTTAAAATGCAAGTAATTCTGCATTTCTGTGCTAAAGTCTCATTTCTTCATACTTACGTTTCCAGTGTTGTACATAAATTAGTCGTGAAATCAAACTGTTTTTTTTTTTATTGTGGCACATTTTTAAAGAAATGTATATTTAAAGGAAATCACTCTGGAAGCCAATTATGAAGAAATGAGGGGTGAAGACAGACTTTTGTACAGTACATTAATATTTAAGAAAGCACAGACTAGTCTTTAGGCTGAATGTTAGGTTTAAGACTTTTACACTTAGAATTCAGTGCTCTATTAAAAAGTTACTTTTAAATGGGCTTTACTTCAGTTAAAGTGTCGTTATAATAATAAAGGTTAATGGAAATCGTTCTTTACCCTCTGCTACCGCCATTCTGACCCATGGGTACCCTGATATCAATCGCCTGGTCAAACAGCTCCTTCAGCTCGTCCTGCGTTACGGAGTACGGAAGGTTCTTCACGAACAGCGTCCGAGCGTCTTTCTCTGCAGGAAAACACCGCCATCAGGCACTTGCTGCTTTTATCAAACCATGAACTGTACAAACATCGCCACAGAGTCAGTACTTGACTATCTTTTCAAACCCACACTATTGTTTCAGGGAGAAAAAGGAAGTGTCATGTTTTGGCTTCACAATCGCTGCATAAAATCATTATTAAAACTACTACCTTTCTTGTTGTCCTGCGAGCTCTCTTTGCTTCGGGCCCGGTCCAGTTTCAGAGCCAGACCCATACACTTCCTCCCGTTCAGAGAAAGAGCTTTCTGCAGCTCCTCTTCAGAGGCGAAGTCCACGTAACCGAACTTCCTGCAACAGAAAGCCAGAATCTTCAGAATCTGAGGGAAACCGGTTTAACCCAAGGCCTGAGCCACTTCGGCTGTAGCAAAACGTCTGAGACCGCAGGAAATGGATTATAAAAGCCAGTTGCTGCCATTAGTTGCATTATGAGCCGTGAACAACAGAAACAAAGAAATAACTCAACCCTTGTGGTTAGAGAGGGAACAGCTTACTAATATACTGAGTAACAGCCATAAAGATGCATTACTGTAAAAAAAAAAAAAAAGTGAAGTGAGATTTCTCGGTTGCTATGAAAACAGTGTTTGGAGACAAAATATTGGTTTTATGGTCAAAAACAATGTGTTAAAACAAAGTCTTCTCCCAGGAGCCTCAGACCAACGCATCATTCGGTTTTACTCACTGAGGCGTTTATGGTTGGGGCGACTGGAGTCGGCAGGAGTGATTCAGTGTCGTACGTAAACAGGTGGGAAAAGTGCACACAGCCTCGTCGACTAGTTGCTTTTTAATTCAGTCGCAGTTATTTGTTTTTAATAACAGATCTTATAACAGGCTTTTGTGTCTTAAAGCCTGATTTGTTTATCAGGATTTGGTCCCTTTACAACAACCTTAGCAGTGACTCTCTCCGCTAAACACTAGCCGCGTTTACATGGACACCTTCAATCCGATTAAATCTGATTGGATGAAAGAACCCAACCGAACCGTTGACATGAGCATAAAATAGAGAGATCCACGTTTTCTGGAGAGAGAAGAAAAAAAAATATATATATATATTTATTAGTGCTGGGCCGTTAACGTGAGACTCTTATCGCGCGATAAAATAAAGTGATCTGGGAGAACCTTTGGAGGCATATTTATGGTTTACACCATAAACACAGGCATTGGGATCTTTTTTTTTTGCGTGGTTCAGACCTTCGGCAGAATTCAAATGAGCCATTTTAATCTCGATTCATTCCAAGATTACAATGAGATTAATCTAGATTAACAAAATTAATCTATTAATCTATTTTTATTTAAATAAGAGCCTAGATAGACCTTTAGAGTTCGTTTATACGGTCAGGTTTTAGCACTGAAAAATGCAACCATGCAGCAGCACACAGGCTACTTCAGATCACGCCGACAGCCAACAGCCTGTGGTGATGCCAGACAGTGCTGATGTTTCGGTTTCTGATTTTACGCCCATCCAGTCTCTCCACAATATCGAACTGCTTTAACGGCTACCCTAAATAAATAAATAAATAAATAAAGAAAGAAAGTAGTCTCAACACAACCCGGTGCAAGCTCACACACGCGCAAGAAAAAGAAACGCGCTCTAATAATCGTTTGCCTGTTTACATGCAGATTTCACGATCGACTGGATTAAAAGAAAAAACGTCTAAACCATCTCTTTAATCGGATTCCACTGAATCTGATAACACTTTCAATCCGATTGACCTGAACCGTTTACATGCAACGTTAACATTATCCAAATTTAATCAGATTAAAAGTGAAAGTGTTCTTGTAAAATGGGGCGTCGTCTGAAGACCCGCCTCTTTAAGGCGCATCTTGGCGACTAGCCAGTCCTCCCACACAGCTCTCATACAGCTCATACATATTTAACGAATCCCAGACACTCTCCCTCTTAACTGGTTTTAGTTGTGCATTAATCTCTGACTTGCTTTTTCTCTCCGACAGGGTCGTTATGGTGTGCGACTCCAGCAGTAACTTCGTTAAATAGCTGTTGTTGATTTAAGTGTAGCTTTACAGGTTTTTAGAACGGTGTTGTGGACTTTAAGCACTGATGTATGTCTCTCTGGATAAGAGCGTCTGCTAAATGCAGTAAACGTCTCGCACCCCACACGTTCCAAACGTTACAAAGGCGCCCACAAAAATGATCACTACTAAGCTCAAAGAAAAATGGTCAAAAATCTGAACACGCAGGACAGCAACATAAAAATAACCGATATTGTATAGAGATCAGTAAAATAAAAATAATTAAAACAAAACAAGACGTTACGATCACTACCCATAACACGACCAGATGAAAACTCACTTGGAGCCTCCGAGGCGGACGTCCTGGATCACAAGGCTCTCCTTCTTGAAGAACTTGGCGATGGCGTCTTTGAGCTCGTCGAAACCTTTGTCTGGGTTCAGGTTGCCCACAAAGAGACTGAAGGCTGAAAATTAAAGCTCTGTATCAGGTGCCAGATTCCGCAGTCGGGAATAAAGACAAGTACTGATCTGCACTAGTCAGAATAGCAAAAAGTGACATCATACATCAGTATTAAGTCCCTTAATGATCATCACACAGAGCACAAAGCAGAGGCAGTTTATTAGAAACACCTGTTCACTGGTCATTTAAAAGGTCAAAACTGCTCCCATTTAAAGGGGTTCTGCAGGTGTAGCTCCATCAGTGCCCCTCTACTCCATTCACCAATAAAAGAGGACCACCACAGAAGACAGTTCAGTAGCCCCTTAGGTTTATGCGGATATACACTTAAGTTTAAGCAAGTTTTCTGAATGTTTACCATTATATTTTCTAAGGGTAATGAATTAAACTGAGTTTAAAGTGAAATAAAAGTGTTCTGGGAGCAGATTTGGGGGCATATTTAGGGTTTACACTATTAAAATAGACATTTTAGGTTTTTTCTCTCCACTACTGTATTTGGGTGGTGGTCCACTCACAGTTCAGTAATTGGACTGGTGACTGTTCAGTGAGCTCCACCACCCAGACACATCCAGCCGAGAGCAGACTTGTGGGCTAGATTTCTGACAAGCATTTATTTTCCAAACAATAAAAAAGGGTCCGATAACCAAATATTTTTATTTTTATCCAGAACCATGTAACTCGACCAACAGCGGACTGTGGCCTGGTGGTTGGAGACCTCGGGTCTAGAGGATGGCCGATGCAAACTGATGGGCTACAAAGGAGGTGTTTCTAATAAAGTGACAAAACCCAGCATCAGGAATCCAAAGGGGTTAGAAGGTACATACCTTCTCCATCTGCCTTAGCTTTCTTGGAAGGTGGCGTTCCTTTCTCCTTCTTATCCTCGGCTTTTCTCTTTCCTGGAGTGACGGGAGCAGCTGTAAAATTGATTTTTAGTCAAGGACTGAGATCAAAAGCGATAATCTATGGTCAGAAAGACCACGCAGACTTGGAACCGCGAGTGTTGTAACCTTCTCGCTTTGCACCCAATATTGACTGCAACTAAACTACAGGAGAGACACCGATCTTAAACCATGGGGCACAATTACACCCACAATCTGTCAGACGTGCTCTGTGCCCACTTCTATAGGACATTCGAAAATGTATTGCTTTGGTTCAATAAAAGCAAAGGAAGTTGTGTTTAACTTTTACACTTTTATCTCAATACTGCAATAACACTGTTGTACTGCACTCAAAGATTTAGGATTTAAATACATTTAACACTTACTACACCTTGATGCACCAGCATTTCTGGTTTTAAAATTTATTTCTATTTGTAATCAATTTATAACTTCTGGCATTAAATTCGTTTTTGCTACCTTCCTCATCGTCGTCATCTTCCTCATCATCGTCATCTTCCTCATCATCGTCATCTTCCTCGTCTTCTTTGGCTTTCACCATTCCAGCTTTCTTGGCTGGTTTGGCCGGAGCAGGTGTGGTGTCCATTTCCTCCTCTTCTGAATCTGCAGTAAAAAACACTGAGAATTAAATTCGCTTTAATGACAAAAGGAGCTCCAGACTTGAGGAACCAGGCACATCAGCCCAAAAAAAAAGAATCAACAAATATCTTCAGTATTAAGTCCCTAGATGATCATCACACGTGCCCCGTTTCTCAAGATCATGTGACATGAAAGTCGAGCGTTTCTACACACCATCTTCCTCATCATCGTCCTCATCTTCAGACTCCTCCTTGGTGGCCTTAGCTGGAGCTGCTTTGGCTGCAGGCTTCCCTGCTGCCTTTTTAGGGGGCGGGGCTTCCTCCTCTTCTGACTCATCTAAACGACAAAGAAAACCAGACCCTCGTTTAAAAAAAGGACGTCCTTATTTGGAGCTTCTGTGTCTGGGTTCACAGGAACAGATTTCGTGTAGAACCAGAACTTTTTAAAAACATGAAATTTAGATTTTTCTGAAAGTTTAAAATGCGTTGATTTTTTTATGTTAATTTTTAAACAAGTGTCAAAACAACCAATATCACTATTTCTAACCATCGTCGTCGTCAGAGTCCTCTGCAGGTGCTGCCTTGGCTGGAGCCGCTTTAACAGGTGTGGCTTTAGAGGGCGTGGCCTTTGCTGCAGCTGCTTTGGCAGGTGTGGCTTTAGCAGGCGTGGCCTTCTTTAGGGGAGGAGGCTCTTCCTCTGTAGGGGTGTGAAGATAAAATCACATTTAATGATTCTGCAACACCCAGTGACCTCTCAGTGAACATTAAGATCACAAACCTTCCTGCATGGACACTGGCAACAGAACTACAGAACAGACAAGATCACATTAATGCGATTTTACAGAGGGCTCGAGTTTTATCTTAAACACTTCCAGACAATACTCCCTCCTTCTACACAGTCTACACATATACAGTAGTACCTAATAATGGATTATTGTATTAAAATATATACATCGAGTATTTGTATTGAACAGAGTACTTTACACTGTACTGTTGTATAGTTCTTTATTATTGTATAGTTCTTTACTGTAAACAACCCAATCTGTACAATAAGTGGTATTAAATAGTGGTGCAATGGATCACTGTTGATCCGGGATCCGAACCGATCCCTCTCGACGGTTCGGCACGCATGTGATCCGAAGATCCGAAAGAAAAATAAAAGCTCCGCTGAATGGAGCGCGTAGTCAGTCTGTCAGGCGATAGTCATGGCCGGCGGTAGCGGAGGTGGAGGAGTGGAGGGGCTCGAGAACCCTCCAGCATAATTTAAATCACACGTGTGGGAGCATTTTGGCTTCTCCCTTAAATATATTGATGGGAAAAGGGTGGTGGATGAAACCACCAGTTTGTCGGCAGTGAGGCACGAGGAAGCTGTATGAGACCGGCAGCACGCGCCGGAAAATTCAGGAAAGAGTCCGGATCCGCGTAAAACTGGGGGTTTACTGTAATTGTGCCAGATATTGTTATATAATTGCGTGGAATGAGTCTCGAGTTGAAAGTTTGTAATAGGCAAAAATACTTAAATAAATGGAAAGTTTGTCTTTTTTTCTGATGCAAAAAGTGATGCGATCCGCGAATTTTTTGATCCGTTGCACCACTAGTATTAAATGTGGAATTTCAACCAATTTGTTAATAAGATCTGTTCAGTAAAAAGACTAGTATTTTACTATGAAAAATGTTTGTTTGCATAAGTTAGTTTGTTCTTCGACAATGAACCTACATCCAGTTCCTTTATGGTTTGTTTTAGCCTTTCATAAGTGAAAGGCAGACTTGGTGTTCATATGACCACATGAAATGACGTGGTTCTGCATACTTCAGTTAATCTACTAATGATATGTTAATACAATATAAGATCATTCCAATGCCCAGAAAGAACGGGATCAATTTGGAAGTCGGATCATCACAGGTGGGTGCATCTGTTGCTTTAGATACTCAGGGGGGGGGGGGGGGCTAAAAAGACACCCAATAAAACATTACAGCATTTAATGAATTTCAAGTGTTGATGCAACAACTACCAGAGTCGTCCTCGTCATCATCCTCATCACTGTCTTCCTCCTCAGCAGGGGCTGCTTTCTTTGCAGGAGCTGCTTTGGCTGCTTTTGGTGGGGGCATCTCCTCCACTTCTGTAAGTGGTAAATTGAAAATGCAGTTATATAAAAGCTGAGAGCAGCACAGTATAGAGAATATATCATTACTACAATTTTCCTGTTTTTACGATTTCTTTGAACATGAACGGCCCAAATAAATCACTTCTCTATAATTGAAGTGGCTGTAGTCTGTAAAGAAGCCTGTAATTATTGTTTACATTATTTTACATTCACTCTTCATGCATTAACAAAGTGGAAAATAGCCCAGTAAAAAAAAAATCCCTCGCAGTTTAGATTCGCTCACTCTGGCTCGAGTTAAGAACGTTTCAGGACGTTTGTACAGGGCAGCCAATCAGAAAAAGCTCATTTACATACAGTGATCTTAGTTACATCCCATTAGGATAGACATAGACTGGAAAATGGTCATGTGACAACTGATTATTATAAGATATTTGGTATTAAACAGAAAAGGAACAGAAATTTCAATAGAGGCCTTTTAAAAACAGTGAATGACTGGACAAAATGATTACTTTTATTGGATTTCATGAACACTTATCAGAACACACTTGCTCTAACTGGCCAACTGATTGAGTAGAGGCTCATTTGCATATGGCAGCCTTACGCAACAGTATCAGAGACCATCACAAGAACAATTAGATGGAGTGTTGCCCTTCTGCTGTACCTTTAACGTCTTATTGATTTTCTACTATCAGTTAAAAACCTTTAGGGTTTCCCCTTCCTGCAGTACTGCATGTAAATAAACCCCCTACACAAATAAACCTGAGGTATCAAAGGACCTCCTACCGGAATCATCGTCTTCGTCGTCATCTTCCTCTTCCTCGCTTTCTTGCTTCGCAACAGCTTTCCCGTTCTTTACTGCCTTCGCAGGAGTAGCTGCCTTCTTGGGCACAACCTTGGCTGGAGGTGCCTATATGAGTGATAAGATTAGGTGAATGTGTGAAGAAACACTCAGACACAAACCAAGTAACACTCAAAGCACCCTCACTTCTTCATCGTCTTCACTGTCGTCCTCCTCACTGGACTCCTCTTCCACGTCTTTGGGAGGCGGAGGGGCCTTTTTTTTGGGTGGCACGTCTTTCTTAGCCGCCTACAAAACATTAAAAATGAAGTGAGAGGTCAAGTTGAGAACTATCTATATTATTTATGCTAAAAAAGCTGGAACCAAGGAGTGGATAGACCCGGTGTTTAAAATACGAATACAATTCTGTGTTCAGTTGCATTAAACCCAACTAAGCCTACAGCGCAAAAAAGCACAATGGGTTTTGTTGGTGCAAAATTTAAATTTTGTATCAGACCATCTTGTCATATAATAATTGAAATAAATGTTTTATCGACTGGCTGTAAAGTGTCTAAAGATGCGATGAGCCTGGATAAAGATCCAAACACCAAGCATTCCGCACCACCAGTATACTGATCACCGCTTGATCATCTGCTCCTGGTTCTTCACTGGATCAGGACTTCAGTTAGAGGCTCTTTGAACTGCTTAAATGAGTAATACGTTAACTGTGTGTTTTAAATAAACATTCCTCTGAAAGTGGCCAGGTTCAGGGACTGGACATTACAGTATTTGAACGTCCGGATCTTTTTTAATCAAAGTATGAAAAATTACGGGGGTCAGGAGTTTTGCACAGTACTGCAAACTTTCTTGAACTATCTGCATATGTTAATTATTTGCAAAAAAAAAAAACTTATTTAACTCAGAATTGCTGTTCTATGAGTGCCGTTTTAGCTGTTTGATGTGTAAATAGGAATAAAACAGAAGGAACAGATCGAGTCTGGCTGTAATGGTCGCGTCTCGAAGCCACGTGTGGGGAGGTGGAACCCACGTGGGGAGAAGCGGCGGCCTCGTGCTAAGGCTAACGCGGCTAAGCTAAAACGGCATAGAAAAATAAGAAACGAACAAAACAGGACACAGACACGACTCGATATCGGGTTCTTTAAGTGACCTCCAATTCTAAACACAGATAAAAACCACGTCGAGAACGAACTACAATTAAAGGTCGTTTTCTTCTCTTCGCGCCACCTTAAATGCCCATGCGGTCCAGCGCAGGATTTAAGGTGGACCGGAGTTAGCGCAACATCACAAACAAACACTTACATTACCAGATCATTTTTAGGTATATGAGGCTAAAAATGTGTAAATAGACCACTTTTTGCCTGAACGTCCTTCTAAAACATACTAAAACAAAGATATCTTGAAAGAGGAGGCCGGCTAATGCTAACTAGCATATGTTAGCTACATAAACGAACCCAAATAATCACTTAAAACGCGATTTACAAACACTACATCTTTCAAAAATAGACGTTTTAACACACGGACTACTGTAAATAAACGAAATTTGCATAAATAATCGAGTTTTATGTGCATTTTCAAGCTGAAATCTGGACATTTCTCAACAACACAAACGGAAAATCCTGAAGGGATAGAAGGCCCCGAAAAATAAGAAAACGCATTATTTACACGAATTTAAAGCACAGAGGTTCTAAACGAACAGCCGTCAACTCCGAAATGTGTAAAGTTAAATACAAAATGTAAATAAGCTGTTTTTTTAAAAAATTATATTTAGGCCTCGGTACTGCGTTTTAAGACTAAAAATGTGTAACGAATAAGGATTACCTTTGCAAGCTTCACCATGGCTGGACGGTGTTTCGTTGAAACACGAAAATGAGTAAAAGGGCAGGAAAGTAAGTTTATTCTGATTTTCTCCTCTTCCCCACGTGTTCCAGCCCTGAGTTAGTTCAGCTCTGAGAAAGACACTCGACTCAACGCAGCTTTTCTGCACTCCGCAGTTTTTATTACCACCCGTATTCCGAAACGTCCCGCCTCTCAAAAGACCCAATTGGCCAATAGATCACCTTCACGGCGTCCCGCCGACAGGATTAACCAATCACAGCACAGGAAAGTGTGATCTGCCTGATTACGGGTGGGAGAAAACAAACACGGTACTTCCTACCAAAAAACACGAATAAATTTGCATAATACGAACACTAATCGTTTAAATAAAAGCAAAACAGTATCGGTAATAAAGTTCTACATTTGTTCCTCATAGAAAAGTGAAATAAGCCATAACTGTTCATTAATGCTATTTGTATTTTTAAATGACATAAGAATACTTTTCATAAAACGAAAAAAAAATGTTTTATTTTTAATGAAATAAAAAATGTTTATAGCAACAACAATAGTATTGCTGCACTATTTGGAGCTCGCGATCGCGATGATTTATGTCACATTTACTTTCACTATATACGTTGTACATCATAAAGTGCGCGGACGTATCACACGGGGCGGGCGGGGTTTCAACACCCCCACTTTTGCTGAAACGCGATCCCACCACAAACCCCCCCAACACACACACACACACACACACACACACACACACACACACACACACACACACACACACACACACACACA
>JBBPDC010000113.1:18416-30341 GCA_037974485.1 Hemigrammopetersius urotaenia
CACACACACACACACACACACACACACACACACACACACACACACACACACACACACACACACACACAGAATAGCAAACTGTATAATAGCAGCAATCACAACAGAGTTGCAGTCTCTGTGAGAATCCTGTTCCAGTCTTTTCTCTGGGTTTTGATTAATCAAGGAAATCCAACCAAAGTAAATTATTTTGGTTAAAACAATGCAGGTCCATCTTTAGCCAAGAAAACGATTGATTCACCAATAGTGAGAAACCCAAAAGGCCCAAGGATCCTTTAAAAAAAATAATAAAATACAGCCAATATCCAACTTTTCAACCTAAGTGTCAAAAACCATGAAAGGCTGTTTCTAGGCAGATATAGCTAAGCGCACTCTCCCATTGTTCAGGCCTTCTAGTGCCGGACTGAAGGCATATAGTGTCAAATTAAGCACCACCAGAACTACATTTGAGTTTACAAACATCACTCTACGCCTAGGAGTGTTGAACTCCAGTCCTGGAGGGCCGTGGTCATGGTGATTTCCCTGCTCAGCAACACCTGGTTCACCTCAGCAGTGAACTGTCAGGTTTAGTGAATGTGTTTGAGCAGGAGAACCATCAAACGGAGCTGGACTCCGGCCCTCCAGGAGTGGAGCTTGACCCCCCTGCTCTAGGCCATCAAGAAGCTCGGCAGATGTCACAGTCTGTGGATACTAGTGACAGCTTACTAGAACGTCCTAGGGCTGCTAGTAGAAATACTGGAGATGAAGGCCTAGTTCTAATAGCCCTGGTTCTTCACTGGTGTTTAATATACTATAAAGACAGGTGTGGCTAACTCCGGTCCTGGAGGGCCTTTGTCCATCACAGTTTGATGGTTCTCCTTCTCAAACACATTCACTAAACCTAGCAATTAACTGGCAGGTGTTTCTGAGCAGGGAAACCTGCTGGACCACGGCGCTCCAGGACTGGAGTTCGACAGCCCTGCTATAAGGTGTACAACTGAAATATATATTTCACTATATTTGCAGTTCTAATGCTGTACTCATAGCCATGGTTCGAATTATGGGGGGTATTGGGGGTTACTGTAGCCCCTGATCAAGACCCAGACCCCCCCTAGTGGCAACTATTCGTATTGACACGATAGCGGACCATAATGGTGATAGAAGTGTTAGTGGTGGGGTAATTCCCACTCCGCCCACAGCCACTAGGCAGTGGTTAGGGAGTTCACCCTGTGATCAGGAAGTCATGGATTTGATTCCTAAGACCGCTAGGCACCTCTGAGGTACCCTGAGTAAGGTACCGTCCCCACACACTGCTCCCCGGGCTGCCCACTGCTTCACTTGGTGAATGGGTTCAATGCAGAGGAAGGATTTCATGCTGCTGGCACTCTGCTGTGGTGAACGGTCACTTTCACTTGAAATGAACTCAACACAGTTTTTAACTAAATCTCTTGCTTAATGTGATCTATTACAGTGCATCAACAATCAGCAATGGGGGTGAACCGATATGTCCCGACTCAGTGAATGTCCTGCTCAGGCTCCATGTGGCCGCAGTGGATGGGAGGAAATGGACTGTAGACGTTAAGGAGCCGCTGAATGCCTGGATGCGCATGACTTTGCTTTGACTTTAGCGGTGATGGGCTGGTCTGGACGAGTTAACACACTGACAAATGCTGTGTGAGCGTGTGAGAGAGTGTGAGGAAAGGCAAAGGCGAGTTTGGTGGAATATTCTGGTCAAACGAAACAGAAGCGACTCAACACTCAAGCTTGATTGCGTTAATGTTTTAATTGGGATGGATTCTCACTTATCTCTATGCCTCTCTCCCTCCCTCATTTTCTCTCCCTCCCTCTCTTTTAGCACAATGTTTCTGTCAGCGATTAAAAGAGAAAATGAGGTCACCCACTTTTCCTTGGATCTCTCCTTCACACCTCTTGAGAGAGCAGCGGAATGCAATTCAGAGGGACGGAGTCGCACGTGTGCTTAAAAATAACCCTTAAAACTAATCTCTAAACACACAAACATCACAGACAACTATGTAAACACAACCATTAGTCTGGCTAAGGACTTCTGCACCAACACCCACACGAATCCATCCGGGACACTAGCATGAAATTATTTCCGCGGCTGTACTTTGTGCTGATTGGACAGTGCAGCCCATGAACCGAGACCCCATCGTCTTTCGCCTTCATGTCATAATTAATCATTCTAACTCAAAATACTTGGAACTGGAAGTGGTTAACCCGTTTAATCCCAAATTTTTCCCTGCAAAATAAGTGCATGCATTTTACTCCTTAGACATCCCTAACATGCAATATGTTTGAATTTTTCAATTTCTTGGTGGTTATGATAGTGAAAATGCAGGTTTTATACTCGGCAACAATTGTTGCCGATGGGAAACCACATAGTCTAAATTTCACCTATTTTGACTTATTTGACCTATTTACCCCCACTATGTGAAACATGTGTAGGGAATGGGTAGGGAACTCCTAGACCCTCTGCAACCACTCACACGCTGCATAGTTTTAAGTAGTTTTAAGTTGTGTAGAAAAAAAAAAGATTAAAAAAAAAAAGATAAATAGAATAAACAGCCAAAACCTCTGAGAGGTAGTATAACTAGCACTATGACTATGTGTTATACTAGCGGCAACAATAGTTGCCGTGCTTACATTTACTCTTCTTACGGTGAAAAGATGCATGCAGGGATATAATTCTCATTAAATATTAGTAGTAGACCCTTTCAAAATATTTTAGTAATATCTGTTCATTAAGGCATTTTACAAACTTCCTCTTGTACAAGTCTCTTTCCAGAGGTGCAGGCTGGTCATGTCTCCATTCACACAAGTCATATGACATTGATACAATTTAGGGGAGACAACCTCTTTTTAATTTTTTTAACTTGCATTAGCTGCCCAAAGCTAAAACAACACTTTTAGAGCTTCCAAAAAAAACAAAAAAAACGGTCACAATTGTTGCCATTGGGATTAAATGGGTTAATAGTAAAATAGTAGTTCTTGTGAACAAAATCAGTTTTGGACCATTTCTATTGGTCCATTCGTCCCAAAAAAGGTCACACGGTGTAAAATAAATGTTGTAAAGAATAAAAAATGGGCATTTGATAGGGCAGTAATGAGGGTTTGTCCTCTATGCCGTTTGGTATTCTGCATTTTTATAGACAGTTCAAGGCTGCGAAGTAAATGGGAAGAAAAAAAAAAAGAACTGAAGTACGACTGGAATTCTGCTAAAGATTCTGCTAAAGATTCTGAGCACACGGTATGTTCAGTAACACTCTGGCCTTGTGTGGTGGTCTGACACGCAGGCCTGATGATAAATTGCATACTGTGAACAATGGTAAGTTCCACCAACTATGCCCTTCAAAACGTTTCCCAAACGTTTCTCTAGAGTTTCCCCAATGCTGTCCTGGGCCTGGCCTTCAGCTGACCCTGTGCTCATCATCAGAGGAGCCCTGGCGCCTCTCTTTACTGAAAAGAAATACATGATCAGCTGATTACGAGCAGGCCGAGGGAAAATCAATTCTCATTTCAAGGGGAAACATTTGTCTTTTCGCTCTGGTGGCCTCCACATCTCTGACAACACAGAGGCCTGGCAGTGGAGTGTGAAAACGGATGTGTTTGTTCATAGGACTGTGTGTGTGTGTGTGTGTGTGTGTTATAGCTCACTGCGGAAGCCAACGTCCTTAAAATGATGGGAAAAAGGACATTTTGTATCTGAATATATCAGACCAGCGGATCTCACATGAACCTAAATGACTAGATGAACATATTTTAAATAAAACAATGATGGATTTGTATAGAAAGCTGAGGACTCTGTATGATCATACTGTAACTCACACATATGGGGGTTAAATCACGTATAAAAAAAAAAAAAAAAGAGAATCAGGTCTCTTATGTGGAAAGAATGAGAGAGTACAGTTACGTTCCAAGAGCACCAGCGTACAGTGAAAAACAACGTTGTTGTGTTTTGGTAAAAACAAATACTTTAAAAAGCCCATTTTTACAGTGTAATCCTTAAATCTGCTCCCAGAACACTTTAAATTTGTCTTAAAAGTTCAATACATTACCCTTAAAGAAAATATAAAGGTAAATAAATAATCAGAATCGGAAAACTTTATTGCTTAAAAAACCATTAGCATTAGCGGTTAGCATTAGCAATGTGCAGAGACTCGTACGCAAAAGAAACACTGAAATAACTCTCTCTACCCACATGTTTACACAGGGCACAGCTTACTAATACTAAATAAACTGAGATCACTGTTGAAAATGGGGAGTTTAAACCACTAAAATACGAGGACAAGACACGGAGCAGTCATGCTACATGCTGCAGCAGCTTCTTCTTCTTCTTCTTTTTATGGCAGTTGACAACTTTTCAGTGCATTACTGCCACCGCTGGACTGGTGGAGGTAATACAGCTCGGTTCTCAGAAAAATACGCATTTGACTGAATTTGCGAATGCTGATCCGCGTAGAACTGAGGGATTACTGTATTTGTGTGTGTCTGTGTGTGCGTTGGAGGGGGGTGGATCACATTCGCACAATAGTGTTGAGACTGCAGGTTCAATCCTCCTTTCCCACTACTAAAACGGAGTAATAAATGGAGAGATAGAGGTGAGTGACCCAGCAGAAGGACCGCAATAATCTCAGACTTGAATATGAAGGACGTGACGAAAGGCTGAAAGTCTGAATCACGGTGTAAAATTCCATGTCAGACAGGTTGTGAATGCAGACGGAAAAGGCCTTTTTTCAGAAGCCGCCGTTCTAACAGCGAGAATATTTCCGAAATATGCGACGTTCGTCCGCCGTTCCGCAACGCTGAAGGTGTCACTGTGAAATTAAGCCACTTCTATCTCTGGCTTTTCACCACATACAGCGTTTCCCCCCTCATTCTCTCTAGCGGCATTTAATTAACAGCCCTTTCGAATCGGTTTCTAGATTTCTCCTCACTGTAAATGAAAGCTTTCGTCAAGGTGGCTCCGCGGTGTAAGAAAACATCTCCTGTCAGGGAACAAATGAACAAACAAACAAACAAACAAAAAAAAAGACAGAATGAAGTCATGAGGCTGCCTGTAATGTATTCAGAGCGATGCAGATGCTGATACTGCACTGTATCAGAACAGAGTGAGCAAGGTTTACCGGAAAGACCATTAAAAGCAAAATGGACGGATGGCAGCGCTCCTGTTCTCTCTTCCTCTCCTCGCTCTATTTCTGTCTCTGCCTCTCTCTCACGCTCAGCCAGCACAGTACACACTTTAGCCTATTAGTGCACACACACACACACAATTGCAGTCACAAATGTGTCATGTGTCACATACACACACAATTTAGTGCATGTTGAGCGTACAATCCTGTATTATAACACTGGCTTGTAGTGCAACACTATATAATACTTTACAGGAGGGGTTAAGTGTAACAGAATGAGGGGCTAATTAGTCCCTTAACAGCAAAGTTCATTGATAAATAGTACAAAAAAGACTGGCAAACGGACTGGACCAGAATATTAACTCAATACTGCCATCCATTTTATTTATACCGTCCATCATTAATCCAAAAATTAACTATTTTTGGATTAATCTGTGCATTAATCAATATGGGATGTACAGTAACCCTCCGCTTTTTGAAGGGGTTACGTTCCAAGAGTGTAGTGTGAAAAAAACGCATTTTTTGGTCCAAAAAAAAAGCCTAAAAATGCCTATTTTTATAATGTAAACCCTAAACATGCCCCCATAACACTTTAATGTCATTTTAAACTCAGTTTTAATTAAAGTTCCCAGCAAAGATATGCAACTAAGAAGGTCGTGGGACAAAAGTATTGGGACACCGCAGCGAGATGAAAGGTTTTCGGGGAATAACCCCTGATCTACTCGGGTTAAAAATACAAATGAGGGCTCGTTGGAAAGGTCTCCTGGAGATCTACCGAACTGTGGAGTTTGAAGGGTCTGACTGCTTGCACCGTAGAGAAATCGCGCTTGGAGAGCGGGGGCTCAACCCTGGTGTGGAATTCAGGTCGGCTACAGCCTGCCCTGAGACCCCTTGTGTGAAAACTTCCATAAAAAAATATATTTTTTTATTTCCACAAAAAAGCAAAAAAAGGTGGAGGTTATTTGCAGTTCCCGTGTTGCTGTGGGGATTTCCATGTAAAACTATGAGTTCGGTTCTCAAAAAACAATGTGTGACTGAATCTGCGACTCCTGATCTGCGTAAAACTGGGGGGTTACTGTATACAGAGACTTCCCTCACTGTTTACTTTGGGAGGTTCGGTTTAGAGGTTTACTGGAGCGTGTCTGGCTCTTGCTACTTCAAAATGGTGCAGCGTTACAGCCAAGCAGACGATAATAAATAAGAATAAAATAACACAGCTGTGGAATCTGTGACCTGCACATTACAGCTCAGCAATTGAAAAGTATCCAGCATGAAAAGAACCGCTTCAATGATACAAAAACAGGGTGAATCTTCAGAAATATGTCATTAAGCTGTTCAAAGGGCCAAAAATGTTGGTAGCAACACGAATGTTTGTGCCCCACTCACTCACTCACTCACTCACACACACACACACACACACACACAGAGGGTCCTGTGCTATGGAGGTCTGCAGTGCTGTATCAGTGCTGGACTCTGAGCTGACTGGAAGTGTGTAATTGGACGTGTGCGCAAAAGACGACCCACTGAAAGGTCTGAGACTTCCTAACCCTTCTCTCTTTTAAACTCCCTCTGCCTGATGCCTCCCATTCTTTCTGTCCTTCTTTCTGCTCTGCTTCATCTTCCTCTCCTTCTTGTCTGCCGTGTATCATTCTGTTACTCTTAACCCCTCTTCTGCTCTCACACTCACTCAGAGAGCAAAGGGGTGCCACTGTGTGCGCACACACACATACCCAGAGTCTGGTATTTTTAGGCCAGGTGGTCCTTTTCTTTTTATTTGCAGAGAAATAAAAAGCCTCTCTCTCTCTCAATATTCACCCAAGTGTTCATTCCTTCTCTCCCCTCCATTTCACAGCTTCTTCTCTATTCCCCAGCCCACAAAGGACAAAACAAACAGACGAAGGAGAGCACTGAGAATGAATACAGAGAGAGAGGGGGACAGAAAAGGAAGGAAAGCCGACAGACTAATGAGGGTAAAAAATAATCAGTACATCACCTCCAGCATTGAACCGCGAAAGCAAATTGTGCAGAACCAAAAACCGTCTCTGCATAATCTCCACAATCAGATCCAGGACAACAGTTACTCCTCACCGACACACTGGGGACATGGACACTGCACCGTAGCTTTCAGTGTATTTTATTTTTTGTTTTTTGTTTTTTAAGCATAGATTTATCATTATGCACTATTTTTTAATGTTTAAAACAATTTCTCCATTTCTTTTTATTCAGGCCCATTTCTTAATGCATGACTTGTACATTGTTCACGATTTTTCCACTTTAATGCACCTGCATTCACTCATCAGCTAATTAGCAAACCCCTCATAAGCTGAGTAAGGTCATTTACAGCAGGGAAATCGAACTAATGTACAGAGAGAGAGAGAGAGAGAGAGAGAGAGAATTTCTGAGAGTGAGAGAGAGAGAGAGAGAACGAGCGAGAGACAGAGAGAGAGAGAATTTCTGAGAGAGAGAGAGAGAGAGAGAGAGCGCGAGAGAGAGAGAGAATTTGAGAGAGAGAGAGAGAGAGAGAGAGAGAGGGAGAGAGAGCGAGAGAGCGAGAGAGAGAGAAAGAGCGAGCGAGAGAGGGAGAGAGAGAGAGAGTGAGGGAGAGAGAGAGAGAGAGAAAGAGATGGAGAATAAGAGAGAATTTCAGAGAGAGAGAGAGAGCACGAGAGAGAGAGAGAGAGAGGGAGAGAGAGAGAGGGAGAGAGCACGAGAGAGAGAGAGAGAATTTCAGAGAGAGAGAGAAAGAGGGAGAGAGAGAGAGAGAGACAGAGGTGTCTAGTGTGTAATACAGTGATTTGTATGAGACGTGTTCAATCTGTGCTGAGTTTCTACACGCTGGCTCTGCTGTAATGGAAATAATGGAAATTCCCTGTTTTCCCTCACAGTGTGTTTAACACCGCTTTCTCTCCCCACTCACTTCCTCCTCTAAATTCTTTATCGTCTCACACGCAAAACCATTCATACCCAAGCCCATTGTCAGCACAGGCACGTTACGCGATGGGAGTCGAGATATTTCATCGTTCTGAGGTTCGATGAGTCGGAACAGGATTGTGGTGAGAGCTCTTTAATCTCAGTGTCCTACAAGAGCCTCGTCAACTTCGGTTTGAAAGTAGTCGTACTGTGAGAACTCCTGGAATGCAGCATTCATAGTCTTCTATAAACAGAAGTCCACCTGTCAGTCATTCCACATAATCCTGACACCGTCTCTCATAACGACCATAATTAACATATCAAGCAGAAATGACTGACTGCCAGTATAAATAGCCACCGAAGGTAAAAACATGTACAGAACACGAACAGAGAAAAGAAGTAAAGTGAGCTGAAGACTGAATTAGATAATATCATATGAGACAAAGCATGAACTTCAATGAGGATGATGTGAGAAACATGGTGATACTAATCCAGTCTAAACACTCCCATGAGGCATACATGCCATTTCTGTGAATACCACGTGATCAAAAAGCAAATGGCAGCAACAGATACATAAATAACAGCACTTTGGGCTGTTTAAACAGTTTCAGATCACATGAACATGCGAGATTAAATGCATGTCTATATCGTCATTTCGGTTAATCATATACAGAAAACCCTCGAATTTCACGGGGGTTGCGTTCCAAGAGCACATGCGTATAGTGAAAAACAGCGTTGTTGTGTTTTGTTAATAGAAACGCTGCCTAAAATGCCTATTTTTATAGTGAAAACCCTAAATATGCCCCCAAAACATTCATTTTAAACTCAGTTTAATGCATTACCCTTAAAGAAAATGTAAAGGTAAATAAATAATCAGAATCAGAAAACTTTACTGCTTAAAAAACGTTAGCATTAGCCGTTAGCATTAGCAGCGTGCAAAGACTCGTACACAAAAGAGACACTGAAATAACTCTCTCTACCCACATGTTTAAACAGGGCACAGCTTGCTAATACTTGAGGTAACTGTTAAAAATGGTATGGGGGGGGGTTGAAACACTAAAATACGAGACAAGAGAGCAGTCATGCTACATGCTGCAGCAGCTGCTTCTTCTTCTTTTTATAGCGGTTGACAACTTTTCTGTGTATTACTGCCACCGCTGGGCTGGTGGCGGTAATACAGTTCGGGGGGGGCTGTGAGCATCCAGACCACATACAGTTCCGGATGAGTGCTTCTGTGGGAGCTTTGATAAATAAAAGTGTTCGTGTAATCCACCAAAATTCAATTACATTGGCCGAGAAAATCCACGTCACATTACTGATACACTGCAAGGTGTTTCACCACTGCAGCGCTAGGCACTGCAAGCACTGCGATTGTAATTGGATTCTTTCCATATTGTGTAGCCGTGGTCTGAGCCTTTGTAAAACAGCTTGTTTTTATGTTGTCGTGGCAAGGTATGAGGGGGAAACAAAGCCGGATAAACAGAGAGAATGATGCATTAGTCTGACAGAGGGACATGTGTATGCTGCTGAAAGCTAATGCAGCACACGATGCTAGAAAATATTCACTATTCTTGTAGCTTTTTATTCACTTCTATGAATGAGCAATGCGGGGAACGGCATACGACATTAATCTCTCTCACTCTTTCCTGCTCGCCTTCCTCCTTTCTCTTTCTCTCTCTCTATCTCTCTCGCTCTCTGTCCTCCCACACACACACACACCCTCCGTCTCTCAGACGGCATTAGGAGCATTACTATTCGTACCTGCCAGAAAGGCAGGCTCCTGTGGTCTCTGCCGGTGCCAAAACCGCTCCGGCGTCGACCGCAGAGCCGTCAGACGGAGCGGTCTCCATCAATCTTCCTGCCTGTGTCCCCCCCCCGTCAGCTCGCTCCCGGCACGCTCTGATTCCGCCATCGCGGCTGCAATCAAACCTCCTCTGAATTCCTGCATTACGCTGATTCAAGAGTGTGCGGGGGTGTGTGAGGGGGCAGGAGCGACGCCGGTTCGGTATTTTGACGTCTCCGCTGACAACACGTTTGACAGCAGGGTTGGACAATATTTATCTTTTAACATCACCGAGAGATCTCTCTCTCAAACATCTTAGCGCAGGATCCCATCGCTTACACTCGCATAAGGAGAGGCTCAGACAAATATATACAGCGCTGGGTCTTGAGCCGCCCCTCTCTTCTTCATATTTTGCTTCCACAGATCCAGACCCTCTTGTATTTTAATGCAGTCTTGAGGACCGAAGGACTCAAGTCTCTCGTTTTCAGTACTTGAACATGACTAGCTTCAGAGGCATGCTTTTTGTTTGACCTCCCTATGAATCATTCAAGAGCATCTAACCGAAGTCCGGAACCAGTGAAGAACCAGGATGATCAGGCGGTGATCAGTATACTGGTGGTGCTGAACGCCGAGTGGTTGGAACTCCTTTATCTAGGCTCCTTGGGAATCACTTGTTCCCGTTTTTGAAATTTAATCAACTCAGTATGCCAAAGATAAAACAGTTTGAGGGGCACGTCGCTGAGCAGTTCCTAGCTACATGGTGATGGTAAAACATGCTGCATCTTTAGAGGCTTCTCCACCGAACAAACGATGTCCCTTGTGACCGATTCCATGAATACATTTCTGCGTTCCTTCCAACGTTTTAATAATGGCTGATCCGTGGGCGGTTTCTAAGTCTGCATTAAACATACGCATCTGATCAAGCAGCGAAGTGGAGGAGCACGTTCCTGTCGCAAAAATCATCTCTCGGCTATTATCCTGTCAGATCCTTTACTGTTTAAAGTCCATCTAGATGCTGGACAAACTGACCAGAGCAAAGGTCTGGAGTAAACCAAGAGGTAAAAGTGTCCAGCAGAAGCGGGCAGCGCTGAATCCTGCCCTGACCTTCGATCTTCTCTTATCCGCGCGGCCATCGCCGGCACCTCTGTGGCCTCGTCTCCCCGTCCCTCTCCTCCACCCGCCCCCGTTCACCTCATCACTCTCCATCTCTCCTCCGCCTGCCCTCGTCCACCCCGTCCCTCTCTCCCGTGCTCCATCGCTCCCTGTGTCACACATCATTTGTCAGTAATCCATTTATACAACCGCTACTGCCTCTCCACACCTCTCCAGCCCATCTTAGATCGAACAGTACACCAAGTCCTTTTATTTTCTCCCCCTCCATTTTTTTCTGCCTCCCTCACTAACTCACTCACCGGCACACTGGGCTCCTCCAAATGTCTCGAGTCCTTCACTTGACAGCTCACTGCCGTCTTACAGCTGGAGTCAGAACGTTTTCACACTAGAACGTTTGTCTCTGTAACAGTACAGTCAAGCATATAGTCCATCATGTAAAATTAAGAACTTTCTCCACACAGACCCCACTTAACAATCAGAATCAGAAAACTTGATTGGTCCTGAAGGAAACTGCTCATGCAACGATTGCACAGACACAGAGACAAGAGCCATACGACATATAATATAACGTGAAAATAAAACTCTCCAGAAAGTCTATATAGACTATGCTATTTACACAACATGCTGTGGTCAGTAAGATATATACAATTACTGCTGAACTAGTTTATTAATGATACAGAGTCTGTTACTGAATGTAATAGTGACAAATAGTGCTATTGCACATGATAATAATGATATAGCACACAATGAGGAATTATACCTCTGCAATGCAGAAGATTACTGCAGGTTATTGTGTGTGTGTGTGAGACAGGGGGAGGAGTTATAGAGTCTGACGGGTGTGTGACAGGGGGAGGAGTTATAGAGTCTGATGGGTGTGTGACAGAGGGAGGAGTTATAGAGTCTGATGGGTGGGTGTGTGACAGGGGGAGGAGTTATAGAGTCTAATGGGTGGGTGGGTGACAGGGGGAGGAGTTATAGAGTCTGATGGGTGGG
>JBBPDC010000113.1:39100-56026 GCA_037974485.1 Hemigrammopetersius urotaenia
ACTACACACAGATCTGAGATCAGCATGAAAAACACTACAGAACCCACAGAAACTGATCTCTGATGATTTTGACCTGTGTGATCAACATTGGCCCAAGGAATATATTGTTAGTCATTTTAATATAGGCTTCCCGAAGACTCAGAGCAGTCCCTGAACTTGATTCGTTACCTGTTTCAGTTTTGTTTACTAAGCTATACATCAGTGAAGAAACGGGTGCAGATAATCAGGCCAGTATATTGTGTATTGGTGTATATAAGTATATACACCACTATATACTGGTGATACTGAACGCTTAGTTGTTGGAACACCTTTATCTAGACACCTTGTATCTTTAGGCAGTAAAACGTTGTTTTTATTTCATCGATGGCTCAAGACTTTTGCACAGTGCTGTATATATCAGTGGCTTAACATACGGCAGCATATTCACTAACGCTTAATGTATGTTAATATATTTATTATGTATTAAGTGTATGCACTTGCCTACTGGCAAGTCACACTCGGGGGCAATTTAACATCTCCAAACCACTGAATGTCCACATCTTCGGACCGTGGGAGGATCTCCGAGCTCTTACTGGAAACCCACGCAGGGAGAACACGCGAACTTCATGAAATAAGGCATCTCTGCTGGACGTCGCAGTGAGGATTTTCTAACTGCGAGGCAAATGAGCAGCCCACTATGCCACCCGCGTGTTTTTTCAATTTAATATAGATTTTTTTTTTTTCTCCTTTATTCCCTTTCAGCTTCACTTACTGCACAATTTCACATATTTTCATTACATTGTAAAGCAGCTACTTTTCGGAAAGATGTACATTAAAGAACGGTAATGAATGTCATGACTTAGCTGTTTAAACGTAGTCTGATTTCTACTGTAATGTGATATTACAGTCAATTAAACATAAATATGCAGCATATAGTACAGTGGTGTGTGATATAGCATACAGTGTGTGGGGAAAGAGGAGGTAGATGTAATAACTGAGCTGCATGTTTTTGTTTTTGTTTTTATTATTCTGCCCCTTCTTTAGTTAAATGAGTGTAAATGAGATGCTTCTGAAGGGGGTACAGCTGTAAAAGTACTTTCCTCACTTACACTATAATTTACACTATAATTTAATTATCACGTGTATTGTGTCATAGATTTTGCATTTCATGTAATAAATGTGAATCTATTTGAACGTAATTTACTCTTCGCCTATATTTGTTATGCTTACCGATGCAAAATTGTGTAAAATGGTATTAGGAGGTTCTGTGGTATCTGTGGTATCTGTGGTTCAGACTACAGCCACTAAGTCATTAAGTGAAGCCACACTGGTGTGGGGCAAAACACAACAATCACATCTTAGCATAAGAATATTGTTAATACACTAGTGGCGGTTGTGTTGAAAGAGGAATTGAGAACAGCCCAGATAAGAGCTGCAAGGCTGTTAGTAGCATTATCACAGCTGTGGTTATGTTAACACTGCAGTGATTAACATACATTGGGGGAAATCATGCTAAGAACAAAGAGGCTGTCAATCAGGCGTTTGTTAACACAAGCAGTGAACGACAGCTCGGGTAAAATAAAGATAAATGTGTTGTTTTACTTTAATATCCCATGTAGTGTTGGACTACACACACACACACACACACACACACACACACACACACACACACACACACACACACAGTATGTTTATTTAAAAGAGAACACAACAGAAAGGAGAGAAAGACCAGGGGAGATGAAGGAGGAGAAAAAAAAGTCTGTGCAGCGAGTTCAGGAAGCCTTGTAGAACTACACACACACACACACACACACACACACACACACACACACACACACACACACACACACAGCGGAGGTGGACTCATCTGACCACCCAAGTGATCGCGCTCTGTGGACTAAGGCTCCGCACCACGCAAGGACACCTGAAGGATGGTTGCCATGGGTAACCAGGGCAGAGGTGCATGTGTACATATGTGTGTTTGTGTGTGTGTGTGTGCGTGTGTGTGTGTGCGTGTGTGTGGGTGGATGCATATAGCTAGCATTTTTTGAATAGGCTGAGAGGTGAGGAATGCCGAGGAGTGAGAAGGTGGGAGAAGGTGCAACCGATCACTGACTATAAGCAGCAGTGTTGTGTGTGAGTGTGTGTGTGTGTGTGTGTGTGTGTGTGTGTGTTTCAGGCTGTAGCCACTGACAGCCCCAGAGCTGTAGGGCTATCACACAGCATAGCAATGAAGCAGCTACATGAATAATGCCCAGTACTGCTCACTGCCTGTGATGAACACACACACACACACACACACACACACACACATTCCGGAATACAGCATGTGCTATGTTCTAAAATGCAAAATCCGAAATTCCTCCTGCTACTGCCTGCTGCCTCCAGTTCTCACGCCAGAGGCGTAGCTGGAGGTGGGTGGGGGGTAAATTGTAATTTGCCTTGCACTTTTGTACTAAAAAAAAAAGTATTCAGCTCTTGCTTTTGCATTATTTTTTTATCTCCTAAAATAATTGAAATAGACTGGCAAAGCCCTCCTTAGGTCATCGTTTTCACCAGCTGCTATTACCGTGGCAAAATTCACACGGCTGCTTTTCTCGCTTTTGGTGAAAATGATGTTTTTATACCAATTCAGTGCTTTACTCCCTACAACACCATGTAAGAACAGGATTACCCTGCGCGGCCGATTCTGCAGATTGTGGGGGGGAAAATGAATTGAGCATCAAAAAGCAGGGCTGGAAGCTCCCTTTTCAAGCGCTAGCTCTTAAAAATGTAAAAGTTCAGAAGCGGAATTTTGTAAGAATACGTAAAAAAAAAAAAAACGTTTAAAATGTGTTATGCAGGAAACAATGTAATTTCAAAGTCACATTTGACAAGTTAGAAGCTACTACTTTATATACTTATATCGTATATTGTTCTAAAAACAAGATCAAGAAGACTTTTAGGCTCGAAATAAGATTGCAAGTCTTAGTTAGATCAGGAGTTTTTGCGGTGCAACCGGTGAAATATCACTCGTCACCTTCTAAATTGAGGCCGTCACGCTTGAAAGCAGGATATGGTCATCAAATATGGTAAGTTCGACTGCATCTCGATAATGCTCGTTTCTCAATGACTGCAAATGATCAACCTTGTGTAAAATTTCAGCAAATTAATTACATTTACCTCGGCACTAAGTATTAATCCAATGCCATCAGAACGGACTGTGTTTTGGGACAAAGACCCATGAACTGTGGGGAGAGAATTGAGTCGGAAGCGCTAGCGGACTGAGATACGCTGAGAAATCAGTACAGATTAGACCCAGCGCGGTTCCCGTAGACCTGTGGGAAAGTTCCCTTACAGAACTCTCTCGGGAACATGGTTGGGATTCTTAGCTGCCTTGCGACAAAATGGAGCCCCCCCCCCAAACACTGATACATACAACTACACCGATGGTCCAATGTATGCATGCAAGAGCCCCGTCCTTACACTGAATACCCCCCAACACCTAACGATATTCAGTCACATAGGGCTTACAGTCTTACGCACCCACATACATACACACGTCTATCATCTATTCAAGGATGCGATACATCTTGGACATGTAATTACTGGAGCTGTCTCAATAATTAATGCAGCCTAATGTGTGAAGTGACACATGCCACCTCCTGTTCGCCTCATGATGTTAGGACACAGAGCTTTTCCCAGCTCAAGAGACCTCAGCAAATAGATACAACATCCCTATAGGGTCTATCACAACAGCCACACACACACACATGCGTTCGAAAACAGGTCATGTTTATGCTGTGGCAGGGGACAGAAGTCAAGCAAACACACAAGCAGCAAGCAATATGCTGTGTACTGCCTTCAGCATCAACAGAATCCCACTTTCCCTACTGGTCTTTTGGTCTGCCTGTCTGTCTCTCTCTCTCTCTCTCTCTCTCTCTCTCTCTGTCCTGACAAGGACAAAACATAACACGCGCAGCTGAAATCTCTTGGCCTCCATCCAAAAAACGGGATAGGAATCCGAGTTAGGCAGCAAATCACAAAACCAGGAGAGCGGAGAGGAATTAAGGGACAGCAGGTGCGAAGAACGCGCCACAGTGCCGTGATGAGGGGGGACATTCCTCCAGCGTCTTTCTCAGAAACGAGCGGCAGTCTATCAGATACCCATGAGATTCATTTTCTAGCAGACTGACGCCGTAATTTGTCAGCAAAGAGGCGTTTTGGGGAAAAGAGATGTTCCAGGGACACGCCTTCCAAGGATCCTGTGAAATGATTAGCTTGCTTTGACAGAATTGCTTGTTCAGAATCCAGTTACTTCAAGACGTCGTGGGATTGAATCTTGCATTCACTGCAAAAACTCCTGATCTAACTAAGACTTACAATCTTATTTCTAGCCTAAAAGTCTTCTTGATCTCGTTTTGAGAATAACATACTATATAAGAGCAGACTTTGTAAGGATATTAAGATTGTTTAAGGTATTTTTTTCCATATTTCAAGAAATCTAAACAAGTGTAAATATCTTAAATAGCATGGACAGATCATTTCACTTGTTTCTAGTCTAAAGATTTCATGAAATAGAAAAAATATCTAAAAACAATCTTTATATACAATATAAGAGCAAAAAAACCTGCTCTTATATAGTCTATTATTCTCAAAACAAGATCGAAAATAAGAAATAAGAAATAAGAAATTAGAAATAAGATTGCAAGTCTTAGTTAGATAGGGGTTTTTTGCATGGCTCAGGAGCTATGACTGAGACTGAGTACTAAACAAGCTTTGGGCCAAAGTACTTATTCAAGTAGGCTGAAACACATGGTATTGTTCTAGATTTCATTAGGCTGCTGCACAGTAGTCAGACTCAGGACCTCAGAGTGTATTGCTAAAATCTAAATCAATCTAGAACTGGTGTTTGTTCTCCTACACACTCGCCGTTTGCTGCTCGTTCTTTCGGCGCGCCGCAGCTCAGCCGCTCTCTGGACCCCCCGCCGCAGGTTTCCCCCACCCACTTATGGGCGGGGACTATCCTAAAATGTTCTCCCGGTTTGTTTTTTTTTCTAAAATAAAAGAATTTTGTCCATCTTTATGTTCATTTGTGTGATATGAACACCAAACAAAGCTCATAATGTCGTCTGATACCTCAACACAAACCAGAAACCAGAGTGCTGTCCGGCACGGACCCATGCTGCTCGTTTTCTATGGGTTAATACTGTATACAAGCCATTGTCTATACAGAGACACATTTTATTCTGCAATGTTTTTTTTTCCCAATTTTCCTATCTGACAACCCCTGATGCAGGATGCTTTTAAAAAAAAGGTGGGGATGGGGGTTGAAGAGAGAGATAATATATTCCAACTTCAGCGTTTTTGACCGGGGGATGCATGGCTTGCCCTGCATACATTTTTGAATTTCCATTTTGCAGTCTAGCAAAAAGATCTTTCTTCATCAGCTGAATATACACTAGGAGTTATCTAGTTTACACTATTCTCCTTGACAGTCTACCTGCCGTAGAAGGTTCCATGTTGCTACCTGACAACTTTCTGTATTCTGACTTCAAAGAACAGCAGAAACAAATATATGGGATAACAAGTCGCACTGCATACTGCTGCCATTTCATTATGAAATCAAGTCTTTAAGGATTCGACATGCAGTATTAAACACACGTTTAATAAATCATAATTAAACAACTGCCAGGTTAGCCAGGTTCCAATTATCACGATCGATTACACTGATAACTGAGTAACTGACTTTTATTTTTGTGTGTTTTAGCACGCTGGGATTCAACTGTAAAGCAAGCAATGCAAGCTAGTGACAACGACGAAACCCGAACAACCCCCATTATTATTCATGAAGTTGTCTACACCAGCTGTGAGCATCAGAAAGCAGACAGAATCGCCAGATGTTTCTTATTTTGATCACGTAATGATCCAGTTTGTAGTAGACTGGAACTATTAGCTTATCAGTCTGTAGTTTGTTTAGGCGCTGACTTGATGCAGAGGCTTGACGTTTCCATTGTAGTCACCCTGCAGGCTTTACAACACAACACAAAACTACATTTGCATGTTAGAAGGAGGTGATCTGTGAAAATAACAACAAGGAAATCAACACAGCTGTGCAACCTAGACTGAAGTACTGACATGTTTCTCTACTGGTGGAACCGGAACTTTTCAAGCATCAGTCTACTGTGTGGAGGGCACTGGTGTTAACCACTATGCCACACAATCTTTATGCCAATGCCATTTTTTTCAATTGAGTAATCAATTATAATCCAGTAATCACGACAGCCATAGTTCCAATAAGACTCAATGCAAAGTCCGCGGAAAGTCTATGCAGAGACCAAACTCCTCTAATGACTTAATCGACATGAGGTAAGCATTTTTCAGAAAAGAGAGCGGGGCTGCCGAGACAAATTTTGCCCTGCCGATCAGCATTAATCTGCCTGGCATTGGGGACAGGCGGGCTGTTGAATGGGAGATAATGAATTGCAGTACATAGATCTGCTCAGAGTGAGCAGAATAGAGGGCCAGGGTTTCGTGACCAGGCGAGAACGCACCCTGCATCCATTAGAAACAAGAGAGCCATCCATTAATCAGCAGCAATGACGGCGCGCACGCACACACACACACACACACACACACACACACACTTACACAACCCTTGTGTGGGAAACACTTGTTCTCTTATTAGGTGCTGCCTCATTCATATACGTTCATGCCGTGTTGCTATTCAGGCAGCGGCCAATCACCTCAACAGCGCTCACAAAGCTCGACAATGAATCTTGACCTGAAAGCCTGTCTGCCGCGTATTAGAGGTATTTTTCACAGCGGTGAGTTCCAATCTGGCTATATTCAGAACATAAGCCCTCTTCATTTGGCCTTTCGAGGGATCGAGTCTGCTGGAGAAGAGCACCGACAAAACCCATCAGGGCTGTGACTTTGTTGGAGAGAGAGATAAACGCTTGTGTTGAGCAGCAGAGCCTATAGGGCCGCGCCATGCTGAAGTGAGTGAGGTCAAAGGGGTCTGGATTGAAAATTCCAAGTGCCATTTCTCCAGCTCACTCTCTTTTTGTATCACTGTCGCTCTCTCTCTCTTTCCCTCTCTTGCTCTTTTTTGTGCAGGTACTTTCCCCATCGGCTCCTTTTAAAGACCAGTTGACCGCAGGCCTATTAAAAGGCATATGCCCAGCTCCGAATAAGACCCATATCTGACTCGGCCCTTATGGCTTTATTGCTCCTGTGGCAAGAGGCCCAATTAAATCTTTAGCCTATTGATGAGCTTCCAATAAACGCCAAAGCCCCCTTTTATTTCCAAGCTCACTTAAGGGAGAATCTGCGGTATAAAGCAGTGCTTTAAGGCCTTGCAGAACATTGCAAAGTCTGCAAACTTTCAGTCGACGCAGCAGCAAGCACAAGACTTCGGGACGATGATGAAATATTGCCTTGAATGGTGTCCCATTCTCCAGTACACAGAGACTCGCCTCTGTGTGGACTTGCATCAGCTAACGAGGCCGAATCAAACGCCAGGAGCACCGGCAGAACCCAAATACTAACAAACAGCAAGGGGAGGACTGTAAACAGCCAGACTTGGAAAAGTGAGAAGAAAAGAAAGTCGTAAGTCGGTGTCAGATACACAATTAAAAAACCGAGAGCAAAGCCACACCTCACGAGAGGTGTTGTTGCTTTGCTCCGGGTTACACTCAAAAGTGTCTTTTCTTACGGCGGTAGCTGGAATCAATTGACAGGCTGGAATCCATGGAGGGAGATGGAGAACATTTCTGTGTTAATTATGCAAATTTAAACAGCTTAGCAACTTGAGATGCAAGAGGAGTGCAATCTAATTATATGAGCCAGCCAGAGGAAGATAAAGAGGAACGAGACACAGAGAGAGAGGGGATTGATTAAACCCGACTAGCAGGTTGGGGCTGCCATTTTAGTGTATCTGGAATCTCAGTTCCCTCCCTCGCACTGAGTACGTGTGTGTGTGTCAGTGTATGAACTTCCACCACATTTATATATAGGACAGAATCTACAATCTAAACCTCCTGGGATGCGTTTTTTTTTGCTGGCAAACCCCTGCATGTTTTCCCCCCTTTAGAGAAGCGAAGACGCTCTGCAAAGAGGCCTGTGAAGAGCTACGTTCCCTGAAAGAACGGCAGGCATCATAAATCTAATTTGGGACCTGAACGCTAAGGGATGCCGACAGCCAATAATGTCAATACAGAGGGGGCCGAAGGCAACTTACTGCAGCATGAGCGTCTGTTTAGCGGACGCAGAAGCTTGATTGATACAGATTACAGCTAAAAGCGGGAGGACGAGAGAGAGGATGAGATGAGCAAGAGATAAGTGGACAGAATAAAGGGATGTGGAAGGAGATAAACAGAAGGTGGCATGAGCATATATGCTATCTTTGACGATGGAGAGAATAAGAGGAAAGAAGGAAAGAGGAGAGAAAGTGCAAACAGAAGAGAGAGAGAAGGCTCGAGGTAGGAGGGAGGGAGGGAGAGGGAGAGGGAGAAGGAGAAGGAGAGGGAGAGAGGGAGAGAGAGAGAGAGCAGAGCGTTGCTTGAATGGGCTGCTTGGTTACTGAGTGCTGAGCAGTACTGATGCAGTATGTATAGAATGATAATTGACTTCGTCTGCAGTGGGTATGAGTGATTCTTCTGATGCACCAACACAATACAGATTAAAAGGCATACAGTTGAACGCTTGGTATATAAAATACTGTTATCTTGTGTGTGAAACAATATGCTAAAGTGCTACATCTGATCCTACTTACTATTTAAACTGAGATAATTTCAACCTTGCTTGACAAAGTCCCTGGGAGTTTAACTTCCTGTCTACTCGGATATTCAGGAAGGCTAGTGTTTTCCCAATAATCCAGTGTTTTGTGTGTCTCAAACTGTGGGGTTCCTCAAGGCTCTATCTTAGGTCCACTTCAATAATAAAATGGAAATGCAGCGCCATTTTCTTACCACGGCTTATTAGTTTTATAAGAACCCTCAAGCATGCACTGTGTATCCTATCACCTAAACACAAATTGGCTTTCAATATCCTTTTGGGAAATGAGTTTGTGACCATCCACGATGTTCGCAATATCCAGTGCAAATCTAATAATGACTTTTCTGTCTACTGCAGCTCATTTGTTACTATTAATGATGGAGAAGGTACAGAAACACATCTTTAGCTTTTAATTAGACTGTTATGATCACTGGAACATGCCAACAGGAGTCATGACCTTTAGTATCCGCCTTTCTGTGATGGGACAGAGACATGGATTGAAAATAACTTCTCCACCAGTCATCACTAAATGACGTCTATAGAGTCAATCATGCCACACCTCGTTTCGGAACAAGAATCCAGTCGACAGAAAAGTGCAGAAATAAAAGAAGGGGAATACCTACCATGTCCCCCACGTGTAAGGAAGGGCATCCTGTTGATGGCGATAGGCACAGTGCCATGTTTGTTGTGAAAATGGTGGACATGGTGAGTTGTGCTGAGACTGGATGAGACTCTAGCCGAAACGGCAGGACCGGGGAAAGCTAGCAAGGACAACGACAGAACCAGTCGCCATAGACTGGCCCAGAATGCCCGGGGTGGGGCTGATGGTGGGGACTGTGAGGTGAGTGCCAATCTGCTCACAAGAACAACTGCCCCGAGGGCGGATAGAGAGGGGGGTGGGACTTCCATGCCCTGCCTCCTCACACGACAGAAACAGGAAGACATATCAGACCAATCCAGGATCCATAATTCCTAGATTCCCTTTGAGGGGAAAAATACTTCAGAGATCAGCAGCGAAAAAAAATAAAAAATAGATGAGATCCTTTCTGAAAGAAATTCCTCAAAAAGACAAAAAAAAAAACACGTTTAGCAGCAAGAACAAAAATCCATCCAAAAACAGAAGAATCCAGTTTCCAGTGGTCCAGCTACGCAACCCATCGACGACACAAATCAATTCCTTATTCCTCTGGGATGTTCTTCGGCTCCACAAAAACAAAATCCTCTCCAAAGCAAAAAGTCCAGGCAGAAACACGGAAAAAACACGGTAGAAAATGGCAATTAGACAACAAAACCTACAATGCGGTGTTCAGTCAGCCAAAGAGGAAAAGGAATGTATTTATAGATTCCTTCCAAACCTCATCCATCTACGTTTAAAGCTGGATAATTGATATATTTTTACGTCAGCGCTCCGTGTGGCTAAAAGCCTTCGCGGTTCGGGTCTGAATGATCTTCGGGCTTCAGATAATTTCACGGAGACTTCTCATCAAAATTCCACTCCATCGCCAGTGAGAGAGAGACGGCGTCCTCGCGGGCTAATTCTCTTCCAGCAAGAAATACTGGAAAATAATGAGGGAAAAAAAAAAAAGGTAATGAGAATGAGGAGGACTGAGAAAAAGATAATCAGATGTGAGATGAGTAGATCAATCCAGCTTGCAGGGGTTTGGATCCCCAGAGGAACGCAAAGTCTGCAGCACGGACGAGCAGTGCCGAGTGAAAGAGAGACAGAGAGAAGGAGCGAATGAAGCCAGTGAGGAGTAACTCCTCTCAGACGCGCAGAGCCCCTGTACTTTTCCTCAGGGACACGCGTCCGGACAGCTGACAGGACAGACGAAAATCTGAGGACGAGGAGAGCGTCCTATCATCTCTTTCTTTCTCTCCTCTCCGACAGCTTGGCATCACAGCACAGCAGGAAAACAAGCTTTCTCCCTGAAGCCTCTCCCCCCCCGCCCAGATTTCCCTCTCCTTTATCTTTTCACACCTCAGACGGGCGTAATTTCCACTCCTCCGATGCTGCGTTTCCCCTCACTGTGACTGTTTGCAGCCCGGCAGAGGCTGCAAGGGTGTAGCTGTGGTCCAGGCACGGGAGGCTGATGCTGATGTTGATGCTGCTGCTGCTGCTGCTGCGGCTGCTGCCTGTGAAGCTCTGAAGCTCAGCGTCACTCGTGAATTCATGCTAATGGGAAAGGAGCGAGCATCCTTTTCGGGAATGCTGCTGATGCAGCCGCGTCTGCAGGCGCGAACGAGAGGGGACGGCAGTGAGAGGCAGACAGAGAGACAGAGAGAGAGAGCGAGAGAAGAGGAGAGAGAGAGAGAGAGAGAGAAGGAAGGAGGGGGGCAGAGCCGGAGAAGTGTGGCAGTGCTAAAGCCGTGACCAGCGTGTGTGCGCTGCTCTCTGTTCCTGAGAACACTCAGCTTCAGACTGTGATAGATAAAGAGGAGGGAGGGGGATGAAAGGGAGGTGGTGCGGTGGTGGTGATGAAGGGGGGGGTGTTTGCTAGGCATCTGGGCTTTCTTTTATACACATACATCACACCCCACACACACAAACACACACACTTTCCTTCAAGATATATACAATATAAAAAGCACACAGCTGCAGATGAAAAGTACTAAAAGTGAATGGTTTCACATGTTGTTAGAAATGAGGCAGAATCCTATCAGCATGTTTATCGATCTATCGATCTATCTATCTCTATCCATCTATCTCTGTCTGTCTGTCTGTCTATCTATTTTTGTCCCACACGTTCATTTACACATGACTGATCCCTTGACAAAATAAATAATTCATTTCAATTTAAACTAATGAGTGACCTTTTCTCATCAGTACGAGTTTGTACTGTTTCTGCACCTCCTCCATCCATCCATCCATTCTCGCTCCCTCTACATTATTGATGTCTGAAAAGCAAAACCATTTATCTCCAAAAATGGCCATTTTAAAGGGGAAAGCAAAACTGTTCTAAACATTTAATCTAAATGAATTCAATTAGATTTTATTCCAGTTAGTTCTGGACCAGCGCATTTGGTCCATTTGTCATAAAACATTTTTAAAATTCGGACAGCTGTAACTTTTTTGCTCTCATTAGGACACACGTCTCTTATCTGTTGATTTTTTTCATCTCATGTTTGTCCATATGCTCATACTAGGTGGGATTGCGGGGGGGTGAATGATGGAGTGAGATTGCAGACCTGATAAATCACACCTGATCAAGATTTCAGTTGGGACCGCCTTGCAGGTTTAAAGAACCGACTTTGAAAAATGGGCAAACGGGGGGGAAAAAAGCCTTCGTTTTCAAAGCGACTAGTCTGAGTCCGTGACTTAACCTAAAGCAGGCAGAGGTTCACCAATAGGGCTGCACCTATGTGAGTAGGTAGCAGATGAAAAAGAGCAATTATGGCTGAAAGTTCAAAAAGAAGTCAAGGCTGGGAGCTTTATTTCAAAACAAACGATCAAGTCGTTAAACACGACGTCCAAGTCTGGCTTAAATTTCCAAGGCAGCACAACATTACCTTCCACCAGCTGAGAAGAAACTGTGGATTCTGAAGCAGCAGAACGGTCAGTAAACAGAAAGTACTACTATTTTACGTTTTATATTCTCCAAAAACATTTAAGCTGGATAGCGATGGCACGGGATATAACTTCTTTTGCTGTTTTTAGGGCCCAGGTCTTTTATCTGGATTTTTTTCACGCCACGCTCGTCCATACGCTCATATTAGGTGGGTTTTGAGGGGGGGGCGGTGAAAGATGGAGGCAGATTGCATACCTGATAAATCACACCTGATAAAGATTTCAGCTGGGACCGCCTCGCAGGTTTAAAGAACAGGCTTTGAAAAATGGGCATGCAGGGGGAAAAAAGCCCACACCACTCATCTCCCATGGCAGTGGGATAGGGGCGGGAGTAGTCCATTACTCAAGGCCAGCAGGGAGAGATACAAAATCTGCCACCGAGCCATCCTGTCAGAGTACTGCCGACGAGATAACCAAACACAATGAGCAGGACCTCTCGGGGCAGCGCCCGAAAGAAAAGAAACAAAGAGAATTAAAACGTAGATGGGGCGTCTGCAGAGCAGGCTTTTCAGCGCGCTGGATGTTGGCCACGGTTCTTCAGTTCAGCACAAAGGCAATGTAGCATGACTGAGTGCTTGTCTGCGGTGGAACAACAAACCGACCAGCACTCCGTGGGCAGCGCTGCTCTGGACCAGACAATGAAAGACAGGGGGGCAGGAAGGCGTCCCCAGCCACCGAACCCGTGGCATTATCTTGCAGCCAGAAGCACATGCTGGCCTGGGCAGGGACAGAATGGACACCGAGTCTAAGAGGGCATGCCAGCAGTCATCATCCCTGCGGCCATATTGGCCAAAACACATGGACTGCTGTAACTCCTGCAGTCAGCGCTCCACATTAAACCGAACGCTAGAACAAAATGACCTCTGAATTCTGAACTCGAGAACAGAATCAATACATACTGAGTTTTAGAACAGACCTGCTAGACCGAGCCGTATGCCGCCTTCAAAATGATCTTAATTGCAGGTTCTGAGGGACTTGAATGGTCAAACCAAGTCGTATTTACTAGTGGAAAACAGATTTTGCATCAAATATTAGCCACAATAACGTTTTCGAGAGGCCAACCGTTTCGTTTCCAAAAGACTATTTTCTCATTCCAGCAAATTGCTCAATAAAGCACTTGAAAGCGCGATCACGACTTCCGAAGAGGGACATCGGATCGTCTCACAAGCATCTGAAGGCAGCAGTGGATATAACTTCCCTCAGACCAAATACTAGACTGGAGTAAGTTCAGACAAAATTCGAGACTAGAATTGAAATAAGCCTCATCCATCTGAGATTCAAATTGCACTTAGCATTCATTGGATTTAAAAAGTGCTTCATGAGAAGCACAAAGGCAAGAAATGACAGGAGAATTTTTCATAAAAATGATTCGAAATATGTCAAGGTGTGAAGTAAACTGACCGCAGAGCAGTATTAGCAGACTACACAGTCTATGCAATGCAAACCCAAAGTATTACATTCATTTATTACTTATTATAAGGGTATATTGTGAGAATGGTACTTACGCTGACAGTATAAAGTATAAAATGCAGTTATACAGTAATATAGAGTTCATAACTTAACCTGAGCAGATAGTGACCATTCTGTCATACGTGAACACACCACAGCACACAGTGTGAACAGTGTGAAATTCTTCCTCTGTGTTTAACCCATTCACCAAGTGAAGCAGGGGGCAGCCAGGAACACAGTGCCCTGGGAGCAGTGTGTGGGACGGTACTTTGCTCAAGGGAACCTCAGAGGTGCTTAGCAGTCTTGGGAATCAAACCCATGACTTCCTGACCGCAGGGCGAATGCCCTAACCACTAGGCCACCAGCAGAAGAGTTCAAAGTTAGAAGTCAATTCTGGAAGCTTTATCTTAAATGGAAGGTTATAGAAGTTAAATCCATGCTAATCTAACTTCACCTTCCACGGAAGCACAATGTTACCTTTGCCCAGCTGAAGCAGCAGTATGCTGTTGACAGAAACGACAAATACAGCTTTTCACGGGGGTTACGTTCCAAGAGCACCCGCAAGTAATGAAAAACCGCATTGTTGTGTTTTGCCTAAAAATGCCTATTATTATAGTGTAAACCCTAAATCTGCTCCCAGAACACTTTAATTTTGTGTTAAACTCAGTTTCATGCATTACCCTTAAAGAAAGTTAAAGGTAAATAAATAATCAGAAAACTTTATTGCTTAATAAAACATCAGCATTAGCGGTTGGCATTAACAGCGAGCGGCGAGTGAAAACAAACACTCGTACACAAAAGCAGCACTGAAATAGCTCTCTTTACCCACATGTTTAGACAGGGCACAGCTTACTAAATACTAAATATACTGAAATAACTTGAAAATAAGGGGGAAAGTTAAAACACTTAAATACGAGGACAAGACACGGAGCGGTCATGCTACATGCTGCAGCAGCTTCTTCTTCTTCTTTTTCTTCTTCTTCAACTTTTCAGGTGGCGGTGATACAGTTAAATTCTCAGAATAAATCTGTCTTAGACTGAATTAGCGAATGCCGATCCGCGTAAAACTGAGGGGTTACTGTATAATGTGCACTAAAACTTGCATAAAAGCTTTAGAAGATTTTTTTTTGTTTTGATCAGGGTGCTTACATTTTATTTAGCCTCATCACCTCACATTTACAGCCCACATTTAGTCTGATTAATGTATTATTTGCCTATTAATTCGCATGAATAACCGAGTGTCTAAATATTCCGTACCCTACGCTGCATTTTAAAATCGAGCTGTTATGCGGCTCAAAATGTAGGTGTCTCCTGTCTAAGAATAACACCAGCATTCAATAGGGATTGCATGAAGCGTGGGAGGGTGCACAAACAGTGTACATCTTTCAGCAGTCCCTCTTACTTCATAATATAAAACTGCTGAACTGACCGAAAAGTTAACAGAATACTCTTAACAACTTCGTATCTTCAATGTGCAGAATCTGTGAAGTCGAATATCAAAAGAATAATAGAAAACGACACAGAATGGTCTTCAAAACAGAAACGATGGAGAGTTTCACCATTAATGGGTGCCTAAGTGTGTGTGTTGTGTTTTTTAAACAGTGGTCAGGATGAATCAGTAGTCTCTCTTCCACGTAAAGAACGGACAAATAGTCTATTTTAAACCCAGTCGCTTACGTAACCTCATCCATTCATAACACTCGAGCAGAGGGTAATGAGCATGCAGACAAAGTTCTGAGGCACGACGGGGCGCTTGAACACTGGAAAACACATTTAGCGAAGAAAGACCAACTGTCCGCACTGCTGGGAGGGAGCACATTAGGAAAGATAGCATATAGACCACAACTAAATTGGTCTGTTCGTTTACTAATTCCCATATTCAGCTCGGAGGAACTTTCGTAATTAACGTCTATTGGCTTTGTGTAAGCAAAAATTCAGCTGCTGCCTCTCTCTCCTTCACACACACACACACACACACACACAACTCAGCTAGCTAATCACTAAGTGAATTACAAGGCAAGGAGACAAATGAAGACGGAGATAGCATCACGGCTACGTCGGCGCTAGCCGCGGCAGTGCGGTGTCAGGTTTCAGACTCACCAAAGGGAGGCAGACGTTCCGGGACTGCCAAGCCGGAGCCTAATCTGTATTACTGGATAAGGAGGAATATGGCTAATAATGCGGGAACATACAGCGGGAGGTAATTGGAGCTGTCTGGCCCGCGAGAGCGCTTTTGCTTTTTTCCTGCCGTCTCAGACGTCTTAATCAACAAGGCCGATAATGCTATCTCTACCAGAGGAGCCGAGGGAGGGGGGTGGGGGTAAACTATATTAATCACACTGCCAGTCCCACCGTCACAACAATAAGGTACTTTTCTATCCCGCAGAAGAGACAAGAACATTAACACTCGAGTTTATATGGCAGATTTAATAAATTACACACCAACTCCATTACAAGGCTGAGAACGTGACGACCTGTTTGAGGGAAATGACACGCAGATCAAGTGCCGCGAGTAAGCATCACTCGCTTTAATCGCCGGCGCATCATGAGTGGACCTCTGCTAAAACACCGTCCGGTATAAAACGACGTCCGAATTTGGAGCATCTGTGCATTTGGATCAACAATGGAGGCTTCATACGTGGCGGGGAGCTTTGTTTCGAGCGTTATATATAATATATAAATATATAATTGACCTTTTTTCGAGAAAACTGTCAATTTTTTTTTTAAATTATGTCAAAAAAAAATTTTTTTTTTTCGGATCATAAAAAAGTAAAAAAAAAAACGTGGGTAGCGCGACAGAGATGAACTCCGTCTGGGACAGACTCACCCGTAATTGTAAATAGTAATTGTAAACATAGCTTTTTTTTTTTAACCTTTTTTTTTTTAAAGATATTATAATACTAACGTATGAGGATTTTTATGGTAAAGAGTTTTTTAAGGATTTCTGTTTGTGTCCCAATAGTTAAATTATAAAAAAATTTTGTAATCATCGGAAACCACAACACACTTTTTTCTAAACAAGTGTTTCATGCTGATTTCAGATCTGCTTTCAGTTTTTTTCAGTCCCATCCACTTTTTTAATTATGAGTAATATTAGATCTGCATGCGGTTTCTATTAAACCACAGACACCAATCAAGAACTGCTTCAGTATTTTCAGTGTGGAGTCAGACAGGCC
>JBBPDC010000113.1:152460-165137 GCA_037974485.1 Hemigrammopetersius urotaenia
ACCGGACAAGTCACTGAAATATCAAGGTGAAATTCATCACAGCTTGCGTAGTGTTGACCCAGCTCCCTCTGTCCGGGGGGCGGGATTTAACGGCGATATTTTTTTTATCGCGCGATAAGAATCTCGCGCCGTTAACAGCACTAATATATATATTTTTGTTTCACAGAATAGAATTCACACCGATATTATTTGAATCCCCCTCGTGGAGGCTCCACACGACGGCATTAGTTATAATGCAGTGCCATAAAAAATTACCACAAAGTAAACATTTAGATCATTCAATAAACACGAATTAATCATTTTTGCACCGGTTCATCAAAAACATGCTGTAGATCTCATAAATCTATAACAGCTTTTATGCCCATTATGCTCTTTTCACTGACTATCTTAATTTTGCCGAATGAACTTTTCAGTATTTCAGTTGAAAAACTCTAGTTCAAGCCCCTCGATGTTTAGCGCTAAACTACACTCCTGTCACTTTTGTCTGTATTGCTCATTACTGTCATGTGCTGCCAGGTTTATTCGTAGCAGAGATGGGTGTACTGATAGCATAACATATATTAATCTTGCTCAAATATTTCAAATTGATTGGTGAAAACCAAACTATGTTTGGTTAGATTCCAGCTCTCGCCTATGTATTGACTATCCAAAGTTTAGAATCAATATTTTTAATAAAATAAAACCAATCGGACTGCAGACAAACGAATACAAATGAATGCAGACAAATTTAACCCGCGCCTTATTTCTTCATATTTCACTATGAATCACCTTGTTCGTGAAAAAGTACTATTTTCTGTCTGAGCTTTGTCATATTGATGAGATTGAATGAAAGAAACGGTAACAAATGTTTTGCCGACAGGCTACGAAGTGTCTAAAGATACTAGATGAAGGAGCTCCGCCCACTCAGCGTTCAGCACCACCAGTATACTGATCACCGCCTGATCATCTGGAATCATCTGCTCCTGGTTCTTCCCTGGTTCATGATTCTAATACGCTAGTCCTGTGATTAGTAGGCACAGCTGGAAGCTTGTAATTGTTAGTGTCCAGATTCTAAAATGACAAAAAAGCTGAAGTACAGCACGGATACAGTTACCCTCCAGAACACTTTACATTTAATATGACCGAAGCTCCAGGTATATAATCAGAAAAGTGAATCATTTCAGTCTCATTTTCAGCATTTCGGTTTATAAACATATGGTGTCTGGTCTACAGCAATTTTTGAAAGTAGTTTTGTTTGGCGAGTTCTTACCTTTTCTCCCCTCTCTCTGGAAGTCCACGTGGCACCACTCCCCGTCATTGACCTTCTTATTGCTGGCTTTGAGCTTGATGCTCCCGGAGCCCATGTCCATCAGCAAGAAGAGGAATCCATCCAGCAGCTCCATGGCGAAGTAATCGGTCTTCACCTCGCGGCCGTGCCGCTGCTCCTTGGCGCCTTGAGGCTTCCCGTGGCTGAAGAGCAGCAGGCCGCTGGGCTCCGTGGTGCGGAAGTCGAAGGAGATGGAGCTGGTCTTCTTGGTGTCCCAGCGTGGGAGGGCAATGTACGATTCGGTCGTCTCAAAGGTCACGGGGTCGAGCGCGGCCACGTCCTCGCAGCGGAACACCAGTTCGCCATGGAGACTGATCTTGGGGTCGCGCTCGATGGCCAGCCGGGAAAGTTCCAGTTTGAAGTCGTTGTTCTTGTAAACCACCTGTAATGGACGAGGTCACAACAAAAATCGTGTGTCATTTAAAATACACTGCATGGACAAAAGTATTGGGACTCCTGACCATTACACCAACAGAAACTTTGAAACATTGGAACATTTGAAACAACAGAAACATTGCATTCAAATACATAGACCTTAATATGAACTGTGTTCAAAAAAGTGCACTCGTTCACTCGCTCTCTCATTTACTACATAGTGTTTGCTATATAGGGGGCTAACTAATGAACAAAGGGAGGCAACGTTTAATTAATTTCGGACGCGCAGGATGTTACATTGTTACTAACTCCAGCTTAAATACTGGAGCCGGATCTTGGCAATTTATCTCTGACGCGTAAACACACGTCTCTCCATGTGGACCTATGACACGGCTATGTTGCATTCAGGATGATAAATATTTGAACAAACTTAATATTTCTATATCATTCAATATATTGATCTCTACTTGTGTTAACTGTAATAAACAGCAACGTTTAAAAACTGTGCATATCTATTTTTCTGCAGCACTGGGGTAGCTACTAACTGGGGCAGCTGGTAGCCTAGTGTTTAGGGCATTCGTCGGTTTGATTCCCAAGTCCGCTAGCCACCTCTGAGACACCCTAAGCTTTTCAGTAGCTATCCTTGCTTGCTAACTTTCCGGAGATATGAGCTGTTTTTGAAAAGTGCACTCGCTCACTCGTTTATTTTGAAAAAGAAACCCGCAGTGCATGATGGTATATGTGTATTCATGTAGTGTGCAGTGTCTGAGTGTCCCGCTGAGATTTTCTAGTGCACTAACTAGCGGGTGAAGTTGACCGTTTCGAACAACATTACAAAAAGGCTGATTCACTACATAGTGCCCTACATAGTGAACGAGTGCACTTTTCGAACACGCCGTTTGCAGCTGTAACAGCTTCCACTCTTCTTGGAAGGCTTTCCACTAGATTCTGGAGTTTCTGTGGGAATCTGTGTCCATTCATGCTGTAGAGCCTTTATGAGGTCAGACACTGGTGTTGGACGAGAAGGTCTGGGTCACAATCTCCGTTCCAGTTCATCCCAAAGGTGTTGGATGGGGTTGAGGTAGTAAAATTAGCTCATGAATTCCTAAGTGGGACTTGCTACTAACCTCGACCTAAACTGACGGCAGAGGGAAGCTATTAGTAGCTGACTTTGGGCAATCGTTTATTTTTCTAACTAAATAAGACCAGGTCCTGGAGAGCCGCACCTCAGAGACCAGTGTTTTCCCTCTTTTAACACTCTAATCAACTGTATCAGGTGTTTGAAATGAGGTAGAGAGGCAAACTCTGCCCCCCTTGCCACCCCAAGGACTGGAATTTGACTTTAGATTAGGCCAAATGGATTATTTTTCTATACATTATGGCTGACTGCATTAAGCCCTCTTTACAACGAAGGCACATGTTGGGAAGATACTGAAATCTATCAGTCGAGACAGCTAACCACTACGAAGGACCTGGTAATTAAGATATCAGAAAGCAACGTAGGATTATCTAATGTAGCCTGACAGCAGAATGAGGGTAGCGGTTCGTAATCCCAGCCTTTTGAATCCGCCCGAGTCAGCTTATTAAGGCTGCTGTGGTTGAGGGGCTGCAACACAGGAGTGAAAAGATTTGCGAAGAAAGAGCTAGAATCGGGAGTAACAGGAATAAATGTTCCACTCCACATGGATCAGTAATTCACTGCTGATTTGTGTGGAAATACTGAGCTCACGCATAATGAGATATTAAAAAATGTGCCATTTGAAAAGTTATTCGTATCGTATATATATTTTTTTAAATCTCTTAATAATCCCCGCAGGACGTAGCTGTAAATAACACCTCATTATAATTCAAAGCTCGAAGGAGACAATTTATTTTGGAGGGACGGAGACTTGCTTCCCTGGGAATTCTCGTTTGCATTGGAAAGTATTTAAAACGGTGATAAAGAACAAAGAGGGGCCGAAAGTGAAAGTGGCAAACGCACACTCCTGATACTTTTGGATGTCGAGAGAACATGCTGTTTCCTCAAACACTCAAACGAACACTTGTTTCCTCCTCAAAACTGGCCACATTCTTCTAGTGAAGGCCTTCAGAACGAGCTGATGAGCTGTATCAGAGCAGGGTACACACTAAACAGTGCAGGGCAGTGGTCCTCCAATGGGTGAAAATTAGAAACGACTAAAGAAAGATGGCTAATAATGCTGAGCAATTCAGACCAATGAAGCTATGATAAACGGCACTGTCTTTATCATAAAAACTCAGCTAATGGAGCTAATGGAGGACGCCATATCCTTTAACATTCACAGAGTTACCCCAGAAGCCTCCTGTTTTAGAAATCGAGTCGCTTAAAGACTCTGATGAAGATTTGACTTCATTTGTATTCTTTTTTTGTTGACATCCTGGGTTTGAGAAAGGCACCATATAAATTAAACATAATAATAATAATAATAATAATAATAATAATAATAATAATAATAATAATAATAATAGTAATAATAATTATAATAATAATAATATGTAAAAATATATAAATAAAAATGTACTAAAAACAATATAACAACAACAATAATAATAATAATTATTAATAATAATAATAATAATAATTAATAATAATAACAACAATAATAATAATTAATAATAATAATAATCATTAATAATAATAACAATAACAATAATAATTAATAATAATAATAATAATAATAATAATAATTAATAATAATAATTAATAATAATAATAATAATAATTAATAATAATAACAACAATAATAATAATTAATAATAATAACAACAATAATAATAATTAATAATAATAATAATAATTATTATTGTTATTAATAATAATAATAATAATAACAATAATAATAATAATTAATAATGATGAATAATAATAACAACAATAATAATAAATAATAGTAATAATAATAATAATAATAATAATTATTATTATTAATAATAATAATAATAATTAATAATAATAACAATAATAATAATAATAATAATAATAATAATAATAATATTGTCGCCACAACAGCAAAGTGGCCAAAACAAGAGAAAAAAGTAGAAGCAGCAAAATTAATAGATTAAAAACAATAAAACAGTATAATATAGTACACTATACAAACAATACAAAATATAATTTAAAAATGTTTCTGCACTTTTTAAACTCTATTTCTTAACAAAATGACATCACTTTTCTTCCTAGTTGCCTGCCTTTGCGATGCAATTTTCGCAGCTTTGTTTTAGTTGAGTGTGTAGCCACTAAAAAATCTTCCCCTTAAAGCTTCTTTGCGTTTCAAAAAGGTGGAAATCAGACACGCCCAATCACTTATTTCTGAGTATTATCAGGGCATGGGGAAGAGGTTTAACACCAGGACAGAACGGCAAACTCTGAGGACTCCATTCAGAATCCCGTGGAGTCCAAGACTAGGTTCAATCCCTGATAGGCTCTACAGGTTTAAGAGCTCTTGGCTGCAAACAATGTGCTGCACTGAAGCACATCCAGATTTATTACTGAATCAAGGTGAGTGCACATAAAAGCACACAATAAAACCGACTGCTGCCCTCTCCTGGATGGGAGGATGGTTCCACTTTGACGAGAAATTGCCTTCTTTCATATTTGTGTGTGTGTGTGTGTGTGTGTGTGTGTGTGTGTGTGTTTGTTTTTGTATGCGCAAGCACAAGAGAACACACAAGTATGCAGTGCCAGAGCCAATCGAAGAAATCAATTTTTAATTTGCCTGTCAGGATGCTAAAGCTGGCTTACCAACTACACTGGAATTGAGTTAATTAAAGAAAACAAGCGGACACGGACACACACACACACACACACACACACACACACACACACACACAGATGAAGTAAAAGGAGGCCAGCACTCCTCAGAACCGTCCAGCTATAATAAAAGAGTCCAGAACAAACTTCAGTGTGGAACAAACTACTAAACAAATGCGAGAGCAACAGCACATTATTGGCCTTATCAGAGGTAACAAATCTCAGAAATGCGGCTGGAAAAGACCGGATTTATTTTGGTGTTTACAGGCGAAAATGTCTTGGAGGTATGAATAAGGTCTGAAAGTAAACAATGAAACTCACGTTGCAAAAGCAAAGACTTAATGAAGCTTTATGGCAAACCCCCCCACTGCCTTAAACAGTGTTTAGATGGCAGAGCTCTAATGACTCCATACTTTAATTAGAGGGAAGATGCTGCCATTCTGGTCGGGAAATTAAAGCCAAGGCAATACAGCTCCTATGGTTTATTTCTGTCCTTCTGAGGTGTTTTCATCGTCTTCCGTGGATAAACGTTGCTGTTAAGCCAACTCTACCCTTAACCTGCGCAGCTTTCTTTGCTTTTTCTGGTCAAACCTGCAGGCTTTGAAGGGAAAGCAATTTGTAGACAGACAAATATCCCCACAACCACACGCTGCTCATGTTCTAGGGTATTTGGTTCACACAAACACACTTTTGCTTATGTATAATTACGGCATTTAGCAGACGATTTTATCCAAAGCAACTTCCATTCCCTAGCTACAGGGGGCAGTCTCCCAGGAGCAGCTTGGTGGTCTTGCTCAGGAACCCAATGGTGAATTTGAAAAATAGGATTCGAACCCATGACCACCTGGTCCAGAGGCAAGTATCCTACCCACTAGGCCACGAAATAGCTGAGTTTATTTCATATTATTTATATTAAATATTAAATTAGTTGTTCATTACTGTTAAATAAAAGCATTAAACGTTGAAAACCAATATCCTGAGAGAACAATTAGCTGTCAGACTAAGATACATTTTATTGTTTTAGAACAATAATCTCTATATTACACCTAAAGTTTACCTTTAGATTACATGTTCTCACTCTAAATGGTTCTAGTCACTACTTGGACATTAGCTGTACATTTACTGACTAAAAGTAAGGCAAGAATTTTTCAGATGTTTTTAAGGCGAAAATGAACTTCTTTGCTTTTTTCAACGTTAAATCAGTCATTAATCTTCTCAAAAAAGTCAACCTGAACTTAAAACCATATGTATTTTGTTACTTTGTGTTCGTAGCAATCCTAGCAGACCACTACAATTTTTGTATTCCTGTAACATTACATTTAAAAGTAAACTTTTGTAAAACCTCCAGACTGTTGATGATGGCACTGCGCACCAACAGGCAGGGAAAAGTAATATTAACCAACATCAACCTGTTTCATCTCCCCCTCCAGCCACCCCCAGCTATCATTGAGAGAAAAGGCTCAGAGACGCTCCCTGACACCTGCATAGCGATATGGAATGTCTTCGAATTTTAACGATTCACACTTAAAACACTCAAGTGAATCAGGACTACAACAACTGACTCAAGGCGATATTTCAGCACACATTCAAGCTTACACACACACACACACACACACACACAGACATACACACACACACACACACATACATTTGGACACACCAAAATAAACCAACAGGGTGTTTATCTAGAATTTAGAAGTTATCTAGAAGTTAGCACATATATATATATATATATATACACTCTATATAGGTCTATATAGGATATTCTTTTACACTTACATCTTTGAGGCAGCCCATGAAGTTGTTGCTGACTGGTGATCCAGGGAGGTCAGCAGTGTTGGGACTTCCACCGATGTAGAAGAAATCGTCCGAGCCTAGCATTGTGTAATCCTCCTGCGTGTAACCAGTGGTGGTCAAAATGCCATCCACTGATATGGTCACCTGTTCATTGGGCACAGCCCACCAGAGAAAGAGAGAGAGAGAGAGAGAGAGAGAGATCCCCAGAGAAAGAGAGGAGGAAAGAAGAAATGGAGGAGAGGAAAGGAAGAGCTTGGATTAAACACTGGCCAAAACTGGAGCAGTCGCCACCTCTGTGCTGTTTTCCGTAAGGTTTGACTTATTAAAGCTCTAGATGGAAGTTTCTATAGAGTGCAGCTGCAGGGGCCCACCACACTGACCTTTATATGCAATACACTTCACGCCGCAGCCACCGGCAATAAACTTTCCTCGCGTTTATCCACTCGTAAAAAAAAATTAAAAAATCCTGCAGACGATCCCCTTTCCCCCACTTCTACTTCTACGGAGAGTCAAAAAATAAGAGAGAGTCGGGAACAACTACAGATCTATCTCCGTGTGACGAGCCTTTGAAGTCTGAACGTCACGTGCAAGCGCCATTTCCCAGCTCTGTGTCCGAACAGGAATATTTAATTGAATCTGCGACCTTGACTGGACTCAGTAATGAGGAGGGAAAGCTGGCCAATCAAAGTGTTTTTTTTTTTTGTTGTTGTTTTTTTAACCGCGTTTTTGGTAATTGGGTTTAGCCGAGAACGCGCCTCCCACACGAGCCGGATAGAGGAGTTGCCAAAAGGCTCGGCTTGTGCGGGAATTTGCAGTCAGATAGCATTTTGCGCTTTAATTACTCTAATAGCGCAGGCTGGAGGAAGCGCCAGGCGCTCCAGGGTTTAATATGGCATCTGCCGCGAAGAAACACGCGCAGCCGGATCAAACGCGCTCGCTTGGCCACGAGCGGGCAAAACAAGGCACTGTATTTGCATTTCACATCGATTTTTTTAACCATATTTTTTGGGAGGGCTGTTTTTTTTCATACGTCACGCCGCTAAGCCTAACCTTTGGCAGTTGCGTTCTTGTGTCGAATGATAATTACGCTTTTGTCCTTTGCGGCTAAACGTGCCTCGGACTCGTTCCAATTAAAAACTCGCAATGATAAAGGTTAGCTCCTCCTGCTGTTGTTGGTCGCGCAACAGACGACTCTATCATGCCAGAATGTTTCTTCTCCAAAACAAGCGAGCGCTACACTGAGCTTCCTCACAACACAACAAAAACTACATCCACATTCATCTCCGCATCCATAACACTGCTGGCTCTGCTGAGCTGGTCCCTTCTCATTAGTCCTGGGAAGTATTTTCTACACAGTTGCGAATAAAAGTGGTGCAGAAAGTCCATTCAATTCAGTGGATGGTTCTCTATCTCTATAACAACCATCTGCTCAGAGAGCGTCTTCCTGCACTACTCTATAAATGTAGCACTTAATATTTGCCTCTGGTTCTCACACTGTCCTCAAGCTTGATTGTGTTGCTTTGGATAAAAGCCTCTGCCGAATGATTGAGGTAGTTGTAGCATTGGTTCTATCAGCAGAAACCACTCAACAAGGTTCTTCAGGGAAGCCAAAGTAATTCTTGCTCTAAATAACCTTATGGCACCTTTATATTTAAGAGTGTGTCCTCTTTTATTCACAAAGAAGCTCAGAAAAACAACGGGGGAGAGGGAGGAAAACTGATCGGTATTCAGCCGGCGCGGTCCCAACTCCCGAACGCACTCAAACGCTGCGGCTTGGCTGAAAACGGCCGTCCCTAAACATCTAAGAACGAGGTTAAGGCCTCCAACAACTGCACTTTAGAGAAACTCCTGCTGAGCGTCCTTTCATTCTTTTTCTTTTTCTTTTTCCACGGTGTTTCTTATGCTTCGCTTTTTTTTTTCCCATTGTTTGTTTTGTTTTTCTCGTACAAATTTCGGTTTCATCATCCGTACTTCCCTCCGAATAGGGCAACACATTTTTATGTCTGCTGGGTTTTTGTAAACAAGGAGAAAGTGCTTCTACAGGGAGAGTGTGAGGAACCCAATGGGCTGCGCTTTAAGAATCGCTGTCAGGACGTCCTTTGGTGTGGGTTTATGTCAATTGTGCTGAGAGGATCATGACTATAACACGACTTCCTTTGGGCAAACGCATAAAAACAGAGAAAAAAAAAAACTCCTTCTGGGGCCTGATGCACCTGCAAAGTTACACCTTAATCAATGAAAACCGGTGGGATTTCGGAATCGAAATCTGAAATATTCTCTCTAACGACGGGGTTTGGTGATGGGTGGTGGGGGGCAGAGGGTACAGTCCGCTTGGTAAACAGCGTTGGCTAATTAGGCCGTGTGTGTTTGGACTGGGCCACCGTAACGCCGGTGGCATTTTGATGATGTTGGCACGCCTGTTTTCTGGCCTGGCCTTCATCGTTAGGAGAACAGGCGAATCATTAACGAGCAGAGAGTCAGCCAGCTGCCAGCCACCTGTACGAGATCCAGCTGAAAAAAGGAGGAACAGCAAGATTAGTGCTTAATTTGATGCAAAAACACCGAATTACGCAGTTCTTCCCCGATTTCAATACAATCGCTGCACACAAAGACAACATTAGAAACATCTGGTTAAAGCCACACATCTCAAAAGCGGTTGGGATGGGCTCTTTAACCCGTTTTCCTTAGCAGTGCCTGTATTTTCATGCAATTCTATTCAAATATCTATGAATTATGGATGAGAAAAACAAATAGATACACAGATCTGGCTGATTAAGTGATATAACTTTGCTTTTAGGTTTCATCTGATGTATAGAACACCTCATACTTTGTACATATATTATTGTGTTTATTGTATTGTAACGTTAATTGTGTCTGTTGGTAATTGACTTTAGCTTGTGTTGCATTCAAGTGAGAATTTCATTTTACACTACAAATTATATATATATATTTTTTTGTTTTTTTTTAATATTTGCTTAAATGAGGCCAGTCAGCTTAATGCTGAGATGCAAAGACATCTGCTTGTGTTGCCACATTCTCTACATTTTCCTTTTTGTCATTCCTACTATAAAGTATTATGTGAGAAGCAATTAACTCTCTAGTATTGAACAGGCATGCACTCTCATAGATATTAAATGATGCCTAATTTTGAGAGGGAACATGACTGGACCGGTAGCAGGCAGCTAAAAAAATGACTAAAAAAATAGCCACGGAAAAAGTCTTAATAGAAAAAGATTAGCACAAACCTAGAGAAAACACACCAGATCATTGATTTAGGAAATCTGTCTACTAATGTATCCTCCCACATAATACAGAGCAGTCCTGAAATCCAGACAACACACCCCTCCTATGTTAAATCATATAGACTTTTATATCAGGTGCAAGTTCAATTTCTGCTGCCTTCCAGTAAAGAGTCTTAATGAGTGTGATTCAAATAATCTCATTTAATGTATATTTAATCATGGAAGCAGCCAGTAAGCAGGATATCTATAGCTGTGTCCCAAAAGTGCACTTGTTCATTCGTTCACTACATAGTGTTTGCTATATAGGGGGCTAACTAGTGAACAAGGGGAGGCGAGGTTTAGTTCATTTCGGACACTCGGGATGTTCCGTTTTTACTAACAGTGGCTTAAATAGTGCACCGGATCTTGGCAATTTATCTCTGTCGCATAAACACACGTCTCGTCTCTCTAGTTCAGACACAGCCCGCAAAGGAGGCGGGGTCTAGTGTGCGGGGGCGGGGTCTCATGCGCGGGCTGTGGGACGCGATCTGGGCCGGCAGATGGGATTCCGCGCCGGCCCAAAATTACCTGACCGGCCCAAACTTTACATCAGCCCTCCGGGCAAATGCCCAGTCCGCTGATGTCAATATTGGGCCGGCGCGGAATCCCGTCTGTTAGCTCAAAATGCCCCGGCCGTTTTTTTTTTGTATCAGTCCAGCCCTGGTTACTACTGTCTTCCACAGAGAGAGAGAGAGAGAGAGAGAATAAAGTGTAAGCGTGACTGAATCTCCCCCCCGTCTCTCCTCCCTCTGACTTTCGCGGGATAACAGTAGTGTAGACTGTGTCCGAAATGTGGATTCATTCACTATCTAGGGCACGGTAAAAGAAGCCCACAGAGCATGATGGTATATGTGTACTCATGTAGTGTACAGCGTCTGGAGGTCATGCAGCAATTTTGTAGTGCACTAACTAGTGGGAGAAACTGACGGTTGGAATTTCGGACACTACAAAATGGCTGATTCACTACATAGTGCCCTACATAGTGAACGAGCGCACTTTTCGGACACAGCTAAATGCTTCTTGACCATGTAAAGCAACTAAATACACTTAAAGCTCTGATAATGGGGTTGAGGACCACCTTAATGGGATCTAGCTGTAGATGCAAGACTAACCTGTACAAAAACAGCATAAAACTGTTATGATACTAGAAGTGCAAATGTGCATAATTTACAATCCTGTTTAATCTTAGAATGCTTTTAGTTCTGTTCCTATGGTGTTTCTACGTGTGTATATTATTTCTGAGAGTGATGATTTATTGACTTGGGGACTGTGCAGAGGCGAGCCATGACTTTAAGAGCAAGGCCTTCAGTTCGACCCATAAACAGCAGCATGTGTTGCAGGCACTTGCATCATAATGGCACCTCTAGGCCAAAGGAGAATAGGAGGTGTCATGGCAGTATTTTACACACACATGTCCCAGCACAATGCTAAAGGCCGGCTGCTAACGTGTGCAAGGCTGGGAGCCGGTAAAACGCTTAGGGAATTGCTCGATTGACTGCACAGCCCAAAGTCCCCAGTGGCCGTGGGCCCTCGGGCTAGCCGCAAGGCTAACATTATTCCTGTGACGGGAATACAAACAACGCCGGCGTGTAAACGCATTAAATATACATACGTTTCCCGGTTGCCGGGCATATGATGAAAGTTAAAGTCAATGAAATCTAATTAGAACCTATAAAAATCTGGCAGGTGCTTCTTTTCCAGCCACGATCCCACAATCGCTGCTCAAACATGCCGATTCATTTGAGATATTTGAGGCATTTCCTTTCCCCTGCGTTGCTCTTTATTTATTTATTTATTTATTTATTTTACAAAGTCATGTTTGCCTTTTTCAGGGGCCTGTCATCATCCACTACCTACCTGCCAGCCACCCACCAGGAAAAACGCACCTACATTAACCATTAGCACCGCATATACACCGCAATCTGCTCGGACCACCTGTCTCTCAAACACACACACACACACACACACACACACACACACACACTCATATTCTCTCACACACACACAAACACAAATATACATGCGTGCTAAGAGTGGGATGGGTTCTACAAACATTTCTTGTAGAAATTAAATGGAGCACACACACACACACACACACACACACACACACACACACACACACACACACACACACACACACACACACACA
>JBBPDC010000115.1:22450-39593 GCA_037974485.1 Hemigrammopetersius urotaenia
AATCTCTGCCCACCCCTAGTTAAAAGTCAATTTGCACATTCAGCACCATTTGGCAGTGTGTAGTTTTTAAAAAAAAAAAGTGTAGTTAAAAATAATAATAACAGCCTAATTAATATATATCTGTATATTAACTTGACAATAATATATTTATTTGGCAATAATCTCAAATTTAGCCAAAGCGCTCCTGTTGGGTCATGTTTAATATTGTTCTAATAATACTGTAATATCTATCTATCTATCTATGCGAATACGCATCTGCGGCGTGGTGGTCGTGGGTTGGGGGGGGTCATATGTGCAGGGCCCTGCAGCCCCAAAGCCTGACATAACTGGTCCCCAGGACAAATAAGTTTGAGAAACGCTGGCCTAGTGGGTAGGATACTTGCCTCTGGACCAAGAGGTCACAGGTTCGAATCCTACCTTCAGCAAACCACCACTGGGTTCCTGAGCAAGACCCTTAACCCAAAGTTGCTCCAGGGAGAGACTGCATAATGTGAAATTGTAGAGAATGGAAGCCGCTTTGGATAAAAGCACCTACTAAATGCCGTAAAAGTAAATATACAGTAAATATACTTGAATATGGCATTTAAAAAATGTGCACAATAGATACTAAATAAAAAATGCAGTGCATACTTGAGCACCAGGCCAAGAACAGAATGTACAGTGCTGGTCTAAGATCACTTAACAAAAAGTATTAATGGGTACAGTGTAAGCACCAATGTATTGCAACAGTCTATTCACATTGATCTATTCTCAGATTTATTACAGTAATAAACACCGTCACTTTCTGCACATTAGAACAAGCAAGGCCACACCATGTGTGCAAAAGACTCAGATTACAGTCAATGGCATTATGCCTCCTTGTTGGTGTGAGTTTGAAAGATGAGGCTCTGTTTGATTGTTTACATACAGTTGGTGGAATAGGAGATGCTTAGCATAACAAAGGAAAGCTGCTAAACAAACCAGAGTCTTCACACCTGACAGAAAGAGGAGTCCAGCTGGTAAAATGAGTGAGGCTGATCATCAATATGTTGAACTGGCTGAAGTTCAGAAATAACTACATGGGAATACCGTTGTCATGAAGGACTACAATTTTTTTTAGCAAGTGTTACATGTCAAAGCAACATTTACAGTGTTTCCCAATGAGGTCGCGGTTCAGAGTTTGCGGCTTCAGGCGTTTGTGAGAATCTATTTCTTAGAATCAAATAATTGTTTGCGGAAATCCCCGCAAATTTGCGAAAACCGCAAATATCCTCCGCATTTTTTTTTGCTGTTTTCGTGGCAATGTATCATTCCTCATGAATTTTTGTGCTAAATTATTAAAACAAATATAATTGACTAGCTTTGCAACACAAACACTCACATAAATTTCCATAAAAAATATATCTGTATACATTTTTTAGTACAGTCGAGAGAAGACAAAGAAAACGTCTCTTGGGATGGTGAAATACCCCTGTGCCGGGAGGTTTGAAAGTAGCCAATCCGAGAGTGTTATTCATTTATCCTTGCTGCTGATTGGCTGCTATGCTGTGACGCATCTCTGGCAGCCGCAGTCCAGCATTCCCGCATCTCGTGTTTACCCTTACGTCCCAAATATGCTCCCAGAACACTATACATGTCATTTTAAACTTACCCACAATGAAAATGTAAAGGTAAACCCGTATTCGCCTTTTAATTTAAATTCCCCGACGAAATATGCTTATCGGAAGGTCTGGACAAAAGTATTGGGACGTGGCAGCGAGGTGAACGGTTTTCGGGGAATAACCCCTGATCTACTCGGGCTAAAATTACAAATGAGGGCTCGTTGGAAAGGTCTCCTGGAGATAAATTGAACTGAGGATGTTTGAAGTGTCCGAGCGCTTGCACCGCGGAGAAATCAGACATGGAATCTGGGGGCTCAAACCCTGGTGTGGAATTCGAAGAGTGTTTTCAGGTCAGCTACAGGCTGTGTCCTGAGTCCTCTTGTGTGAAAACAACCAGGAAAAATATATTTATTGCCACAAAAAAGCAAAAAAAGATGGAGAATATTTGCAGTTTCCATGTTATTATGGGGAGTTCAGTTCTCCAAAAAAATCTGTGTGTGACTGAATCCGTGACTCCTGCTCTGTTACTGTAAAAAAGTATAAAGCTTTGAAATTAAATTAGTCTTTCGGGAGCATATTTGGAGGCATATTAGGTGTAAATGATCACTATAAAGAGTTACAAGACTGGGGTATTTAGACTTATACAATTCCTAGCTGTTAGGAGCTCAAAATAATCCAGGAGGACACATCTGAGCAGGTGCCTGATGGATGAACTGGAACATTTGTGCTAAAGAAGAGAGTGAGACAATAAACAATATTCTTCCTGTGGAAAGCCTTAAAAACCTCATGCATGCAGTATGAGCTGTTTGATGTTTAGAAAGCAGAACATCTGTAAACACAGCTGTACCTTTCTAACAGTGGTAGCAGGTGTAGCGAAGGGAAGGGCCGCCAAAACTCGCTAATGTGCTTCGGTCCAATAGACGACCAAAACGGCTATTAGCCCGGATCCGACATGAACCCAATCCAGAAAAGGAAGGGGGGGGGGAGGGGAAGGGGCAGGGCTCAATAAGTCAATACACAATTGATTCCTCCGAGAGCTTTGGAGGGGATATAAATAAATAAATGAACAAATAAATAAATAAATAAGCCCATGAGTGCTATTCTTGCTGAGGGTAAAACAGGTTTTATGTTAGCATATTCATGAAGGGATATTTACAAATCTGTATTGACCCGGCTGATTCTTCAGGGAGGGCGCCAGCTGCTTAAGAGAGCTCAATCACGGAGCTTAGCGGCCGAGAGCGAGGAAATGATTCAGTCACTCAAGGTCTTTCAGAGGTCACTACTTTTTTCTTCCTTTTAAGCAGCTAAACAAAAACCCTGGGAGCTGCGACACGTTAAATACGCAGCCAAACGTCACACACTGACAGGTTACAGTGAAGACAGAGGTTTCAGACACAAACCCAGTTAGAACTAGATCTATTTCTGCAAGAAAGTGTGATTGCTATAAAAACAGACACCCAAGCTTTGGTTTGGGATTCGAACTGATGATAGTTTGTGTCGCTATACGGCTGAACCACCGGGGTGAACTTACCAACTTAAGCTCTTAAGTAGATTATTTTCTATTAAACCACAAGTAACAGTGACATGTCCTTTTTCTATCTGCCCTGAACTTTAGGGTCTTGAGGTCTGTTTGTGAGTCTGCTGTATGTTTTGCTTCACGTTTGCGTTTCTCTGCCTTTAGTTCCTTTTTTGTCGGACTCCCGACACACATTTTGACTCGACCGTTAGCTCTCTCCCCCTATATATTAGAGGCGACTCAACGCTTAATACTCAGACTCTGATCAACCGTTCTAAAATTTGAATACACGCGCTCTGCACCGGATATTAATGGACGGTTGTGACGTTGGACGTTGGCTTCCACAACTCAAATTAACATAGTCAGGATCATCAGACACAGGGAAACATACATGATTGTCTCAGCTAAAAAAGGGGGCGCCGCAAGATAACTGAGTTTATGTTAGCGGGGTGGGGGATGGGTGGAGGTAGAAACACTTTATTTATGGGGGTGTTGACTTAAGGGGGACCATACAAGCTAGAACCTAGACTATACCCCATTACTTACTCTGAATCCTCAGCCAGCTGTTCGTTAATGGTGCCCTCGTTGTCACGTCCCCGTTTCCTCACTTCCAAAGTCATTCTGAGATATTTTCAGCACTTGTGTGGAAGACTGCTTTGGATTAATTATCGAACATAATTCTCCAAAAAGGACACGTAGCACGTTGTTCCCTGGAGTCTGGAAGGGAAACCTGCTTTATTACCAAAAAGCACAAGTACCGCATAGATATGAACCGAACTCAACATATTTAGCAATGGGACACTCCATTCATACCAAGAACTTTAATTACATCTACTTAATTAAACAAAAATGTAGAAGGTCATGGTTTGATGCAATTCCTCCAAACCAAAAAAGTACAATCTTTATCATTTATAAGCAGTTTGACCATGGGGTGGGTCAACAGCAAAAGCCATCAGTCACAGTATCGTTTTAAACTGTAACACACGGTTTGAGCATACTACTGAGATTTGCTGGGAAATGGTTTATTGTGTCTGGTGTCTTCTGAAAGTAACTTTGACGACACGAATAGTGGAAAATATGTTAATGTGTCTGTACTATTATGCTTTGCAACACCGTAACTGAACAATAATATGCAAAACGCTTCAACACTCCCAGCCAAATTATCTTTTGTTAATTTTCGAAGTGAAATTGCTTTAATCCAATACACCAGATATGTTAAATCCTGCAGGTCAACAGTAATCGTTCATAAAATTGAGTGTTTTTATTTTTGCAACCGACAAAAGGTCACTTGGCCCTGGGGTGCCTACACTTTAGGAATCCTCTGAAAGGTACTTTAATAGAATGTTTTAGTTCAAAAACTTCAAAAATATCCAAAACATTGTCTCAGGCATCATATTCCCCTTATACAGGTACTACGTTTCTGCAGATAGACGTCTGGTTCCATTCACCCCTACTGTAAACTCTGGCTTGGTAAGTTTCTCTAGAACTCTCTAGAAAGTCATTCAGATATAATTGCAACATCCTTCCCTCACAGATGCACGCAGTGAGCTGTAAACCGAGGAAACAGTTGAAGGTTTGGACCCGTAGGTTTAATGGCTGGAGCACAAAGAGTGTTACAATTCAGGAGCCAGATTTGAAACAAAACCCCTTTTTATATATAATCAGATATTTAAAAATAAAACAAACACATTCATATTCATATCTACTCAAAACGCAGTTAAAAGTTATGTACACTTTTCAATTTAATACACCAAGTGAAACCCAAGTGACAAATTAAAAGGTACACTTTCAACTCATTAGCAAAAACCCCGAGAGAGATATGCAGTTCACAGTAATGTTGTTGTGTGTCAAACCAAGTCCAATCGAGGTCCTAAAAACATGTGTGTGTTGAAGACATGGGGAATAACTGGACCAACCACAATGAAGAGTGCAGTAAGGTCAGTCCAGTGAATGCAGGGAAGAGTCCGGGTGGGAAGGCTCGCCACATTCCAAAGGCAGAAAATCAGCCTAATAAAAAAAACCCTGACCAGTCGGCCGACACGGGCAGTAAAATATACAACGAAATGCACCAATAATGTACACAGTCATACAAAGTAAAAAAAAAAAAAAAAAAGCCACTAAAAGCATGAAATTAGCACTTATAATCTCTACACAAACTACATGCATTACATCACTCGTGTAAGGGCTGTGAGAAGTTTTTACAACAACCTTATGAATTTTGTACACTAAAACAGGAGTAACACTTTTTGCGTTTTTTAAAACACATTTTTATACAATTTATACCGCCAACAGTTGGGCGGAGCTACCAGACGTGCTCAATTTTCTAACTGGTTGGTCTTCGTGTAACTCTGCTTGAACAAAAGTCTATTGGATATGGATTTTCACAGTCACTCTATGCCAAAATAAAAGCCTCAAAGAGAGAGAACCCTTTAATATTATTTGAAACCTGCTTTTTAAAAACGTGTCTATAATAACTAATTTAAATGCTGCTGTTTTAATTCTTACTTCAATCTCCTTGTGGTCCACTGTATTATGTAGGTTACATCATTCCCTAAAATTACATCTGAATGACTTTGCAAATCTCTTGACCATTTAATTACCAAAATTTGGAATCCCCTGTTGGTCAGGAACCAATATTGTTACCATCATACACTCAGAGTCCCCACTGACGAGCCTCAGAAGGGGTCCATCACCTCTGCTGGCTCTTCTCCACCACGGCAGCCGTGCAGCAGCAGTCTCCAAGGGTTAAAATCCTCATTACCAGTCAAAGGCGAACCCTAAACCCTTTGAAATGACTCTTCTTAATTAGCACCTTTGAATGGTCTCACGGTTAATTAAGTGGAAGATTTCCTCCCGGGGCGCTGGGAAATATTAAAAAAATTAACACGTTTTTCATATTGCTGATTGTACCTAATTGATTTGTTACATCCAGGGTCTGCACCGCACTTCTCCTCACTGATCTCTGAGCTGAACCGCGCGCTCTGAATGTTAATACGGAGCACCGCCGCGACTCCCTGGCTGATCCATCCCGGAGCCGAGCCAGAACAACGCTGCAGATAAGCCACGCTCCCTCAAGCCCACAGCATCGATTTGGGCCCACTCAGCCCTTTCTGTTTCACCCCTGCAGGGAGAGGTGGGCCGGTATGATGACAAAGAACCTCCTTGATGATAAATAATGTTGCTTATCTAAGCATTACACACCAAACTGACTCCGATTCTTGACTCAGACTCTACAAATCCTGGTCTTGATCTTGTTCCTGGACTCTATAAAAGCGAGCTTATCGACTTTTATCAGACCACGGTTCACAGGTTACTCTCTTAGAACCGCCCGACCTGATCCACCTCTTCTCAAAGGTCAATCAAGACTTTTCTCAGTTTTGGCACCAAAGTGGTGGAACAAACCTCCCCTGACTGCTGAGACCCTCACTGTCTTCAAACAGAGATTGAAGACCCTCCTCTTCACTGAGCCTTTACAACATCTACATGTAAACTAGCACAAACGTCTTGTGTGTGATCTGATGGGACTCCATCTCTTTGTCTACCAGCGGCTCTTAATGGTAAGTCTAAGCTCACTAGTGTGAGTCTAAGCTCACTAGTGTGAGGGACCTGTTTTTCTAGACTACAAAGCACAGATGTAAGCCTCTCTGGATAAGAGCGTCTGCCGAACGCGGTAAATGTAAATGTGTTTATAGCGATGGTACTCTTCACATTGCCAGTTCTTAAGTGATTTGCCTCATGCGCCCCACCTTTACATCCAAGATCCCCAGACATTCCTGGAATCTGGTAAATATTACAGACATTTGGTTCCATTTACCACCACAGTACACAGTTTTGCCGAAATTTAACTAGAGGTGAGCCGATATGATGTAGAACCGTTAAAAATTTATCACAATAAATGATATTGGAATGTTTCTCTGAGTACAGAGGGTCCGCGTTTCGTGTTTACGATGCTTACACCCATAACAACTTTTAAAAAGTGTTCCTGCTTAAGCCCTTAGCGTCATACTTGCGGACTGCGTGGGCGAACAACTTGGGTTGCACACGGCGGAAGAACACGCTGTAATGCAGCGTACAAGTGAGGAAGCTGGCGTCGCTTTCATATTTATTCCGTTTTTATTCACGTTCATATTTATGTCCTTAGTTGTGTTTTTATGTTCTACATTATGATTTTACTGCGTTACTATCGGTAAGTGTCTAGGCTGTGTTTCGCACAAAAATTCGGTTTACATCACTGTCATAAGAACAGAACGGTGTCGTAGCCCGACGCCCCCCTGTATGTGATGGGTGTGGTCAGAACACCGGACGATTACAAGCACCATAAAAAAAAAAGACCAGAAAGACCAGAGTCAGTCAAACAGCGCTGCTAAACGCTTCACGTTCCCATTTCTCAAGTGATTTGTCCTTCAGGTGCAAGACACTCAGACTTTGGAATCTGGCAAATATTAGTAATTCCCAAGTCTACAGAGGCGGACGATCGTTTTATGTCACCCTGTCCTCTCAGTCACCTCGAAATCAGTGCACACTGGGTTACCCCTTTACCACCCGGCCATTCATTCCAACTGCACGACTGCCATCTGACGTATGCAGAGTTTCTGCCGAAGCCCAATAACACAGCAATCATTTCGTCCGATTTGCTCCTTGATTTGACCCCAATGAGCCGACGGTGTTCCCTGCAGCGTCAAGGAGGGAGAGGCAGCCGCGGCCGGCGCTCTGGCTCAGCGCCGTAATGAGAAAGTAATTGCGCAGCCGGCGACGGAGACGACACTCGCTTAATGAAATTAATGCCGAAAAACGAAGAAATTCTAAAGGCACAACATAAATAAAGCAAAATGAGTTATCCGTAATTACCCCGCCCCCCCGACACACACACACAGCTCTGCACAGTGAGGCATTGATAATGAAGATCAACTATTCTGCTGTAACAAAAAAGAACTTTAAATAAATGCAGCAATTTCCATCTAATAGAGGAGTCCCTACTGCTGCTACATAACTTAATGAATTATATAGTAATGTAAACGAATTAAAGATAAATATCCTAATAAAGTCATCTTTATCTTTCCCAGTGTGCTTCCTATGCAGGGCGTCTCTCTCTCGCTCTCTCTGGGTCTCCTCTTTCGCGGTCTCTCTCCCTCTAACCCCATCCCTCTGTCTCCTTGTGTCTCTCTCTCTCTCTCTCTCTCTCTCTCTCTCTCTCTCTGTTTACATTTATATCATTTAGCAGATGCTCTTATTCAGAGCAACGTACATCAGTACATACTCTCTGTCTGTCTCCCTCTTTCCCTCTGCCTCATTCTCTTTCCCTCCTACTCTGTCTCTTTAATTTCTCTTTCCCACTCTCTCTCACTAGTCTTTGGCTTTAGCTGAGCAAGGTCGTACTGTAGGAGTGATAAAGAGCCTTCGAGACGATGAAGAGAGCACTCTGTTAGGCTCCTCTGTGTGTGGGTGGGTGTGTGGGTGTGTGTGTTTGGGGTCAGAGCGTGCGTTAAAGTGCGAGTCAGTGGAGCGTGCTACAGGATTTAGATCGGGCAGATGTGCATCATGGGTAATCAGCAGCAGACAGACTGACTGAGGGCGAAGGCAACTCTACACTGATTAAACTTCAATTAACAGAGTTAATAAAGGACTTGGTTAGAAAGAGGGAAAGGTGTCGTGCTCTAGACAGAGAGGGAGAGAGAGACAGAGAGAGAGAGAGAGAGAGAGAGGATGAAAGAGTGAACAATAGAGAGAGATCAGGACTGAGAGAGAACTGAGTGAATGAGAACAAGAGAGAGAAATCGAGTATGAGAGACTTCAGGAACGAGAACAATAGAGATAAAAGAGTCGGGGTAAATGGGAAGGCAAGACAGAACAATTACAGGTGTGTGCAAATGTGTGAACGCGAGCAAAAGTGAGTGAACGAGTGTGAAAACAGGTGAAAGAGCAAGAGTGCAATAATGAGAACAAGTGAACGAGAGCGAGAGATCGAGAATGAGGACAAGTGAACGAGTGCGAGAGAGCAAGAGTGGAAGAACAAGAGCGAGTGGGTGAGCGAGAGTGCAGGAGTCGTAGGATAAGTGTAAGAGAATGAGAGTGAGAACAGACGAACGAGAGCAAGAGAGAGAACGAGAATAAGGACAGGTGAAAGAGTGAGAGCAAGAGTGGGTGAACGAGTGCAAGAATGAGAACAAGTGAATGAGAGAGAACAAGAACAGACAAAAACGCGAGAGAGGAAGAGCAGGTGTATGAGAGAGAGAGAACGAGAATGAGAGCAGGCGAACGAGCGAGAGAGGAAGAGTGAGTGTGCGAGAGAGGGAGTGCAGTAGTGGCTGGACGAGTGTGAGAGAACGAAAATGAGAACAGACATACGAGAGCAAGAGTGAGTGAAAGAGAGCGAGAGTGCGAGCGCGAAAATGTGACAGCGAATAAACAACAGCAAGAGCGACAGAAAGTGTACGAAAGCAAGCGAGAGAGGGAGTGAACGAGAGTGCAAGTGAGTGAGTGAGAACAAGAGAGAGCGAGTGAGCGAGTGAGTGAATGAGAGCAAAGAGGGTGAGCCAGAGTGTGAATGCGGGGAAGGAAAAATAGAGGGAGTGAACAGGAGCTGGTGGCTATAAACTAGAGCAAGAGTCACAGTTAGTGAGCGGACGAACAAAAGTGTGAGTCAGCATGCAAGAGCAAGTCAGCGAGAGAGCAAGTGAACAAGGGAGGAAAAGAAGTGAAAGTCAGAGGAAGGAGTGAGTGAAGGATAGCAATGAACAAAGGAAGAGAGAAAGAGAGTGCCAGTGAGTGAGCGAAAGCGAAGAGAGTGTGGAAAAGGCAGAGAAAAAGAATGAATGAGTGAACGAATGTGAGAGAAAAAGAAAGGGAAGGTGATCAAGCGATTTAGAGACCAACAGAAGTGCGAAAAGAAAAGAACGAAAGTAAGGGAGAGAGCAAGAGAGAGCAACAGACAGAGCAAAGGAGCGAGAGAGCAACAGAGAGAGTAAGAGAGAAAGAGACTGTATGAGAGCGTGAGAGAGTGAGAAAGAGAGAAAGAGAGAGCATGACAGGGAAGGTGAGCAAGAAAAGGAGGAATGAACGAGTGTGAGGGTGTGTATGAGAGAGAGAGAGAGAGGAAGTGAGAGAGTGAGCAAATAAGAAAAAGAACAAGTGAGAAAAGAGAGCAAAAGAGAGCAAGGGAGAGAGCAACAGCAAGAAAGCGAGAGAGCAAGTGAGAGAGAGAGCAAGTGAGAGAGAGAGCAAGTGAGAGAGAGAGCAAGTGAGAGAGAGAGCAAGTGAGAGAGAGAGCGAGAGAGAGAAATCAACCCAGCAAGAGTGAATGAGAGAGAGAGCAACAGAAACAGAGAGAGGAAGAGGGCGAGTGTGCAAGATAGAGAGAAGAAAAAGTGAAGGAGTGAAAGGGTGAGGCGGTCCTGCGCTTGGTTAATCCAGAGAAAAGCCGCAGTGACGGGTGACAAAGTGCAGTCCTTCTGATCAAACTGCTGATGGCCGGGATGTGACTGGAATGTTAATGCGGCGTCTAAAGAGAGATCAAACCCAGACCTCCGATCTCTCAGTTCAGCAAGTCCATCAGGAACATCCGCTGGGGATTAAAGCAGCACCATAACGGAGAAATAACATCTCGTGACATCGAAAAATAACTTACTGTTAAGTTACTTTATTGGTTATTGAATTGCTTGCAGGTGAAAATACTGCAGATCTGTGTAGTTTATAAACACTTCCCTTCACCCAGTCCATGGACACTAATCCCCCCTGAATGAAGTCACAACCATTCCTATACTCATATGCAAAATAAACATAGATTAAAAAAAAAAATACACATTCACTAGAGACTTAAATTATGGCATCCTGCAGACCTTGGAACATAATTTCCATAACATACTGAGTAAAACTAAAAATATGTATAAAATAACATTTGCACGGGCCACATGCATTTATGCATTCTGCAAATAAACACTAATCTTTCATTAAAATATGCAGAAGCGCGTTTCCCCCCGCAGAGAATTGACCGGGTGGCAGAAGTTTTGCACACGACCACATATTCACCCATTCACGTTTAGCCTGGACACAGAGTAGCCAATCAGAACACAGCTCATCAGGGAAAAAGTTGAGGGTGTCACCGCATCGACCAATCAGGTGTTAGATCCAGAACTCCGTGAAATACAGCCATCTTTTACTTCACTCTCTTGCAATTATGAATAATTATTAAAGCCATTAGACTTAAATAATGTCCCGTCTATCATTCCAAATGAAGCGTCGAGAAGTAAAGGTGAATCTGTAAGAGCGTGTAAATCCGTCTCCCTCCGGAACGGCGCCAAAAAGCCCCGGCGACGGATTGCAGGCCCTTCTAAATTATTGAAAAAGCCTAAACACCGCTCACGAGCTGCAGAAATGGTTATTAACCTTGGCGAAATGATATTCAAATCCAGTTACAGCAAAACTTGCTGCACTGTATCCCTGGCGGCGAGGAAATGGAAATGTGTTCTTGCTGTAGACAGATGGGAACGAGTCGGGCGCCGTTTGAAGTTTCAGCTCTAGAGAAGCTCCCCCCTACACCCCACCCCCACCCCCACCCCAACGCATCCCTCCACCATGCCCACCCCTCTGTTTAAAATATTCAGGCCGTCGCTTGTTCCGCCACTCTGTCGCTCTTCTCTTCCAGCTCCCCGGCCTAACTTTCCTTTCCTCGCCGTATTCGCAACGCCAAGTCAGGCTGGACCATTCCGCCTTTCCTTTACATTGAAATGACAATTAGGAAAAAATCCAATGTTCAAAAAGCTGCTATTTTAATTATACCATTAATTAGGAACGGGAACCAACAGCGACCTCCTGATACAACGTTATCACGATACCTCTGTGCCGATATTACTTGTAGTTTCCATCAGGAACTTGATTTGAATCAGTCCTTCATTAAATTAAAGCATGAGCTGATGGTGGAGTTTCACAAATCCAAACCACGGCTGGAGGACAAATAAAGAATCTTGGGAAACCGAACCTGTGTTCTCCTCACCAGCTCCAAAATTACTACTACTTTTACAAATAAAACAACGTTTAATACTTTTTACTGCTTTGTTTGTTTGCAGTTATTCTATTGTTAATTTTATTAGCAGAAACAAAAAACTATCACACACACACACACACACACACACACACACACACACACACACAAAACAGCTTTAAACTGAAGATGAAAAATGGATATCGGTGCATGATTTATGGAAATCAAGTCAGAATGACCAAAGACTGTGGGGCGATACCGATATCCAGTTTTCATCATCAGTTTATCGACTAACCAGCCAATTACTAACATTCTAGCCAGGAGATCATAAGACTATGAGGTTTGCCAAATTGGGAGGCATTCCTGTGTCCTCCCATCTTCTTTGGTGTTTACAAGCACACCTGCTCTTTCTTTTCCAGTGTTGTTGTTGTTCCATGGCAGGAGCGGAGCAGCGCAGGCCTGGCCAGGTTGGTAGAAAAACAGCCCTGGGTTTATCTCCTGGTCCAGGCAGGAATTTCGGTGCTAGATTGCGTTTATCAGGCATCGGCCAGCTCCAATCCATCCCCGACGTGGCGCTGCTCTTTGCATCGTTATTGACAAACCATGGCAAATTGAATTGCTGCGCAGGATGAACTGTCATAGCAGATGGGACTGAATCGCCACGATACAAGCCTGTCAATCACAGCTCCTCAGGTCTGTGACGGCAGACAAGACGTTTCAGATCATCACATTTATATCTCACAGTACAGCTTTGAAGAAGAGGGGGAAAAAAGTGCATGCGCCGCGAGGCAACAAAGTTAAAAGTTCAGAACGCCGGAAAAAGCAGCGTCGCAGTAAACAAGTGCTCTTAAAGCACCAGAAGAGGCTCGGTTGAAAGATCAGGTTTGATCATATTTGATTTCCTAAACAGATGATGAAATAATAATAATTTTTAAAAAAGTAATATTAATAGCAGCCACAATAATACAAGAATAATAATAATAAAAGGCTTCTTTTGTGACATCATGAATACAATGATTGGAAAATTAGCTGTTTTTTGAAGCTTATTTTACATTTTCGGGCTGTACGAAAGGTACCATTTGAAATCTAACAACAGTACCAATGATTACATGGACCCTTTTTTAACATCTTACAAGGCAATAATCACAATATGTAGCAATAAAAAAACTAGGGATGCACCGATTGATCGGCCAGTGATCGGAAACGGCCGATTTTTGGCCTGATCGGTGATCGGCCGAACACTCACACGTATTGCCGATTTCAAACCGATCTTTTTTGGGGGGGTTTATTTGTTTATGTATAACATTTTATTTATTTAAATTTGTAAAAAAAAAATTGTTATGAAAAAAAAGCTTTATATTAAAGAAAATTAGATTTTTGTTTGTATTTGCTGTAGAGCTGCCACTATCACATGTCACTATTATAAAAGAAACCAGTAAACAGGGAAAGTAACTACCACGTTACATTAAAAAAGTTGAAACCCATTTTTTTGCGTCGCTGTCGTCGACTACATGCAGCAGCCCTAATTTTCTTTTATCTGGGGAAAAGATCGGTATCGGAAAAATCAGTATCGGCCGATCGCACTTACAAAAACATCGGTAATCAGAATCGGCCAAGAAAAATTGTAATCGGTGCATCCCTAAAAAAAACCCAATACCGACACACACAGAGGCATACGGTCATAAGCCATTACAACCACCTTATGCCACCAAAACAGGTCTGACCCACTGAGGCATGACCTCCACAAGACCTCTGAAGGTGAGATTCTTTAAGTCCTGCCCACATGATGTGAAAGAAAACGTGATTCATCAGACCAGGCCACATTCTTCCACTGCACCATGGTCCAGATCTGATGCTCACATGCCCTTTGAAGACACTTTCAACAGTTACCAGGGGTCAGCATGGGCACTCTGACTGGTCTGCAGCCCCATACACAGTCAGCTGTGAGGCACTGTATGTTCTGACCCCTTGTTATTAGAGACAGCATGAACTTTTTCTGCGGTTTGTGCTACAATATCGCTTCTGTGGGACTGGAACTAGAAAATGTCCCATGAAGGCTATAATACACCATTACAGAGCTTAAAAATGTGACTATTCAATATAGGACTATTCAACCAACCAACTGACCTTTGAAGCCCAAGCCACAAGACCAACTGTATTTTAAGTCTAACATCTTCGGAAACGTCTCCTCGCCCCCCTCCTCATCTTTGCTGTTTAGAAGCAACACAAGGGATGAACTTTGGACTAGCCTTCACTCATCAGTGATCCTTGGGTGGCCATGTCCATGTTCACTGGTTGTCCTTCTTTGGTCCACTTTGGGTAGACACCAGGAACCGCCCCCCACAAGACCTGCTGTTTTCAAGATACTCTGACCCAGTTGTCCAGCCATCAAAGTCTGGCCCTCGTCCCACTCGTCTGAACAACAAGAGTAATCTTTTAAATTGCACCTTCTTTCATTAACCTACATTTAGTTTAAGAATGTTTTTTTCCCATAACCTTTTTTGGAGAGACGAGGTTTCATAATGACAGCGATGATCAGGAACAAACAACAGCCTCTTTAATTCTGAGAGATGAAAATGCTCATGTAAAAATCAAGGATTGGTAGAAATGGCAAATGCAGTTCATGGCAAAAACAACTGAACTGTAGGACACGAGGCCTTAATAATAATCATATACAACACGAGGCAACTGTGTCTGTTTATAGATTTTAAACAGTGCATTAATACAGAAATAGACTTATGGATATAGAAGTCAGGCATTACTCTGTAGTCCGTGTCATGCCTGTATTTGAGCTCCAGGCCTAGCGCGCTCTTCTCTGCGAGGAAAACAGGAACATCATGGTCTGTGATCAACGAAATGATCCCAAACCAGACTTGTACACTTTCCCCCCTAAGTGCTCCTGGATCTTTTGAATTACAGGGTCATTATGGCGTAAATACACCAATTTTGGGCACGGCGGTGGGGGTTGGGGGGAGGACCAAAATGGGCCCAAGAAACCATCGGAGTGATCTACACCAGACAAGGTAAGTGTGAAAGCACCTGAAATCTCCAATCACCTCTAGAGACCAGTGGTTAAGAGTCTTAGACCAAAATACAGTGTCACTGGGTGGAAAATTCTCGCTCCATCTAAACTGCTCCCGGGACTGAGATGCCCAGTAATTGCTGCCACTCGCAATGAAGCCTGAAGCTGAAGTTTTCACCGGAGGCATAAAAACAACCTGCATTACCCTAAAGACGTGCATCCTGTCCTGGTCTCACGCAACCCTTAAACAAACCCATTTGGACGAAGACGCGAGCTGTAATGTAACTTGGCACCACGTACTTTCTCATTATCAGAGAGCCTCTCTCACACGGACGCGAGGCCAGGCCCCTGCCCCAACACACTCATCTTGTTACACCAGGCAGATGAGAATACACTCAGAAAATGCGTGTGTTTTCTCTAGCGTGTGTGTGGGCGTGGGCTGGGCCAGACAGTGTGTTAAAATGGAATGCTCTATTTTTATTGTTGTCGGGTTTCTCTAGAAGAGTGTAAGCTATAATTACTGGCCATTTCGAGCAAAAATACCACTCCAATATTTAACTGTTCATCCAAGAAGCCTCCTCTTCCGCACCCGCACCCCCAGGTGGGGTCATTTTACTACAGAACATCGGTAATGTTTACGATAGGATAATAAATCTCAGTAGAAATGACAGTGATGGATTGGGTGGAGGCCTAATCATTTGAATATTGTCAATTACGTTGGTTTTCAGAGGCTTTATCTGTTTGTCTTAGCTATTAGATAAACAGCTATGATATATTTTACCAGCAAGTCTCTGAAAAGAAAGTTAATGTTATAATAACATTATTATTATTGTTGTTTACTGCAGGAAACATGATATTTATGACAGGATAATAAGTCACATTAGAAAGACTCTTCTATTGTCCCCATACTGGATCTATGAAGAACTGTAGTACTACTGATATGTAAAAATATGACTGATCATTGGTTATTTTAATGGCTAATTTCTTTACAAATTCTTTCTGTAATACTTTTTATTACAGAAAGAAATTGTCTACCTAGCTCTTGTAACTGAATGCAGTGTCTTGATGAATTCCAGTCAGGCAGAACAACTGTAGAACCTTAGATCTGTACAGAAAAGTCTGACATGACTGATAAGGGCTGCGCTGTATGTATCTCCGCACATACGCAGCAGAGGGGTGAACTTTAGCAACTTCATGCTCCACTCAGAAATAATAAGTGATGAAACAGACAGGGAGCGTTTGAACACTAACCTCAGGCCATGGCCACACGTACACGGGTATTTCTGAGGTTCTTCTATGCGTTTTGGCCATTCCTCTACACGTAAACGTTGTTTTGGGTCAGTGTGAAAACAGAGGCTTGTAAAAACCGATAGTGCTCCACTTCTGCGTTTACGCGTGGACCACAAAAACGAAGATTTTGACAAATGGACCGTTTCGCTTCATACTCTGAGCCGCTCGTATTTATGTTGGCTTTTTATCCACAATGCCCGACGTTTACAAAGTACCATTGCTCTTAAACTTGGCCTGTTTATACACAGAGGCGGCGTTTCTGTCCACCCAGTATGAAGGACAGAGACGTCAGAGTGGACACAATTATATTCAACACAGACTCTGATAATGATGTCCCCCTCCCAAGGCTTCTGATTGGTCACCAATGCAATTCATTTAAAGTTATATCACCACCTGCTGCCTTGGCATGCTTTTGACAGCCGTTTTCGCATGTGGACGCAGATATTTTTTAAAACGTGCTCGTGTGGACGCAATTTTAAAAAAAAAAGGAAAATCTCAGTTTTCAGAAATACCCGTACGTGGGGACATGCCCTTAGATTAGCGGAATTTGCCTTGTCTAGGAACGTTTAAGATACAGATATTGTGGAATGTATACATTTATATATAATAATAACCAGTAATACTGTAATGATCATCTGAAATACTATCAGTGATATGCAATTGAAATTAGTACAGTCACACTTGCGCTGCACCATTAAAGAATAAAAACATACATTTTGCACTATTTTCACAGTAAAACGTGCCTGAAATAACTGTGA
>JBBPDC010000115.1:87706-103589 GCA_037974485.1 Hemigrammopetersius urotaenia
CGCCATCCAAGAGGAAATATCGGCCAGACAGTCCGAGATGCGGGTTGAGGCCTGGTTGTCATTGGAAGGGAAAGAGAGAAAGAGAGTTTCAGTGGGAGTTTACTAACACTGTGTGAAACATGACGGTGTAGCAGGACATCGCTAACAGGTTAACTGGGTAAAGTTTTCATCTCTCGGCTACACAACGGCAAGATAAAATTAAAAACTCAAAAAGTAGAAAAGCAGCTCTGACTTCCCACTGGTTTCCCACTCTTTGTGCAGCCATCACGAAATTCAATTGGATTAAAATATGTGCTACGATCATGATTTAGGGCTTTTTTCCATGCTAGGACAACGCTTCACTACCCTATGTATTTTAATATGCACTGTGTAACATCGCCAGTATCTGAGCTAACTGGTGACTGTTAGGGTTAAGGTTAAGGTTAGGGTTAGGGTTAGGTTTAGGGCTAGGGTTTAGGTTGAGGTAAGGAATCAACTCATTATTTCTCTCTTTCTGTCCCTCAGTTGCCAGTTACCATTGATACTGGCAATGTTACGCAGTTCACATTAAAATACAGGGTAATGAAGCGTTGTCCAAGCACGTAAAAAACCCTAAATCGTGATCGCAGCACATATTTTTGTATTTCGTGATGGCTGCAGGAAATCTCCTGAGATATGTACACTGGATAACTGGAAGTCTCACAGTACCATTTAGGTACAGCATGGTACATATACAGTTGGGCGGCCTAGTGGTTAAGGCATCTGCCCTGCGACCAGAAAGTCCGGGTTCGATCCCCAAGACCGCTAGGCACCACTGAGGTACCCTGAGCAAGGTACCGTCCCACACACTGCTCCCCGGGCGCCGTGTTCCTGCTGCCCCCTGCTTCACTTGGTGAATGGGTTAAATGCAGGGGAAGAATTTCGTGCTGTTCACACTGTGTGCTGTGGTGTGTTCACGTATGACAAATGGTCACTTTCACTACTCACTTCACTATAGAAAAGTGCATTTTGTGGGTCCGCCCTGTGATTGGCTGGCAACCTGCCAGTCCCCCCCCCATTCCCAACCACCCAGACTAGGATAAGCAGCCCGGATAATGGATGGATGGTTTAAAAGAAAATTTAGAGTAGCAGTTAATTAACCTATCCATGCTCTTTCACGCTAGAGTGAATGCATTCGTGGGCGGGGCGCAGACAGATCAATACTGATCTAGTCCTGCGTCCTGTTCCATTGTATTTTCATAATATTGTATATGGGTCTGCCTGATTACGGGTCCATACTAAATTATCAATATGGGTGTTCATGTTTACCTGATGATTGAAACACACATTCTTAAAAATTTAAAACACTACACATTACAAAAGTAACCCAGCCACCCATCCCCTCCCCCCCCATACATCTTCACTTCCAGTCTGTTTGCTATGGGCGGTGATGTCTTTTCTTAACAGAGGTGTTACTCATCTACATTTAAAGTGAAACTGACCAATGGAGAGAAAATGGAAACAGAGGAAAATAAAGTGAGGAAGAAGAGATAAAGCAATGAGAGAGAGAGAGAGAGAGGGTGAGAGAGAGAGGGTGAGAGAGAGAGAGAGAGAGAGAGAGAGACAGACACAGACAGAGAGAGACATATATAGAGAGAGAGGGTGAGAAAGAGACAGAGAGAGAGAGAGAGAGAGAGAGAGAGAGAGACAGACACAGACAGAGAGAGACATATATAGAGAGAGAGGGTGAGAGAGAGACAGAGACAGAGAGAGAGAGAGAGAGAAAGTGAGAGAGGGTGAGAGAGACAGAGAGAGAGAGAGAGCGAGAGAGAGGAACGCAGCATTTCAATTACGTTACAGCAATTGTTTTTTATCTTCAGAGCAGGTTAATGAAACTAATTATTCTTCTTAGCACAGGAGCTTCTGCTGCTGTAGATAATTGCGCCTGGCTTTCAGATCACGGGTCCGCTCCACCACTCAGAGCAGAGAGGGGGCACAACAACAACAGCAACATCACCACCCCTGATTTCTCTATATTTATTTATTTATCTGCATGTTTGTTAGTTCCTGAAAATATATCAATGTCATATTTATCTTAATGGTTAATTAATTAAACAATTTATTCTAGTCTGACTGTCTGCCTACACATCCATCTATCTATCCGCCCATCATTCCGTCCGTCCGTCCGTCTGTCCATACATCTATCTATCTATGTATCTGTCTGTCTGTCTATCTGTCTGTCCGTCCGTCCGTCCGTCCGTCCGTCCGTCCGTCCGTCCGTCCGTCCGTCCGTCCGTCCGTCCGTCCGTCCGTCCGTCTATCTATCTATCTATCTATCTGTCTATCTGTCTATCTATCTATCTGTCTGTCTGTCTGTCTGTCTGTCTGTCTATATATCTGTCTATCTGTCTGTCTGTCTGTCTAGTAAGAGCCTTGTTTGTTTGTAAGTAAGTGCAGATGTCTGCCTCCAGGGTAAAATCCTGGGGAGATGTTTGTGCTCTCGGTCTTTGTGGGAGGAGCGCTGTTCCGCAGTATTGTGTTCATGGTGTGAAAACTCATCTGCATTTCATTTTCATGGCACTTTCAGGTCAAAATCCATGGTCAGTAAACATGATTCTTGCACAGTTTTAATGTTCCGCAATTATCAACAACAGAACACCTCTGTGCCTCGTGCTCAATGAGACGATCAACATCAGTAAGATTTGAGGAGTGAGAGAGAAAAACACGGGGCTTGTATTTGCATGCACTGCCTACGTTATACACTCCTTTACTGTATAGCTTCACTTATGTGAATTTTTGTGGGCTGGCAAGGAAAAGAGGTTCAGTTCCACATTTCTGCTTGATGCCTCCAGCGTTTTATGAAATTCATCTGCAGCTCCTGATTAAATTCTGATGAATGACTGATTTAGTCAAAACAGATTTCTGATGGAAACTACAAGTAATACTGGATTTCCACAAGGAGCACATTGGTATACTGAACATAAAATCACTATTTACTGTATAATTGTATTTGTATTTATACTTTTTCGTTTTGTTTAGTAGTACTATTAATGTTAAAAAAAAAACGTGCACTGTTCATCTAGACAGTTTTTAAATATTATTTTTGTGGGTGCCCGGTACAACAGATGAACCATACCATTTTCCAAGCCTCCCTCTACCCCATTCATCATTGGTACATTTTTTACTACAGGACCACTGTTGACCAGATTTTATCACTTGAGTGGAGGATCGTTTCCAGCACAGCTGTGACATTTACACGGTAGCATCAGTAGGGTTTCTGGATTCTGTACACACATCTGTGTCACTGCTAGTTTAAAAGTGGCTCCCCAGCCAAGAGAAGCTCTGTGGTCAGAAAGTGACCACTGATGAAGGATGGCTTACACAAGCTGTGCATCAACAGATGGTCTACGGCGTCTACATGTAAACAAGTAAGCCGGAGCTACAAGCCGGAGTCTACAAACATGCCTCCTTTGTTCCACCGTGGCCTTGTGGTCATTTAACACAAACTGTGCATCGACTGATGGCCTAAAGTCCCCCACGAGGGAGTTCTGATATAGCCTTCTGATATAGCCTTGTGTAGACTTGTGATGGCTGAGCTTATTAATGTAATTTTGTCAGCAATCACACTACTGTTCTTCTTATGTTTTTACTTGTTTTTAAAGCTAGAATTTGGCACCTCTTCAGTTTTTGAAATATTGGCATGGTTTCAACATCAAAACATCCATAAATATTCAATGTGGGAGGGATGTATTCACATTTTTGATTGGTTGATCCAGTATTGATTGTTTAAAAAATGAATTTTTGTGGTCAAGTCACCTCTACACTGTATGGGGAGAGTCGCCTTAAAAATCTGTGTTGGAGAGACAGTCTGTGACTTCACGGCTTCACAGCCCGAAAGGGACAGTAGACCCAGTAGACCTATACACAGACTTCAAGACACTAAAGCTCAGGTCAGTGATGAAAAAGATGCTATCACTGTTTGTTGTGGTTTTTTTGTACAGCGATAGGCACTGAATGAAGATCAGAAGAGAACTCGTTTGAATTCAGACTGTGAATGATTTAAAAAAAAAAAAAAATCAAACTATTTTATCAATAAAACCAATGTCTGGGTGTCTCCAAACATTTGCTTTTTAGAGCAACCGCACAATCACGCGTCACCTTTTCTCTCGGAAATGAAATCTAGTTTCCTCTCTTATGTATTTCTTGGTTTTTATATAATGAGAGTTTCCTTGAATCTTCCCCGCCAGCAGCCAGACAGTTCTGTTAGAGTGTGACTTCATTCAGGTCTGAAGAGAAAAGCAAGCATTTTCAGGGTATTTTCAGGTTTTAAGACCTTCACTCGAATGCAGACAAGTTCAAATGAAAGAAAGAAATTTGATGTGAAAGCGCGCTGTTTATTTGTTGCACTAGACTAACCCCTGTAACACACACATGTTCTTTAATAGACTTGTGTAACCATAGGCCCTGTTATAGTGCACACAAACAGGGCTGTATACTTTTCTAAATGCTAGCACTGTTGCTGTAAAGCTGAAAAGTTCCGTGGCATAAAGGGGCATTTTGTAGAGTGCATAGAAGTGCATAGAATTTGAAACCATGTTTTACTATATTATTCAAGCATAAACTGCATACATATATGAAAAAATATTGTCTTGTTTGCTTTGCCATTAAAAAGCAATGGAAAATATTTCAACCGCTGCGGGTTGAATGTAGGTCTGAACAACTTGGGAAATATATCTGAGTTGATTTTTTTCTGACCAGTATTGCAAGTGTGATTAAAATGCAATTGTGGTCTATGAACTAAGATCTGGCCTCATGGTGAGACAGTGGGTAGCACTGTTGCCTCACACCTCCATGGTTGGGGGTTTGAATCTGTAGTAGACAATTTTTAATCAAAGGCAGTCAGAAAGTTGAGGCCCCACTGTTTTATTAATTACAGCTTTCATGGTCATGAGAAACGAGGGGCCGAGGCTCGCTCTGAGGGTAGAACCCCAAAATACAGAAATGTATGGACTTTTCCAGACCATACACACTCTTTTTTAGAAAACACCCACTCTTGGCTTCCCACCAATACGAGCACTTGATTAAACATTCAAAACTCCACCTTTGCTTCAACGTCTCCGCCTTCTTGCTTTGCCAGGATGACTGCTTCCTGGCACGGTTACATGTGTATGGTTACACACTTCTGAATTAGCCTCCCTGTGTTTGCACACAGACTACCCGTCTACTGAACTTATATGGAAGGTTCCTTCTGATCAGTTTCTTAGTGTCTGCATGTTCCTCTCATCTAAAAAATTAATGCTGCTTGACCTTTCTGACCTAAGGACACCCCTTCAGCTGTCCCCAGCTGACTCTGCTCGAAGTTCAGAGACACATGCTATTCTATAGTTAGATACAACACATAGACTTCTCCACACTTGAGCTATTCTGCATGGTTTCTAATGGAAGTTAATTGTAGAGAAAATCTTATTTTTCTGGTATTATTATGATTAATATCTCCGTCAAATCCAGGCCGTGGCCTTGTGTGTGCAGAGTTCACCCTGTAGTGGAGTGGTCTTCCTCTGGGGTCTCTCCCACACAGGGATTATAAATTGTCTGTAGGTGTGAGTGAATGGTCTGCGGTCAGAATCCCTAATACACCTGAGTGTGGGAGAGGCCCCAGAGAAAGACCACTCCACTACGGTGTTGAACTCTGCACAGTTTTAATCTGTTTGTTTCTACCCAAAACGTAAGAAAGAGTTCATATAAGAATGATCAATGGCATTGTTACAATATGGCTGAAATACACACCAAGCCTGATGATCATATTTAAAATATAATAATTTCTGAAAACATAAAAGGCTCTGAGTTTCACTTTACTAATTATGTTGATGGTTAATCTGACATGTTAGGCCTTCCCCTGAAGGTCTAGTCAATAGAAGAGCCAGCTTAGCGGCACCTCCATGAAAAGAAATCTTGATAGGGACAAGTCTTGACTGTTCAACTACATTGGAAATAAAGGGAACACTGTGCACACTTGCTGCTTTTTCACTGAGCTATTGCTTTCAATTGACACCTTTGAGGTCTAGATATTGTTTTGATTTCTTTTTATTTCATTACTGTTACATTAATAGTAGTCATCACAGAGAAAAATGAGAATTCTGAATAGAGATGGTCAGGAAAATGGCTTTTGCCATTTATTTCTAATTCATGAGCTGCAACCAATTCCCAAAATGACCTCAGGGCTTTAATTAAGAAAAGAAAAACAGTCACTTGAAAAATTAATTGAACCTCAAAGTATTTTTGAGTATTTTAACTGGAACGTCACCGGCACCTCTTCAAATTTCAAAAACCACATTTATTTTGTTTCTCTTGTATCTTTTTGCCTTGAAACACTTGTGGGGAGTGTAGTTGGCTCTGAAAAGACCGGATCTCAATAGGAGAAGCTGTTGTTCAAGATTTAAATTGTGAACACATTGATTGGAGAGGGCCTCACCTTGCGCTGCCTTGTTTTAATGCCAGCCATTGATTGTGACCTTCATGTGTACAAATGGCTCAGGTTGGGAAAAGGGGGTGAGAATGGATTCTTTCCACTTATATCCATGAGTGCAGCCTCGACGAGGCCTGCGGACGTCGATCTACACCAAAACCCAAGCTGGAGTCCTTCGATCAGGGCTTGAAATAATGAAACAGAAGAGGAGAAATGGAATAAGGGGGCAATAAGGCGCAAATCAGTACGCCAGATCTGTCTCGGTGCAACAGTGAAAGCAGTTAAACATAGCAGTTTATGATACTATATTGCCAACATTTAGTCTATTGATTGATTTCTGAAATGGAAAAAAGTTAAAGCCATCGTTTCTGGCCGGTAGTGGAGTTCATAAGGGGCTTCAAATATTGGTAGTGTGTCCTTTCAGCCCAAAATACATACAGTACTGTGCAAAATTCCTGATCCACCCCTCATTTCTTTATATAGCTTAAAATCACCTTGCTGGTCTAAAATGACTTTTTTACATTCATCAAACTGTCTCTGGCGTATTGAGTAGATTGAATAAAAGGATTGGGAATTAATGTTTTACTGAGGGCTTGATAAAGGTATTTGTCACGGCTCGGCCACTGTTTGGATTTAGTTTTGGGGCTTTTATTTTGGGATTTTGTTCATGTTTTGTTTCTTGTTTCACGTTTCCAGGTGTCCTGTGTTTAGTTTACCTGATTGTGTTTGGTGATTGGTTTATGTTTTTATTTAAGTTCTAGTTTTGTGGACCTCAGTATCGGTCCATCGCCTCATTTAGATTCTCAGCCTGTTTTCATGTATCGGCCACCATGCCAGGTTTCTGTTCTCGTTCACGTTCATGGTTAATAAAGAGCCTGAAGTCATGGATGCCTGCATGCCTCGTATCTGGGATTCCAGGGTGTCATGGTGTATGTAATTAAAGGGAAGGGGGAGGACGCAAACTACTAGAGAAGAAACACAAAGTTTAATAAACAAACTGAAAACACAACCCGGAAAACACAACAATGCTAATAACCAAAAAACCCAGACTCAGCAAACAAGAAACAGAAAATAAAACCAAAACAGAAATTCAACAAAATAACCCGCAAGGTTCATGCTAGCTACAAATCAGGAATACACAGAATCAGGGCAGTCCAGGCCGACAGGCAAGATAAACGTGGCATACAGAATCAGAATCTCTCAGGGCGCAAACGCCAACTCAAAAATGCGTAGCACGAACCTGCAAACAAAAAAGAGAAACAACAAGAAACATTAATACAAGGAACAACGTTTAAGGATCAGGTAGGGGAGTATACACACATGTAGGAGAACTAACACCGGCACGCTGAGTCGGGGTCAGGCTGGGAATTATATAGTGTATGGGGAAACAAGACACAGGTGAAACTAATCGGGACGGGACGTGATACAAACTATAAAAGGAACAAGGGGGAAAGGGAGGAAGGGAGGAATGGAGGGGGAATGGAATACGGACAGGTATGGCACAGAGACAGAAACGAAAGAAAGGAAAACACAGAGACATCAGGGACAAAATAAACAGGATAAACTAATACTCAGGGGACGGGGAGCGGTGTCTACGGGGGAAGGGCGAGGCGACCGTGACACAGGGGTAAATCACGGCAGCGGGTTAACCCCTGCTCCCGTGACAGTATTCAGCCCTACCAGTATACTGATCACTGCCTGATCAACTGGAATCATTTGCACCTGTGTCTTAGATTCAGGTCTAAGGTTAGATGTGCTTTGTTACATTTGAATGATTAGTAGGATTATTAAAAGTGAAACATTTTTCTCTGAAACTGGTCAGGTTCAGGGACTCGACTGAACGTGAGAGTCTTTGAAAGTCCTTCAGGAAGCCTGGAGAACTGTTCATCAACACTACATTAAAAATTAAAGCTCTTTGGAAGCAAAATATGAGGAAATGAGGGACGGCTTAAGACTTTGCACAGTACTGTACAGATCTCAGTTTAATTTAATTACTGACTAATTGGACATAACTGTGAGCCCAATACAATTCCTAAGCTCATAACACCACTGAGACATTGTTAGCTTACTGGTGCAAATGGAATTCTATCACAAAACAAATAATTTGGTGAACGTGAATCTTGTCTTGTTCTCGACTGGTTGGTTTTCTGTAATAGGAATTAGCTGAACCAATTAGCTAGCTCGCTATCTCCATTCGTCCCTTTTCTCACAGAGCTAAACACACAAAGCTTCCTCTCCCAAACGTCTTTCACCAGACAAAATTACAACCAAACAAACAATTAGTATTTCCATTTCTTTGTTTCACACATGTATGTTTGTTTCTCTGATTGTTTTCCTCCTGATTTTTATTAAAAAAGTGTTCTGTTAACACTTCAAGTGTTTCTGTTAAAGGCGTAAGGCTAAAACAACAAAGGCTCAGTGGTTTCTCTGGTAGTTAAAGGTCCAGCCTTGAGGAAGGACGTTGTGTCTTAATTTGTTATTAAATGGCCAATTGATTATTTGGTTCTGCTTGGGTTTAAAATATTAACAAAAAAGTGTAATTTAATACAAAATTATTCGTTTGTTTTTGAGTTCCAGACCTCTATGTGCCTATTGTCTAAACTAAGGGTTTGTTTGTTTTGAGTTGCACAATAATAAATATATATAGGTTACATATAATTTCACAAATACCTTAATGAAGCCATGTAATATTTAGTAATAGTAGTACTGTTTGGAAGATCAGTGAGTTTTTTTCTCTCTCATTGTTATTAATAAACATACTTAATCAAAGTAAAATTAATAAATACAAATACATTTATATAGTAAGTAGTGGATTCATATACAGCATACCAATGTGTTACACCTTGTTGAAGTCCAGTATTACTGTAGTAGCTGCTGATGGAGTTTCACCACCCAAACAATGGCCGGAGGAACCGAGGAGGAACCGAGGAGGAACCTGGAACCGAACCTGTGTTCTCATCACCAGCTCACACAGTATCAACTACTGTTACACACAACACAAATCTTGATACTTTTTACTGCTTTCTGGTTAGTCTAAGGTTATCACACGCCGAAGAAAAGTGGCTTTTAACAATTTCCATAGGCCTCTAAGACTTTAAATTAATTCAGCATTTTTAACAACAAATCATTTATGCCATACACCGTGAAATATGTACAGTGATTACTTACAAAATAACAAGCCACGTCCTGTTATCCAGGACCTGAAAATGTGGCAACAGGCAAACATTCACCGTTGTCCTTTACTTCCAGCCCCGCTTAGAAATGGGTGTTGGATACACAGCCTGCGCCGGATGCAGCTTTAACTTACAGTCCGACTAGCTCTGGCGTAGCTTTAACGGCGTGAAAAATGAGCGCGGGCCGCGGGTGTCAGCAAGATTTACTGTGTTGAGTTTGGAAGAGTGCCGGCGTCCGCGGATGGGAACTGAGAGGAGGCCAATGGTGAACTAGTGAAGCTCCAAGTAGGTCAGAAACTATTCCTGGTCTCCAGCCATATGCTAAGAGATGCGCAAAAAGATGGAAGAGAGAGAGAGAGAGAGAAAGAGAGAGAGAGAGAGAGAGAGAGAGAGAGAGAGAGAGAGAGAGGAGGGACAGCAAAGAGAGAAGGAGCAGAAATAGGATTAGGTAAGGAGAGAGAAAAATATGGATAGAGGGACAAAGTGAGAGGAAAAGAAAAATAGACAGATGGAGGGAGGGAGTAAAGTGAAAAAGGATGAGGATATGACAGAGAGTGGGAGACGGAGTCAGAAGAAAAGAAAAGAGAAGGAGAAAGAGAAAGGAAGCGTGAGAAGGAAGAGAGAGAAGGATAGGTGGAGGAAGGAGGCACGGAAAAGAGAGAAGAGCGGAAAACAGATGAGAGTGACAGCCAGAGGTAAGAGATAAACAGAAAACAAGGAAGAGAGAGATAAACAGAAAGAGAGATAGGGAGGAGAGGAGAAGGAGACAGAAGAAGGGAAAGAGAGAAAGAAGAGCAGAAAGAGGATAAGATAGCACGAGTGAGAGAAAAAGGACAGAGAAAGGGTGACAGTCAGAGACAGATTGAGAGAGAGAGAGAGAGAGACAGAAAGAGAGACAGACAGAGAGAGAGACAGAAAGAGAGACAGAAAGAGAGAGAGACAGAAAGAGAGACAGACAGAGAGAGAGACAGAAAGAGAGAGACAGAGAGAGAGACAGAAAGAGAGACAGAGAGAGAGACAGAAAGAGAGACAGAGAGAGAGACAGACAGAGAGAGAGAGAGAGAGTTGAAACTTGCAGTAACTGATGGCAGTGTATCAATCTGTCAGTAAATGGAACAGCTGCCCACTGCAAATGAACAAAACTCCTGGCTCGGCTTGCAAGGCCAAGGCGCTTCTGCAAACAGGCGAAACTCCAGGCCAACAGAAACTGACCTCTTTCTGCTGGTCTGAGCAAACACTTTTTTCTTTCCCTCTATTTCCAGCTTAGAACATTTTCCAATCTCTCTTCATCCCTCACAGTTAAACCTAATTCATGTAAATAGCCGCAGTTCTGATTGGCCGCCCAGGGTTCAGAATCAGAATAACGCAGGTACCACAGGAAATTGATTATGTTAAGACTGCATAGACACACAGAGACAAGAACAATCTAAAACAAAAAGTCAAATAAGTCCAAAACAAAAACTGCAGAACAAAACGAAATACACAGCTATATACTGTACACATATGCCAAGGTGTTAATACGATAGAGAAGTAACTTACAGTTAAATGAATTACTAACGACACAAATAACTGTTAGTGGTATGTTACTGAACATAGTAGCAGTCAGTAGTAGATCAGTCATATTGATAGTGATGATATTCACATGATAAAACTATTGTACATAATAATAAAAAGATAGAACGTGTTGTACATCACTCAACAAGCAGACCAAGCTGAAATGTACCAAATAAAATGTGACGCTCGTCTGAAATCAGGACAGCAAAAAAAAAAGTCATCCTCCACTTTTGAATGGCTGAAGATATCCATTCTCTTCCTGACAGCCATGAACAGCACATCGTTTACCCACAACTTCCACTCCTATAACAGACTGCAGTGACAGGACTCTGCAGTCGCATTCACGGTAACACGAATGGGTGGGGCTAAAGCTGCCAAACTGGCATATAAATAGGTTCATGGTTATGACATCACAAGCACGATGAATTCAAAAGCAGCCTTAACGTCCATTTACCGACTGTATAAAGTGGACGTGATGTTTTGAGACGATGTTTACATGTGAGCTCTTTTGTTGCAGAAAAGTAAGAAACACAGTTTTGTGTGATATGGGCCCTTTAAAAAGATTCAGTCGGAGGCAACACGATTTGCGGAGGAATCTTCATCTCGCCTCGTCCTCGAGGGAACCACCCACTGCTCTGGTCACCTCCGCTAGAAATTACGCACTGAAGGGAGGGAGACAGAGAGAAAGAGAGAGAGAGAGAGAGTAATAAAAGGGTGAGAGAGAACAGTGCGATTGCAGAGAGAAGTGAAGTTTGCGAGGGTTGTGTGGCACCGCTGGGGGTTGTGGGAATGGCCGTGCAGAGGCGGCTGCTAATACTACAGGCGAGTGAGGGAGAAAGAAAAAAAAAAGCACTGATTAGATTTCACACAACAGTCACACACGTCTGTGTGGGGGGAACAGGGACCCTGAGAGATGAAAATAAATGAGTGAAATATAGAAGGTTAAAATGACTTTGGCACTCTTTATGGAGTGCGGAGAGAACGAGGTTACATCGGCTCCTTAATCAAATCAAAGTTCATTTTCGCAGCCCTTGATGTTCAGAGGTAATTCGTGTATGGAAACAGCTGCTGTGGAACTTGTTATTCTGTCTGAGTTGCTTGTCTGTAATGTTAGTAACGCTGCTCAGACATGTCTGAATTCTGCCACAATATCTTCAGTGGGAGAGGTTAAAACACACTTTTATTGTACAGGTCACTCAAGTGTAGGTGTTTAGATGCATGTAGTAATACCTTCACTGTCCACTTTATTAGAAACTACTTTGTTACAATAACTCGCTACTTTAGTAGATACACCTTCCTTATACTTCGGTTTTTTCCTTATACTTTTCTTTAATAGAAACACATTTTTGAAACACCCCTTTACTTCAGCTGACTGGCCACTTTATTGGAAAAATTTTTCTGGCTACTTAATTAGAAGGTTCCACTCTACAGTTCTGCTTTGTAGCCTCTCTGAGGTCGTTCACAGTCCACCAGCTGAAAAAATAGCAGATATTTCTTTTATCATCAGAGATTTAATCAAGTGATCTAGCTTAAGTTTGATAACTGGCTGAACAAATTTAACTTAAGCAGCTCCTTTGTTGATGCAGAGACAGGTCTCATCTAACCAACTCAGTACACACTATAAAAATATCCAGCCATGTTCTGCTCTGTGGTCTGAAACTGACCACAGGTGATCTGTTAGAAGACGTACACCACACACTTGAAGCATATTGGAAAAGCAGATTCATCACTTTACTAGAACCCCCTTGATGTATGTTTAGAGAAGCCCATCTGTTTCTCATCTTCTTTTTCAGTGGTCAGGGGCACTCTTGGCTGGACCGCACTCGGTCTAGTAGAGTAACAGGAACCAAAAATGCTTTTATCACTTGTAAAGTTTGTGCTTAAATATTACCTGTTGTCCAGATAATATCTGAGTAGTGGACGATTCTCAGATCAACACTGGCACTCAGGTGGCAGCAGCTTTGCAGTCTGAGCGGTGTTGGTGTGAGTGTATCAGGCATAGCAGTTCATTTTTACACATCTGTGTCACCTGTGCAGCAGAGCTTCAGCCTGTTCTACTAGGAGTGGTTTGAAGGGTCACTGACAGTGTTCCTGTCAGGTTCTGACCAAAATAGATAAAACAGGCAGCAATAGTTATTCTGTATCACAGTGTTTTGGTGTGAGTGTATCAGGTACAGCAGTATTGCTGGGGTCAATTTTTACACATCTGTGTCACCTGTGCAGCAGAGCTTCAGCCTGCTCTACTAGTGGTTTGAAGGGTCATAGCACTAACAGTGTTCCTGTGAGGTTCTGTACAAAATAGCAGTAGTTATTCTGTACTTCAGCAAAGAAACAGCTGGTAGCATAGTGGTTTGGGCATTCACCCTGTGACCAGGAAGTCGGACACTGCGTTTCTGGCTGACCCGCTACTTCACTTGGTGAATGGGTTTAATGCAAAGTAATAATTTCTTGCTGTTCGCGCTGTGGCTCGCAGAACCAAATTACAGTCCAATAAGCAAATAATTATGAACCGTCATCCCAAAGAGCCGAATCCAAGAGTAGTTTGAGTTCAGAAAGGGAACCAAACCAGCGAACAAAGCAAAATGTCATAATGTGTCCATTAATTTGAGTCTTGTGGTCAGAGCTCTGGTGAACGAGATCTAGGCATTATCAGTCATTGTAAGAGTGGCTTAGTGTTCTGACGGGACCTGACAGTAAAAAGCAAGTGACAATAACTCATTAACTAATCATACTACTCTCTAATAAAGGTTACTATTCTGTCATCAGCACCTGCGATCATGTATTTCATGTAATAAGACAGTGATTCTCAATGGGCTGCAGTAAATCATATAGCAACATTCAACTAAGTGCAAGTTACAATGCAATAAATAGACATTACAGTAGAGAGACAGTACAGTGTGAATGGGATGTAAACCTTCCAGAGTGACTAATAATGAACTATGATTATGAAATTGCACAAGAGGCAGTTAGAGTGAGTGGTAAATTATATACTTAACAAATAATAAGACATGAGTGTGCCTGTTGTGACAGTAAACAGAAGGTAAAGTGCAGGCGCTACTAAAAGTCCAGAGTGTAATATGAGATGTATACAGTCGGCAGTAGGTGTGACCAAAATGCACGGAAACTTAATGTTGGCCATAACTGGTGAAACCCTGGTTTTCTCCTGTAGGCTTTTGGCCCTGTTTCACCCTCTCCAACGGCAAGCTGTAATTAAAGTTGGGTGTGTCTGGAGACGGCAGGCCATATTAACGCTGTGACATTTCAGGCTACAATGATAGCGAAAATGATGAGTGACCATACACACAGAATCCATTAAGAGCCGTAGGTACGACCAAGGCAGGCCGGGCAGCCCAGGAGAGCAGTAAAGAGGCCTTTCTCCAGCTTGTCACGTCCTTGCTGGCGATAATGAAACGGCTCCTGCAGTCCGCTATGGTCGTGGAGGGAACCGTTTTTTTTTTTTTTTATAGGTGACAAAATTTTCCGTGACATCCACGCTGACTTCAAAAGACTTCGTTGGAGGAGCTTTGTTAGCGCGCGTTTAAGGACGTGACTTCTCTCCGGTCCGAGCTGACTAATTAGGAGGCCATTTGTCTCCAGGATGCCAGAGGTTTTGAGGGTGACGAAAAGAAAGAAAAGAAGAAGGGGAAAAAAACCCTCAAAGCCACGGAGCACCAAGATCCCATTACAGCAATTCTCCAGTAGAGTTATTTCAAAGTGCCTGCTACGATCCTTCTATCCGTTTAACAGCCCCGCGCAAAACCACCTGAGCGAGAGTCTAATCTTCAATTACTCAGCTCTGCTGCTTCACAGGAGGAACTTCCAGGTCTTCTGTATTCTATATACACTGCAAATGAAAAGAAAGAAACAATGAAAGACAAGATTGGTCAACGGGTTTTATAATGGGCCAACACACGCTCCGGCAGCAACTGTGCTGTTCAACTGTATTTAAACAAAGAATAATGGATGAGTCAAGCGTGTTAAGGGTGAAAGTGCTGTATGTGGGATTTGGCTGATCTGGGACCTGTGCATTTTTGAAAGAATGAGTTGAAAGGGATGAAAAAAAAACTCTGAATGATAACACATTTTGATGGGCCGACAGGTTTGTTTTAGAGGAAGATAAATGTAGCATTAGAACCTTAGTATCCTGTATGGCAGTGTTATCCACTATGCTATGCAACCTAACTGGTATAATTAGATCAGATGTAACATTTTTTTCAGCCTGAAATGAAAGTGATCTTTTATCATGTAGTTCACATCCCTGGAAATGTTAAACACAATTCTTTTTATTTGGTCATATTACTTACACTTCTGACATTTGTGCAGGTTTATGCATTTGAAATCTCTCTCTCTCTCTGTTACGGGCCAGTCAGTGGCCAGATCTGACCACTGCTTTTGTTTTAGTTTCATGGTTCCGTTCTGTTTTCAGTGGGTCTTGTTTGGGTTTGTGGGACTTTTATTTTGAATGTCGTTTTCGTGTCTCTGGTCTTTGTAGTTTTCTGTCGGTGTGTATTGTGTTCCTGAGTTCCACCTGTTTCAGTTTAGCCTCGTGATTGTCCATGTATATAAGTCTGTCTGTGTCTCACTTCCCCAGTGTTCCCATCACCTCATAACCTTAACCTATTCCCCATTTCCCTTATCTGTTTTTGCTCTGCTCGGATTCAGACCAAGGAGGCCATCGCGCCTATTTTCTTTGTCGTTCTGTTTTCTTTAATAAAAGCCTGAAACCTCATCA
>JBBPDC010000115.1:134790-148038 GCA_037974485.1 Hemigrammopetersius urotaenia
AGCACAGAAGATGAAGAAACTGCCCCAGTGATGTTTTTGCCCTCTTCTCTGTGGCTCTGGGTGAAGAATTTTGGAAACCACCATTTATTGCAGTTCAGTCAATAAATGAGATATGTATATTTTTTCACGATATGTATATTGCGCATGTTGATATTGCGATAACGGTAAATTTGCGATATATTGTGCAGCCCTACAATAAACGGAATCAAGACTCGAAAGAAAAAATCTGAAGAGCATGAAAACCACAGAAAGGAAACCGAGACTCAAAAAGGTGAAACTTCTTTGAAGAAATGAAATCCAATTAGTGAAACCAAGAGTGAAAAGAAAAAATATCTGAAGAACCTAAGGACCACCGACAGTAACCAAGACTCGGAAGGTAAAACTAATCAAGAACATAAGAACCACAGAGAGGAACCAATACCTCAAAAGGTAAAACATCTGAAGAGCATGAAGAAGAGCTGCTAAAAGGAAGCAGGATTCAAAAAGAGAAACTTGAGGAAGAGGAAGAAAACTCAGAGGAACCTTGACTCAAATGAGCCCCTGGTCCTATATTGGGCCACAGTAGATACAGACAGGCCAAATTTACAATCCAAAATATTCATTTAAGCCAATAATATTTACTGAGTTTGTCTAGAAACTGAAATGCGCTGGCAGATACCGACTGTTTCCGACAAGATACAAGATGTCAGATGTGAGAACATGGTAAGGAGGACATTCAGTTTGATCAGTATGAAGTGTTTTGAAGACCATGACTATGACACGACTGTAGATTGTTTTTTTTTCTTGTTCTTTTGCGTTGTTTGATTTTGACAGGAGAAAAAATAACTCGGCCTTGCACATGTTTTATTTTACTGGGTACATTATGTCAAGTTTATTTGTGACTTTTATTGATTTAAAAGTAATCATCTTCTGCTTTCCACACCCTGCTTAGCTTCTTGCAGATTAGTGCAGCCTGCGTTAGACAACCCTGAAGAAGACATGATGCTGTGCAAAAGTCTCAAAAGCACCTATTTTTTTAAAGCCAGTTTTCTCATGTGTCTTTTTCCGAAAGATAACATGAGAATAAATGTAAAAAAATCAGTAAAGAGTATCAAGATTTGTTTTTCACTAGAGTGAGGACAGAACGGGTTCGGTTCCAGATTCCTCCTTGGTTCCTCCAGCCGTTGCTTGGATGGTGAAACTCCATCAGCAGCTCCTGATTTAATTTAATGAAGGACTGATCGAGTCAAACCAGGTTTCTGATGGAAACTATAAGTAATACTGGGCTTCAACAAGGAACAGATTGATATGCTGCATATACAATCAGTATTTACTGTATAGCGTTATTTGTATTTCTTCCTTTTAGTTTTTTTAGTCTGTTTAGTAATGATGATGTGGATAAACACAGGTGACTAAGACTTTTGTACAGTACTGTGTATTCAGCCAATGTTCAGTGTTGCAGCTGACAACTTCTTTCAAAAACAGGTTTAACAGACAACTATTTAACGTTCTTTTCGGTTCTTTATGTACATAATTGGCCATCATAATTGTACCCCATCATAAGTTCACTGGAACGTTTCATCTGCATGTTCTGGCAGCATCTCTGAATAGACTCCTATTGAGAAACACAGGAGCTATGAGCAGAATTCTCTGAGAAAAATGATTTGTTGGAAAATGCGCAATGTTTGCAGAGAAAACAAAAACATCACAATGCCAATATTTGCTCCTATATTTAGTGCTCACATAGATACTCAACCCTGAGGTTCTACTGTTGTCTTTTTGACACGTTCAGAGTTGTTTATTGCTATTTTAAATACAACATTTGATCATGAAATCAGGGACCTGATGTTAGGAGATACATTTATACCCAGGTAACAATAATATGTGCTTGTGATGTTATTTATGAACCTGAAGTCAGCTTCTTATTTTCTGTTCTGCCTTTAATGGATCTTCTGACTGTTTAAGGTGGAACAGAAATACCAGCAAGATGTTGGAGCAGCAAGTTAGGAGTGGAATAAAAAGTCTCTGAGGCAAAACTGGCAGTAAAAATGTTACAAAATCAAGATTTTAAGCATGACTGCACTCTAGAAAATCAAAAAGCCTGACGGAGTATAAACTTAGGACATAATGTGATTTCTCTTGGCATCTTTGGAAAAAGGAAGGTGTTCAGTCTACAAATTGCTTTATTTGAGTATTAATGGGGGAGTTTAGTACCCCCACCCCCTTGCACTAACGGCTTCTATTGTCCTGTAATGACATTAAAATGATGGAACATTGCTATGAAGATCTGATTGCATTTAGAACATGAGTGAGGTCAGGTTCTGATATTGAATACTTAATTTTGGATCACAGATTTTTTGGTCACTCCAAATTATTCCTAAGGTGTTCCATCTTTCCAGATAACACAGTTCCGCTGCTCTATTCATCATTTAGCATCGCCCGTGGTGACCTTACAGTCCCATTCTGTTGGTCTATATGGAAGCACTAGCATTTTGAAAATCTGTGAATGGGCCCATATCCCACATTTTACTTGCAAAATGAACAACAGGCTGTTTTGTTATTAATATATGTAAATATGCTGAATTGTTTTTGGCTATCATTTGCCACATTCAAAATGCAGTCTATTCTGCAACACTCCTTTTTTTTTTACATGAATCAGTTTTATTACAATACATTGATTTGGGGGTGTTTGTTATGATATGTTCACACAATGAAAAAAACAGTTGTCGGGTTTCCAGCGATATACTTTATCCCATATGAATCGGCCAGTCAGATCCTCACAAATTACATTACACTGCCTCCTCTGGTCCCAACTAATCCAGCTGGAATAGTGCTTACAATGAGGAGTATTTTTAGCAGGCGGTAAGTTCTAATCCGAGTGTGAGAAGGAGGATGGTATGGTAGGTTAAAACAGTGATAATAAGAAGCGTTAGGAGAGGATGCTGGCACACTACTGCTTGAATCCTTGCAGTTGTTCGCCGTAGGGCTTGTTTGAGCTCTATTGTGTTAGAGCTGGCTGCGGAGCAAGTGTGAGAGTGAGCGAACGAATGAGAGAGCGAGCTTTGATTCTGCTTCTAAATGACCCAGCTCAGAGACACACACACACACACAAACACAAGCACTTTCGAAGTCTGTACGAGGCCCCTCTGGTCATTATCTGTTCCACTGAGCATTTCTTTCTATTGTTTTATGCCCGTGAACTGTGTGTCGGTGTCTGGATCTCGGCCGAGCGAGGGGGAAAAATAAGACCGATTCCAGATCCACATACGTCTCCATAGCAAGAAAAAGGCTAGGGTTACATGTAAGCATGTGGATCAGGAAGACAGAAAGAGCTTTTAACTTCTTATTTTGGATGCAGTTTCGGGGCTGATCATGATAGTCAGTAATTAACACACTGTGTAGCCAAAAGCAACTGCCATTGTCCACTTCCCAGCTCACCAGACCCCCTTCAGTTTGCTAATTGCCCCAACCGGTCCACAGATGATGCCATATCCACTGCACTACACCTGTCACTCAACCCATGTTAGGATGCCTGTTCATTAACTTCAGTTCAGCATTCAACACCATCGTCCCACAGAGACTTTCCACCAAGCTGAGCAGGGTGGGCCTCAACACCCCCCCCCCGGTGAACTGGATTTTAGGCCTCAGTCTGAATTGACGCCAACATCTCCTGCACCATCACCGTGAGCACAGGAGCACTGCAGGGCTGTGTCCTCAGCCCTTTACTTTTCACTCTCCAGACCCATGACTACTCAGCTCCAATCAAATCATCAAATTTGCAGATGACATGACAGTGGTGGATCTCATCAGAAACAATGACATCTCAACCTGCTGTCTAGGTGAAAATACTGGCTGTCTAGTGTAAGAACAATAATCTCTCTCTCTCTATGTCGGCAAGACAAAGGAGATGCTCACCCACCTCTCACCATCGACGGCACTGCTGTAGAGAGGGTCAACAGCACCAAGTTACTGGGCATCCATATCACGGAAGACCTCTCTTGGACCCTCAGCTCCACCTCCAAAGCTAAATGGGCCCGGCAGCGCCTGCACTTTCTACGGAGACTAAAGAGAGCGAGTCTGCCCCCACCAATCCTCACCACATTCTGTAGGAGTACCATTGAAAGTCTCCTCTCCAGTTGCATCACTGTCTGGTACAGGAACCGCGCTGTCTCTGACTGTAACACACTGCAGCAGATGCCCCTGACCCAGCTGAAGGACGTTTTCCAAACCTGCTGCTTTAACAGAGCCAATAACATTGTGAAGGACTGTTCCCATCCACTACATGGACTCTGCTCCCTTTTACCATCTGGCAAACGGTTCAAAGCTTCTGTTCGGGTTCTGCACGGCTGTGCAACAGCTGCATACCACACACAATGCACACAAATGCGTAGAAATGCATAGAAATGATTAGTTCCTGGTTGACTAGCACATTTCAGCTACCTCACTTTTTACTATCAACTACCTCACTGTTATAATTGTACGCTTACTCATTTTCTGTGCTGCTAACTGTGCAATAAGAATATGCTTCCAGTGCAACATATGCTCATGTGCCGTAATGTGTATATATAGTGAAATATTTTTTTCTGGTCAACTGTTTCCCACTCAAATTACTGTTACGCTGCTCCATTGTCTATTGTTTATTAATTAGAGTGGTGTGTTGTCGTACCTACAGTGCAGTACTCATCACCCCAGAAGGTTTTACGCAATGTCCACATTTTCTGTCTGTTTATTGTCTGTCTGTTGTCCTCTGTTTGTTGTAACTTGCACTCTGTTGAACGTTGTATATTGCTTTACGTTGCACCATGGCCCATTTAGAAATGTTGTCTCATCTCACTTTGTACGTGTACACAGCAGCTGATGACAATAACATAACCTTGAACCTTGATCTTGAACCTTCTGTTCAGACCATTCAGTTTTTGACCTGTCACAGTGATTCTTGCAAAACAGTTCTGCGGAGCCAAAAAGGAACAACAGTTAAGACATAGTCAGTGATTTTATCCCCATAGTCTTGCAAACCTGTTTTTAACATGGCTCGTATTCAGTGGTTCTCTCTTTAATTTGATCTTAACAGTTTCATTAAGCTGAAGATGCTCAGTGAGAATGTCGCCAGTATTCAGTGGCTGTCATTGGTCTTTTGACCTCTATAGTTTTACAAACCAGATTTCTGAAACTACCTCCCAAATAGTTGACCAAATTAAGTCAAACAAATTGAAAATGCTACTCTGCCTTCTGATGAACTTTCTTTTTCCACTCTCAGAGGTGTAACACAATGCTCTGCTTTTAAATACATCCCAACATGGTAACATTAAACATGTGTAATGACTCATAATCATATGTTTTAATAGTTTGGCAGCACTAAAATTACATCAGCACAGACAGTGTATTGCAGAGTACTAGGGCTTTGTTTTGTGCAGTGGGTGGTCTCTGTTTGCTTCCTCGATGGAATAAGTGCACTCTTAGGTGTGAAAGTGCAAAGGACACCTTTGTCTCCTCGGAGTGTGATGTGATGCAATCACATGTTTTTAAGTTTGGCTGGAGGACCATTGTGAAGATTGTCTGTATGCAGCAAATTAGAAGTGTCACAGCAAACCTAGAACTAGCAAGACCTGCGAGGGAGTTGGGGGCGGGTGTTGTGATGTGAGAGGTGTGTGTGTGGTGTTTTGGTGGAGAGGAGAGATTTTGTGGAGGCGGAAAGGCACTCTCATTAAAGTGATGTGTGTGTGTGTGTGTGTGTGTGCGTGTGTGTGTGTGTGTGTGCGTGTGTGCGTATGTGTGCATGTGTTGTGTGACAGCCCCTCGCCTCTGCCTGACATTGTGACACTTTCAGTGACACTGAGAGAGAGAGAGAGAGAGAGAGAGAGAGAGAGAGAGAGATTGAATAAAAACAGAAAAATGAAAAGGAGCAGGAAAGAGAAAAGTAAGAAAGAGAAAATAGAAAGAGGAAGAGAAGTAGTAAGAGAAAAACAGAGAGGAAAGGAAAAGAGAAGGTGCGTGTGCGCGTGTGCGTGCGCGCGTGTGTGAACAGAACAGCTTGGAGCTGCTGATGGCAGCATTATGCCTTTAGGGTGAAGTTTCCAGATCCGTTTCATCTTCAGTCACATGCGAAGGTGCAACTTTATCATCAATCTTCCTTCATATCTGATGCTTAAATCTGCAGTGAGAAACCACACAGGTCCGATTAAGGATACCTGCAAATGTCAGAGGTGTGATATACAGTGTGATACTGCTCCAGAATCAGTTAATCACTCTGTACGTAACACATTCAGAACGAAACATGTTAATTGGGTCATGCTTAATACCAATGAATGGCACTTCCCTCACTCAGCATTACGTCAGCCAGCACGGTTGTCTGTGTCTGATGTGATGGTTAGTGTGTGTGTGTGTGTGTGTGTGTGTGTGTGTGTGTGTGTGTGTGTGTGTGTGTGTGTGTGTTAAATATCAACCTGCATGTTCAGTGAATTCAAAGCTTCGTCAACCAGACTTACTTATTAAGTTGAAATATTGCATCAGGTTTTACAGTGTGCCGACCCTTTAAAGTCTCTTTGAGCTCTGTTTTGTCCAGGACTGAGGGTTCTGCCGCTGCCAGGGTTCAGTTTAACCTTTGTTTGAAGAGGCGCAACGAGAAATGGTTATGGCAAAGTTTATAGGGATCTATCGGTCTTATTTATTTATTTATTTATTTATTTATTTATCTATCTATCTATCTATTAACCACCTCAGTCAGGCATTAGAACCGAATACCTCACGTCTGTAAGCACCCCTGGATCGATCGGCCGCTCTCTATCCCGCAGCCATCATCCCGACTTATTTTCCTGAACCTGTTCCATTACCCTCCGTCATTAGAATCATATTGAACCGCTTCATCGTCTCCGGATGGCGGAGTAGGACTCGCCTCATCTCTCGCCTCACTCTGCCCTCTTCCTCTTGTAGCCGAATGGAGTGTGTGAAGAATCACCTCTCTGCTGGAATTAGCCTGAGCACCACTTGAGCTCCGAATCAATGAATGAGATTTAAATTACACTTAGCAGCTGAAAGCCCCTTCACCTCTGATAGCTGCTGCTACCCTCCAGCTATCTAATGGCCCGATGCTCGGGGAAGAGAAAGAGCCTTTTTTTTTTTTCAAAAACAGAACTGCTTTTCAGTGTAAGCAGAGGCAGGCAGAGGAATTATCCCTTTTATTCATGCATTATGCTACGTATTTACATTTACCAACAACTTTATTAGAAACATTCAATGTTTTTCCTTTCTGGTGTGCAGTTATCACACCGTTTGTATTTTGTTGTATATTTTGTTGTGATGCCTTGTAAAAAACACTGTGCCATAGAAGTTTCACGAAAGTGATGTTGTTTATCGGGATGCCAGTGTTATATGAACATATCAGCCAGCCCTGTTTTGTATTCACGTCCTATTAAATGCGTGTTGCGTTTCTTTCGCAGCCACACCTTCACACAGCCTTTTTAAACAGACACAGTGTTTTGTCCCAGACTGAATCACACTGCATTACGTACTCAGAGACTGAGATTAATTAGCTAAAATTCCTGCTACACTTAATTACAGCTTCGCATTGTCTGTCTTGGGTTACGTCTCTAGTGGGCCAGCTGAGGTGGGGGGGGGTACTGAAAGCAGAATCGGAGTGAAATGTGAGCTGCCGTTCGTCATTCGGTCCTGAAAGAGCTGCTTCTGGAGTGAGGGAAGGCGTGAATAAGGCCTGGACAGAAGATTCACTAGATCAAGCCCCCCAAAACAACCCCCTCTGCAAGAATGAATGACCACCATCCATCATTATTTGCAGGTGCTGCTCTCGCCTGACAAGGGCGACCGTCGTCATCTCCAGGAGAGCAGAGCTTGACCATTTGCCTTAGTTTATTCTCGCGCTGTGTGTGTGCATGCGGAGGCGAAAACAGCTGTGTAACGTGTCATTCAACCAAAAAGAGTATTGTTGTACTTTTACTAATAGTGTTATATTGTTATACTTGTGTATTTTAACTGCCAGTTTAGCTATGAAATGAAAGCAGATAAAACAAATGCACCTAAATTCCATAAATGCATAAATACTCATCTTCTGACCTTTCCTTTTTAGTACTGTGTGTGGGGATTAGGACTGGCTGATACGGATCATTGTTATTATTATTATTATTATTAGTTATTATTAACCAATCTCTCCCACTCTCTGTCTCTCTGTCTCTCTCACACACACACTCACTCACACACACACACACACACTGACACACACACACACACACACATTATGCATCAGTATTGTGAGAATGTGTGTGTGTGTGTGTGTGTGTGTGTGTGTGTGTGAGTGTGTGTGTTTGCACACATTAGAGCATCCATGCATGCTTGTTTGGGCTTTTGTACTGTGCTGAGTGGCTGGGTGTGCATCCACAGGTGTGTGTGTGTGGACAGATGGTGTCAATTTGATGAGGGTGGGCTTGTAATGGCAGCGGAGACGGGCTAAACGAGAGCCTGACCCATGAGCTGGCTGTCGCGCCGTAAACACGGCAACCCCGTCTGCTGCTGATCACATTGGGTACATCATCAGGATCACCTCAGCTGCGTGAGCGTGTGTGTGTGTGGGCTGTGTGTGAAGAGAAGATATCGTATATATCTGGGCAACACAGTAAACCATCTGTTGTACGTCAATGTCAAACAGGCTGCTAAGCCTGTTAAGACACCCACATGCTCCACACTCAGACACACTTACACACACACACACACACACACACACACAGGATTAGAATCAAGTATTGGCCACGTATAAAGAATATGCAAGGAATTTCTCATTTGCGTGATTTAAAAATCAAGCTGACCAATCAGTGCACATCTTGTTCTCGGCACAAAAAGAAAAATGACAGCACTGACCTTAAACAAAACTATGCTGAAAAACTTGTCTCCTAAATTTTGCCATTTTTCTTGTTTTTACACGCTTTACGCTGTCAGAAAATCACAAGAGGCCTGATCAAAATATTCCAAAGCTGCTTAGAATGAATTGGTGATCCATGTATAAACACATGACTAAAAGGAACAGCAACAGTTTATTTGACAGTTTATAATGGCTGTCATTGAGAGGGGGGCTGGGGGCTGTTTTTTGGGGGGCGATGATGATGGTGGTGATGACCATGGTAAGTGTAAAACTCAGCCGATACCTGCTATGTAAAATATGCAAACCATGACAACTGGGGAGGGGAGGGAGGGGCTTAGTGTTGTGGTACTCAGTGTTGATACCGGTAAAGGCCACCACCAATAAATCAGTGGATGGGGAAGCACTGCTGTTTTAAATCAGGATAGTGTCGACCCTTTTGTTTCAGATTAGGTGAAGATGATATGCATTCTGTCTGTGTGTTATGTACAGAATTCTCATTAAATACTTGCTGTCTGTCAGCAGGGATGGAGACCATATCAGACACTGATATTAGACTGCATTATCATCGAATGTGTCCCTTAATTCAGTCAATAAGGCCTGGCTAGTGCTGCTTAACTGATGAATTAAGCCTCATTTCATGAAGTGGAATAGTATAGAGACCTACTGTTTCGTTGCCTTTGCTTATAAAAACAATCTCTTCCTACTTTCATATTTACACCAAGTCAAGTTGTTTCTTAGATTAAATCTTCCGAAGTGTTTTTTCTTAATGCAGCCAATATTGTTGCCATCAAAACAAATCCCACATTATTCCCTTATCGGTCCCCCGTCAACAATCTGGCTACATTCCAAGGATTGTGCTCCAACCTTATCTCGTCACGCCACTCGCTCTTTCTTCCCCCTATTTTTAGGAAACTGGTTTTAATAGCAAGTCACTTTTATTTAATAATTTTTTTTACATTCTTCTATCGCCTTATGAATTATAAGATTACACATTTTACCGCGAGCAGCGGAGGGGAACTAATCCGCAGAAGACGGACATAAAAAGGACAGCTAAATCACGATATTAGTGTTTTAATGGGCCGATGGAAAGACTGCAACCCCACTGAGGCTTTACAGGGATACCTCTGGGGCTCACTCTCCAGGAGAGGGAGAGAGGGAGAGAGGGAGAGGGGGAGAGGGGGAGAGTGGGAGAGTGGGAGAGTGGGAGAGGGGGAGAGAGGGAGAGGGGGAGAGGGGGAGAGGGGGAGAGAGGGAGAGAGGGGGAGAGGGGGAGAGGGGGAGAGAGGGAGAGAGGGAGAGGGAGAGAGTGTTCGCCCGTGACCTGGTGAAGTGGACCTGTCTTTTCAACACTCCTTTAAAAAAGAGCTTCAGCAACACCAGTGGAATAACCTATAGAGTCTCTATTGGAATGGAGACAATAAGGAATGGCTGTGGGAGTCTTTTGCAGGGGGGACAGAATGATTGATGGATGTATCTTCAGAAAAAGGGACTTTTATGGCCTAAGATGTGATGACATGCTCTGTATTATAACCTTTAATAATTTCTGCACTACTGTATTTTTTCTGTTCCAAAATAGCATACATCATAAAAGTCTCCAGTATCATGATATTATTTTGTCACTGTATTGCCCACTCCTAAACAATACAGAAATGTTACATGGGAAGTGCTGACAATGACTGTAAAAGTATTATAGAAATATTTCAAACTGTAATATTACATTACTGTAGTTCATTTTCACTAACTATTATTACTTCAGACCTTTTGTATTAAGACATGCTCAGAATTTTTCATCGTCTTTTATAAATGTGGCAATTTTCTGTTCCAGTTATTAAACCTCAGAAAAACTGAACATCGTAATATGGTGCATCAAGTCTCTTATATAGTATCACTGTATTGTACACCTTTTAAACAATACAGGAATATTACATGGAAAATGTTTATAATTATTATTAAAGTTTATTTAAATATTTCTAACGCAATTACTCCTATCACAAAAGCTTCCTCACCATTTTTCCTTCTCTGTCATGCCTTCTTTAAGCTTCTATGTGTGGGCCCTTGAGAGCAGCTGGACACTGAGCTGTGGAGCGGATTTATCAGTGTGCGTGGAAAAATGCTGCAGGGAAGGAGCAGAAGTGCTGTTTGTGCAGTTGTGAAGCGGTTATTCGTTGTTCATTAATCTCATTGGTTAAAGCCTTGTTTGTGTGTGTTTGTGTCTATAGGCTTGTATTTATCTCTTTGTGGGGTCCAAATGTCTTCGAGATAATAAGAATCTGTGCAAACTGGTGGAAGTGGAGACATTCTGATGGACCTTACAAGGAAACACATTTTTTGGCACAAATGAAAAGAGCCAGAAGATTTTGGTTGCAGTGGTTAAATTTAGGGTTCGGTTTAGGTGTGTGTGTAATTCATATATAGTATTACAGTAGTCAGTGGCAAGTCCCTGTGAATATAGAAATACCAATTATGTGTGTGTTTGTGAATAGGTATCTCTTTTGTATCGGGTGTGTGTTTGTGTGTGTGTTTGTGTGTATGTTTGTGTGCCTTTCTGTTACCCAATGCATTTCCCCATGGCTAAGTGTTTAGCAATGTGTGTGCGGCTCCACATGCCTAAGGAATAGTGTGTGTGTGTGTGTGTGTGTGTGTGTGTATGTATGTGTGCGCGCGCTTGCTCTAGTATCATAGAAACCCTTTGTCTCTTGGCGAGCGTGAAGAAAAGAGCTAATATTGCCTATAAATAATTATCCAATTAGCATCTGAATGGTAAAATGGAGCTCATTTTCAATACTTTCAAATTACAAGCTGACAAATGAGCAGTCATTATATGTCACTGAGTCCTAATCAATTCAAAGTGAATCTGTAGAACAATGTGCGGGGGTTTAAAGGGCCAGTACAGGCTTCAAACGCCTGGCTGCATTCCCTCTGTGGGGCGACTGCAGTAGTTTGGTGTGTATATGAATACGCTGTAGGCAGGTGGTGAGTTGAGCACTGGTGTTTCATGCATATATTCTTGGTAGGTCTCTTAGATCTGCAGGTGCTGCTCAGCTAGTTGTGAACATGGTGAAACTGTGTTTATCCTCTATGCTGTTCAAACAACAGCCCATCAGTATCAGATCTGCAGCAACTGTTGCTTTAAAATTCTGCAAAAACAGCACTATTCTCCTTCACTTTCTTTTAAATATCTGTACTTTAATTGCACTTTCAATCTTCTTTTATCGATGTTCCATGTATTCTTTTATTTCTTTTATTTTATTCTATTTTCTTTTGAGTTTTTTCCTGTAAAGCAAATTGAATGACCTTTGTGTATGGTTATATGCTACATAAATAAACTTGACCATCCATGCTCCACCAATAAATACCTCTATAGCAGTTGGTGCATAACAACAGAATGCCAGCACAAGATGTACCATAATGGCTTGGAGTTTAAATATTGCTACATAATTTAAACATGCTGTGCTTTTTAGCTGGACCACATTCTTGTGGCTAATTGAAGCCTGGTGGGTTGGAAATGGTTATTTATTGTACACAGAGATCATTCAGTATGTTTTGCAGACAAGAGCTAATTGTAACAGTATAAGTAAGCAATAAAAGGATAAAATTTGAAATAAAGCAAAATAAAAGAGTATGCAATGCAAATGTTCACAGACATACAAAACAAAAAATAAAATAAAAAATAAAAATAATTTATTTTCTGTTGGTCTGGTTTTAATGTGAAAGCTTGAGACAGTGTGAACAGCTGCTGACATTTTCAAATTATGTGAAAACTAAAGAAATGGCCTCAAAACGGAAACCATAGGGTTAATTCCATCAGTGACTGGGGGATGGACGTTACTTCTTGCCGCATGGTATCAGATTCTGTCATCACTAGTATCAGAATTCGGCGAAACACCTTTTATCGAAAGGGGTTTCTCCAAAGATTGGCTTAATGAAGAACATTTGTTATAAGTGAACCTGCCTAACAAGGGTAAAAGAGCTGGATACAGTCAGTTTCTCTGTCTCTGCCCTTTATCTGTTCCAATCACTCACTCTCTTCTGTCTGTTGGTCACTGTCAATCTGTGTGTGTTTCTTTCTTTCTCTCTCTCTCTCTCTCTTTCTCTTTCTCTCTCTGTGCGTGTGTTTGTCTGCATGTGTAAACTGACCTTCTATCTGTCTTTCTTTCTCCCTCCTTCTCTCTCCGTCTCTCTCCGTCTCTCTCCCTCTGTCTCTCGCTCTCTCTGTCTCATGTGTGTGTAAACTGACACCTACGTTTAGCTTGTCTGGAGTGTTTTCCTGTCACTGAAATACACCCCTCTATTCTCTAAATGAGCACGGATTCTCACAGCGGGTAAACACACACACACACACACACACACACACACACACACACACACACACACACACACACACACACACCCACACAAACACA
>JBBPDC010000115.1:156766-176811 GCA_037974485.1 Hemigrammopetersius urotaenia
AGCGGTCTTGGGAATCGAACCTGGACTTTCTGATCACAGGGCGAATGCCCTAACCACTAGGCTACCAGCTGCCCCGGGTGGACACTCAACACACAAAATGAAAAAATGCTTGACGCTTTAAAACTAATCTTGACATGTTGTTGTTTTCATCACCCCAGCTATGAAGTAGAAGATGTTTGGGTTAAGGTTAGTTTGTTTTGAACATTTCTCATCTAAGACCCTTGCCTTACTGAGACAAAATATGTTCAGAATTACAACAGTTCTAAAGTAGTAAACTGTACTATGCTGCCAGAATTTTGCCTCCATGAGCATTTCATGGTTAAAGTCTAAAGTGTTAAGAACAGCTCAGCTGCAGAGGTCTCAAAATAAAACATCTTGACTACGAGACATCAAACCATCTCAGTTACAGCACTGGGCATTCCACAGCTCCAAAAAAACCTCAGCATCAAAGATATATATTGAACATCTTTGAACAGCAACAAGCATCTCTGAGCTGTGTAGTCCTCAGGCTCATGAGTTCAATACTCGAGTGTCTCATGAGTATCAGGAGCTTAGGTCTGTAAGTATCTCATGGCTAAGAGAGTGGCAATGTGTGCAAACTGGATATTTAAAAATTCGGTAGATAATGATCTTTCTGAAGATCTATCTTTGCGCAGACTTCACCTCCATATCAAATCAAGCGTGCTTTATGCAGTCCATCAAAGAGGTCTGAGGATGGATCAAATGTAGTGGATAAAGGTTGAAGCTAAACTCTCCGGAGCAGTAGATCTTCAGGGTTCATGAGCACAGGTCTATTATGTTACATTCATGAAAAACGAAACCCTTGCAAATGTCAAAATGGTCTCTGGGCAAGACTCAGTCGTGGATTGTTTTTACTGATCTTAATCTACCGGTTAACAAAAGTCAGTATCTCTGAAGGAACGAGTTGGGAGAAAATATATCCCTCCTGACCATTTTGTATGACAGTGAATAAAACCGGTATTTCAATGTATTTCCATGTCGCCGTGACCCTTTTTTGTGTTATATTTTATGTTGGGCAATTACTGCTAGACGATTGTAGGCAAGCTGGCAAGCCCTAAATTGAAAATGGCCCTGTTTGAGTTTCTTTGTCATGTGGGGCAGACAAAATGAAAAAAAAGGGACTTGTAGGGGGATCTGATCAGGAGATTTAACTAGACTTGACGAGACTTGAGACTTGAGTGAGCAAGAGTAGAGACAGAGACATAGAGGGAATGACAGATTTCAAGCAGGGGCAATCCGATCCCATTTTACCCACAGAGAAATGGAGTGTGTCCCGCTGCTCAGACTCAGCAGCTCCACAGCGCCTGAAGAAGAAAAGCCAAAAGGCACCTGCTTGCCCGGCAGCCATCAACTGCCACTCTCCGTGGATTTACGCAGACACAAACACACCATTTCCATAATTTGGTCGCGTCTGCACAAGGTGAGCTGACAGCCCCCGTGGTTTCTGTCAAGGTCAAGAAGAATCAGCTGTAACCTCCTTATTTTCTTCCTCACTTTGGCGTTGAAAACCAACAACTGTCAACGCACTCAAAAGAGTCTCAAGCAATACACTATTGGTTTTGGAAGAGATGTTGCTTCCATGGGTTTCCTCCTGTAGCTGAATTAATTAAAATACACTGCGTTGCCAGTTCATGGGAGGTGGATTCTCAGTACAGTGACACCAGCATGAAAGATGGGTGTCTTTAGATTAGCACTGAGGCTTGGAAGGTGATTTTGGTCTTAGCACTAGAAAACACAGACCCGGTTTGAGTTTGGTCTTGCTTCCACAATGTTGATTGGTAGGAGTGGGGTGGAGGTAGCTCAGTGGGTAGGATAATTGCTTTTGGACCAAGAGGTCATGGGTTCGAATCCTACCTTAAGCAAAAACCACCACTGGGTCCCTGAGCAAGACCCTTAGCCCTGAGTTGCTCCAGGGAGACTGCCCCCTGTAGTTAGGGAATGGAAGTCGCTTCGGATAAAAACATCTGGTAAATGTAAATGTATTCATGTTGGTTCCTGGAGGTGCCCAAACTCTGACTTTCTCCAAAACTGTCATGTAACAAGTGGGACGGTCCATTGCTTTTTTTGTTCTCTTTTCTTTTGCCTTCGCTTGGAGCATGAATCTGAGGACTTTCTGATTGACTTTTCTGTTGCATACTGTTGAGACTTGTGGTGACTAAACCTCTTCCCAAAGGTAAATTACATTGCTGAAACAGCCTGGATCTTTTCCACACCATTGCTCATTTCCTATAGACAACTGTGGTTCAGACAGTGTCAAAAAAACATAAGCATGTCTTTTTGAGATTTCTTAATGGGTTTGGTTTGAGGCAAGTTCATGATTTAGGCTTCATGCTGTGCTAATTGGAGGGGTGTAAATGTAAATTACTTGTTAGCGACATTAGTGTTGTGGCTTCAGAGCAAAAAGAAGCAAACTTTGGACACCAAACATGTTTTGGTGGATTAATTAAATTGAGCAGAGCTGTCCAAGCAGAGCTGTCAAAGACAGCTCATAATGATCTTAGATGTGTCTCACCAAAAAGCTGCCCTTGCCGCACCCACACCCAATTAAAGAACAAGCAGGTTTTTAAACTATATATGTCTTCATTCTTTCATAATTTAGTACTTTTGGGGGTTTTTTATCACCAAATTAATTATATAATAATATAATAAAAATGCTACCTTGTTGATTTTTATACATTTTTGTCTTTTCATTCAGTCATTCATTTTTGTATTATTTGTAATGTTTATTATTTTTTTCTGTGTATTTTCCCATATATTTTATTACCATAGTTTGGCCTTTCTATATTTCACTTTAAATTATTGGTTGACTTCACAACATGTATTTGTAAAACTATGTATGTGACAGATACAGGAGGAGTCGACCCAACATGACCATGGTGGTGTTTTTTTTTTTTTTATAGTCAAACATTATAGTCGAACATCTCTATAAGACATTCAATCAAATGCAAATACACATTTCTGCAGGTATAAAGAAACATTTACTAAAACAATGGCCATCACATCTGGATACCCACCATATGGAAGAGGAAATTGCATAAATTGGATTTTCGACTGGGCCACTGCTCTAACACAGAATTTGAAGGGTCTTCAGGGGTTAAATAGATTCAGCTGACATGAGACATGGTCCTGAACTGCGTTTCAGAGGACATTATAATAACACCCATTTAGTGGACTCCTTATTAACATGCCTCACATACTGAAAAGTGTGAGACACAAGCACACACACACACACACACGCATATACACATACACACACCCCTCTGCTTCCTCTCCGTGCCCTTCTGGTGTTCTTTCTCAAGGTGAGCTCTCCTGTGCCGTCATAATTGAAAATTAGGAATTTACCGCGCCATAATTAAACGCTAACCTCTGACCCGCAGGGAGTCCAAAGTGGCATATTAACTTTGGCTTTTTGATGTGCAGCTTTGGAATGGATTCAGGAGTCACAGACGGGCGTATAAACACACACATCGACACGGGGATGTAACACACCTTGACAGCCTTTTAATTACCGTCCTGCCCAAGTCGTTAAAAGATGCCTCCATAATTGTAGCCGCATTTCCGTGGCGCGCAAGTCAAAGGAAAATCTCATTTGTTTTTAATTAATTATCTGACGAAGCCATTAAGAGTGGGGGCGAGCTCCTGCACGCTCTGCTTTAAAGCTTATTTCTCGAACTCTGTGGCGCTGTATGTAAAAAAAATAATTAAGCAAGCTATTACTCCACGATTAACGAGAGAGAGAGCGGGAGAGATTTAGCATGGGTCAAGCTCCTCTGTACCTGTTCGTGTTTCAGGGTCTGGGTGCAAATCTCTGATCTCACATTGAGTTGATTCGATTCAGGCGTCATGAAATCTCACTCACTCATTCACACACTAATTCATTCATGCAGTCACTCTTTCTCAACCTTCTCAACACATTCTGCCTCTTTCTCAACCACTCGCTCTTAACAAGCCTCAGATTCTCCTCAGGAAATGGTTATTAGCAGTCAAGCAGATTTTGGTTCTTTATAAGACTGGTGTTTTGCCCAAGTGACACTATGTGTCCATGCATTGTCTACTACTATTTGATTCCATTTTGATTTTACTGATTGTTTTATTATTTCCCAGTAGGTTCACCTCAGTATCTCCAGTCACTAAAATCTTTCCAAAGTACAAAATGCGTATTTTTTGCACCGGCCATATATTCAATTTTGCAGATAAATACTATGCATTAGAATGTGTGGATGTGTGTTTTCTGTAGAGGATCTTTACTTCAGCATAACATGCAGTTTGACTTGAGGATATACTGTGATATAGTGATACACACCGTACTGGATATTATTATGATGGATTCTAAATGATTCTAACATTTCAGAAACTAGTACAAGTGAATCACCAGCTTCATATCAGTGTATTACACTCCCAGCATATGTGTGTTTTTTGAGTCATTTTTAACACCTCACGGACCTGGCTTGTAATTCACACTCACTATGTCATTCATTCACTCTCCCACTCTCTTACTTGCCTACTCACACCAAACAAGCTGAAGATTCTCAACAAGGAAGTGTTATCAACACTGAAGCACTGATAGTACTGTGCAAAAGCCATTTCCTCAGCATGTGATGGTGTCTTTCTGCTTGCAAAGTCAATATTTATGCAGACAAACAAGAGAGCACGGGTTCGGTTCCAGATTCCTTCTCGGTTGCTCCAGCCGTTGTTTGGACTGTGAAACTCCCTCAGAAGCTCCTGATTCGATTTAATGCAGGACTGATTGAGTCAAACCAGGTTTCTTATGGAAACTACAAGTAATACTTGGCTTCCACAAGGAACACATTGATATGCATGTACATAAAACCTACAATTTACTGCATATTGTTTGAAGGTGTTCTTTTTTATTTAGTATATTTAGTTATGAATGTGAAAAGACACTCATCTAAAGAGTTGCCTTTGCACAGTTTGCACAGTACTATATGATTATTAACTTTCTGGAGCTGCTTATGTGTAGCTCCGGTACATTTCCTCAGTAGAAGAATGTGGTGATTAGTCACAGGGATGTCTCTGCCCAGTCAAATAGTTCTGCTTCGCTCAGAACATCTTAATCTTCTGCTGAAAACGCAGCAGGGCAAAGTGATCGATACAATTAGACGCCTCCTAGCAGTGTGTGTGTGGATTCTTGTGAGTGTGTGTGTTATCTCCCACCTGTCTGCTATCAGGAGCAGTGGGTAGGATCCCTTTATCACACATATCAGCCAGAGCATCAGGGCGCGCTGGTTCTGACGCTGCACAGAGATGGGAGGAACACAAAGAAGCAGAGTGTGGGAGGAGTGGGCTCCAGCGCCGGTTCCCCATGGAAATATCAATCACAAACCCATCATGCTCCATCCATAAACGTCACGCCTCACACATGAGCACAGAAGACTTATTTAAGCTGAACCTAATACTTCTAGAAGTTCTCTAAAGCTCCTCAGCTGCACAGTGTTACAACTTGGTATAACAAGGAAAAGTTCAGCCAAAGTTCACTTCTTTAGTTTTAGCCAGAGCACAATTGATGGGTGGGGGTGGTGGTCGGGGGGTATGAGAGGAAAAATACTGTAAATGGTTTTTAAAAGTGTAGTGTGAAAGCCAGCAATAATGAGTAAGAAGTCGTTTAAATAAATGCAACTGGAAATTGGACCTTCAGGGATTATCTTAAACTTATGTTCTACATTTTTCAATGTTCATATACAATGTTCACTTATAGTTTCATAATTAAATTTTTACAGGAACATTTTCCATTTTCTTTATAAACAGACTGTGCCTTTAGGACTGATGTATTATATTGTTCTGATTGGCTGCCCTGCATTGTTCACAAAGCAGCTCAGGCTGAAACAGGATGAAGGGGCGGGGCTAAACTACCATTGGCTGAATAAGTGGATGTCTGTAAATTTGTTGGGTTTTATGGCTGATGTATTGGCTGTTGGACATGTTTTGGGGTAAGGAAATATTCTGTAATGTTCCCATTTTCTCCACAGTTTAGCCAGGGCATGATTCTATGAACGAATTAATGATTTTATCAAGCTGGGAGGATATAGCTAGCACATGCTTTCCTCTGAGATTCATAAACACCAGTGGACATCTCAACGTGCTCGGAGGAAAAATGTACAGTCAAGCCCAAAATATATTCATACCACTGGCAAATGTTGGCTTAGTTACTTTTATTCAACACGCAAGTTTCTCCTTGATTGAAAATGACACAGGCGTCTCCCAGAAGATAACAAGACGATGTACAAGAGGCGTCACTGTGGAGGAAAATATTTCTCAGCTTTTATATACATTTGAACAAAAAGTGGCACGTCCAACATTATTCAAACCCTTCTCAATCATCAATAGAAAAGTCTTTATTGGCTATCACAGCAATCCAATGCTTCCTATAATGCATTTGACATTTGACAATGTCCTATGACCAGCTTTTTGCATCTCTCCACTGGTATGTTCCCCACAGACTGTGACAGTTTGCAGAAGGTATGAATAATGTTGGACGTGCCACTTTTTGTTCAAATGTAAATAAAAGCTGAGAAATATTTTCCTCCACAGTGAAGCCTCTTGTACATCGTCTTATTCTCTTCTGGGAGACGCCTGTGTCATTTCCAATCAAGAAGAAACTTGCTGGTTGAATTAAAGTAACGAAATCTAAATTTGGGGTAGGAATCATTTCGGGCTTGACTTCATGTCCTGTTATGTCAGCTTACAGGCGCCCGCTCTGCTTGGCTGAGTGATGTGGAGAGAGGGAGGGCCAATTGTAATGGACTGCTGTATTATCATACTGTAGACTGAATCATAATCTCTAGGTGATGAGGTTGTTTAGAGGGTTCTGTCACTTTTGAGCCTCTGCAAAAACTGTAGGTGAGCAGTTGGTTTCTCCTCTATATGTTTTTTAAACTGCTGTGACTGAAAACCCACACCACACTGTTTTTCTATTTGCTGATGTATGGTATGCTCCATCAAGATTTCAATTCTTTCAAACTTTCAATGTTCTCTCTCTATCATGCACTGGTGCCTTTTGTCCTCCAAGGCATTTGCAGGCAAATCAGTGGCAATATCCAATTCAAAAAGTTCTTCAGTCTTAGAGATAAAAAGCGATACTGCTGTCACTGAATGTGAATATAACCTCAGGAACATTCAAGTTCATGTTCTAACAGCGCTGGCAAAATATTTTGAGTTCTGTGACCTTTGCATTGTGAGTTAACAGAACGATAACTGATGTGATTCAACATGTCAGATCATTATTTGAAGTGTATATCAAAACGTTAAGGCCGAATGGTCAGTCACTCCGATTTTAAAGTTGAAACGGCATTAATTTTGTAACATTTTAGCTGATGATGAGCCCAGAATGGGAATCAGTTCAGATGGACCATTGTATCGTCCTGGCAGAGTGTGTCCTGCACTAAAGTGTGTGGTCCTGTGGGCCTTCACTTCTTGACTCTGACAAATCCAGCTTCAACGGCCGTCTATCACGGTGACAGCGGCGGCGCTAGATGGTGATTTATTTTAAGAGTGCCGATTGATTCATTAGCATGGATGGAGTGCTGCTTTTCCACAGGCTGTTAAGCCCAGGGGTCGCGAGCGGCGGGCGAGGGAGAGAGGCCTAACCTTGCCCACGTCTCTCTCTCCGCTCTCTGTAGCTTAAGACTCGCTGCTGCAGCTCATTAGCTAGCAAATGTAGTTGCTAGGAGCTGATGCCCTCTGGCAGAGAACATGGAGATAGTAATGAGTGCGCACATATGCCTCGCCCAACCAAGTAAATGAGTGATGGCGATGAGTCGCAGGTGGGATGCTCACGTGCCCCACTGTTGCTCATACAGGACTGGTTATTCTCCCTGCCTTCATTTTCTATCAGGACTGCTATAGACATGTCCCTTTAAGTCGTCATTGGAGCATTCAGAATAGGCAAATCGTGACTACTAGTGCAAGGTATTCATTTTGCCATAAAGGCCAATATTTCGTTAAAAATTAGAATATGACCATTTTCTGAAAGCAACCCTATGGGATTTCTAATATGTTAGCACTAAAGGTAACCCCAAAGCACATTAATCACATTGGCTGTTGTAGATTAAACACAAATCTAAGGCGTGTAAAAGATGCTTATTGTTTTATTTGAAGCTGGTAAAAATGTTCACATATATTTGACACTGTGTAGCAGTTTTATCTTACCTCTTTCAGTATCCGGATGAAGTAAATACCAATGTTTTCTAATACCTGTTGCAAACGTTTTTAGATTATAGTTACACAGTCCTAAAAAGTCTAATCTGGAATTATCGTAAGGCCTTGAGAGGAGGTAATCTGCTGTGTGTATGGTCTTAAGACTTTAGCATTTAAGTTTCCTTTGGCCAAACTGCCTATTTGTTTAAACACACCAAACAAAATGATTATATTCATTACATGAAATAAAGGTTATACCGACATTTTTTGCTTATTACAATACCCCTGAAGGCCTAGAGGGCCCTGAACAGCCCAATTAGGCCATAGACATTTGCATACAGTAATCATTAATGGTATTATTTATATTTTCATAACAGCAGAAAACGTTTAGAAGATACTAACATGCATCAGACTAGAAAACTAGTCACATATCTTACTCTTCGTCTATTCTTCCTGGCAGAAGGCTTCTAGTTCTGAGAAGGTTCCCTGCTGTTTTTTTAACCATTTCCACAGATTTTCAGTGTTGTTTTATTTGGGTGGCTGTTACCACCATAGCTAAACTTTGAGCTTGAGCTTCTTGCGGTGGTCCACTGTGGACTTTGAAGTGTGTTTAGGATCATTATCCTGTTGTAGAAGCCAGGATAATGGCTTCAGCTTGTTTTTGCTTCCAGAATTTACAGGTGTTTAGTCTTTTCTTCCCAATATCAGTGAAATGGATGCAACACAAGCTCAAAGAATGATCCATCCACTTGCATGCTTCACAGTTGGAAAGGGCTTCATCAGTCCACGGGGCTTGTTTCCAAATTGCGTCAGGTTTGTTTAGATGTTCTTTCGCAAACCTATGACATTGAATTTTGTTGTGAGGATGCCGGAATGTTTTTCTTCGGATTACTTTTTCATGAAGGTCGTATTTCTACAGGTGTTGCTGCACAATATAATAGCGGACCACCACTGCAGTGTGTGTTAAATCTACCTGAAGGTCCTTTGCAGCCAGCAAAGGGTGATGATTCGCCTTTCTAGCTATTCTATGAGCAGTTCACTCAAAGTTTTCTTGGTCTTCCAGAACTCAACTTGCCCTGAACCGTTCCTGTATGCTGCTGTTTCTTGACTACTTTACAAACTGAATGGCTACCTGAGAATAGAGGCCTTATAGCCTTTTCTTCTCTTGCTGCATCAATTATTGAAATTTTCCAGGCTGCTGCTTAGAAGAGCCCATGGCTGCTGGTTGTTGGGAGAAGTTCTGTGAAGTCTGTGAATGTATAAAACTTTGCAAATCGCATCACCTGGACCCTTCTTAAAATGGCTCAGAATAAGTGAACTTCTTTAGGGTCTGAGACCTTGATAAAAGTTATCCAATCAAACATGGGGTGTCCAAACCTATGCTTGGTGCTCCTTTCCATTTAAATTGTATTAAATAACTAGCAAGTTAATCCAAATATTGGATTTGGATAATAATTCCCAGTGAATTTACATTATCTTTCTTTTTGTCCGCTCTAATGCTACCTGACTAGCCTTCAAGAGCACTAATGACTGCTATCGAGTGTACTGGTATTTGCTGGATCATTTGGATTTGTGGTGATTTGTGTCAGTTCTCCATCTGTGATGCTCCATCAGCATAAATAAAACATCACAGCATTATGACGGTGCCATATTTCAACGCACATGTTGGAGTTTTAAGTGATCAATAATTTGAGCAGAAAAGCTGTTTGTGGAGAACGCAAGAGTACAGGCAAAGGGGGCTCTTAAGAAAAGATGAATTATTTATTTTGGACCTAAGAGCTTTCAGACTTCATTAGAGAGTAGATCTCAAAACACTTTGACGTGTGACACAGGTCTTGAAAAAGCCTTGAAAAATCGTGCTACTATAATTTTGTAGGATTGAATGTAGCACTGGCCATTGATGAGTGTGGGCAGGTGACTGATGTCAAAGTTTGTAGACTATTGTCTTGAAAGAAAGGCAATGATTGATCATCTTTATTAAAGATGTAATATGGCACAACTCACAATGTTACATCCATAAAAATAATTAATCTGGACCCCATGGCTGTACGCCAGGGGCCACACTTTGGCTTTAGACACCTGCAGTGGCATTTGAGGTTTCCTGAACTCTGAAAGACACAGGCTCTAAATTGCCCTCTGAAGGAGTATATTGGACAGTTCACGGTTCTAAACTCTTAGAACATGAACGGCAACAAACGAGGGGCAACAAACGGTAATTGTCATCATATGGTAAAGCAGCTCTTTATATGGAAGTTTGTGTTGATGTTCGATGTGTCAGACATCATGCTGAGTTTGCTTGGTGTACTGATGTTACGCGGAACAAAAGTTTCAGAAACAAACATTTTCAGGATAGACTCCGCCCACAAGTGGGTGAGGAAAAACTGCAGAGGGAGGGGGGCCTGGAGAGCGGCCAAGCAGCGGTCCAGTACGTAAAGGTACAGCAAGTGTATAGGAAAGCAAACATTGTTTTAGACCATTTTTATTTGTTGAAATAAATGAAATTTTACTACTTGAGTTCTAAGAGTTCTTATATCATGTTCCTCATTCTACACAATACTGCCATCTGAAACATTTCAACATTTCATATTTTTCAAACCCATGATTAATCTCAATGACAGCATTCTTTATTTTTTGTCAATTTTTATATTTTAGCCTCAAATTTCAGTGAGTGAAATCGTGGCAACTGTGTCCACCAATCAACAAGTGCTTGCTCCCAGCCCAGATAACGTTGCTGCTCTGCTAAAAACAGGCTTGTTTGACATGTTTGACTGCTTAGATGAAGTAAATCAATTTACACTTAGAATTCAGCTCTGCAATAAGACCCTCCAGGACAGGGGTTACATGAGCACTGATACAAGGTGAGTAAAAAGCTTTTATGGAATTTAATTTGACAGCAGTAGTCAACAGAGAGCTTGCCGTGTTTAATATAAGTTAATGAGAAACCCAGAGTGATTCCTTACAGTCCCTTGATCCGAGGACAGCCATTTAATTAAAGTTTTCCAATAGCCAGTGGGATGGCCTGTGTCCTCGTTAGTGTCACCTGTTCATCAATAATTTTCTGATTAAAAAACACATTGTACTGTGTGTTCTGTCACCCCTGATACCCTTGGGCTCTAGGAACTACAAGTACAAGCAGATGAACTGTGATGCAGTGATAAATGCAGTGTCGCTTTTTTTAGACCTGTTTAAAATGCAGAGTATAGACATAATATGGGCATAACACGGATGTTCTAAATGCTCAGTGATTGGCAAAGTGACCTTTTTTTTGCCTAAAGGGCAAACCACTAGGGGCAGCTGGTGGCCTAGTGGTTAGGGCATTCGCCCTCTGATCATGAAGTTGCAGGTTCGATTCCCAAGACCGCTAGGCACCTCTGAGGTACCCTGAGCAAGGGACCGTCCCCATACACTGCTCCCCGGGCGCCGTGTTCCTGCTGCCCCCTGCTTCACTTGGTGAATGGATTAAAAGCAGAAGATATATTTCATGCTGTGTGCTGTGGTCTGTTCACGTATGACCAGATTGTCACTTTCACTTTTCACTTTAAAGATAATTCACTTTCATTTCATGGCTGGTGTGGAAGAAGGACCGGTTATGTCCACCTCCAAAGGCTGCCCTTAGTCATGGGGCAGACTGGGACAATCCATTGACAAAATTATAAAATTAAACAGCTATACAGGACCCAACATTTACCCTTTTCATTTGTTGAGCACGTCCTGTACCTTCCTTGGTATCCAATTCTACCAACCATTGTATTTTATCCTCAGTACTAGTGGCTAGGGCCTCATTCCTGCACAGCAACAACAATTTGGCTGGTTTCTAATAGAAGACTCTATGTGGTTTAAGTGTTTCAATAAACAGTTTCATCGCATGTACTGTTTCCATGTCAAATGAAGTATTTTTATAACCTCGTCTAATCTGCTGCTGCCTGCAGCACTGACTAGTGGACATGTTAGTCCATGCAACCCCTTGTTAGTATGCATTTTTAATGTGAATGCTATGCATTGCGTTTGTGTGCGGGTGTTTGCATGTATGTGTGTATTTTACGTGACTGGACAGCACAAGTCGCCTTGACTCTGTGTGTGTGTGTGTGTATATGTGTGTGTGTGTGTGTGCTGATAATGACTTCTGATGAAGGTGTGTCTTGCGGTGACAGTCTCTCCCCCATGCCAGCCACCCACAGAGAGTCTGAGTGGCAGAGGGAGAAACTGATGAATGGACGAGTGCAAAAACTGAAGGGAGTGAAGGGAAAACCGAAACAGCAGAGCCCGGCGAGATCCCGCTGCTTTGTGAGCTAAAGGACAGGAGGCTGATTAATTAAATTTCAGAAAGGCTCGACATTTGGGTGGGGAGAAAAAAAAAGAAAGGAAGAAAAAGCCGCGCACGTCTGTTGTCGCACCAGCAGTGAAGGCAGTGACAAAAACAACAAGGCTGAATCCGAACGATAGCAAGCCTCAACCCCCTCCAGTCAAAGGCATTTAAAAGGCATTTAAAAATGGGAAGTGTTTGGATTCTACCCCCCTTCCTTATGCCACCTAAAACAAAGCCTAAAAGACAGAGGTAAAACAGTACTTGGTGAGTGAACTAAGCACGCCATCTGTCCCATATGGAACTGTTTGGAGAGCTTCAAACAAAACGAGATTACGCGTCCCAAACAGCTGGCGAATTAGTAGCGTTATTGTATTTTCTTGTAATTAATTCATATAGGTGTTGACAAATGAAGGTAATGATGAAAACTTAAACGTCCCGATTGCTTCATGATGAAATTAATCACGCAGCACAAAGCACCTCGGGTGTCAGTGCAACCAAGCAAGGGCTTGTCTTCTTCTTTTTTGTCGTTTATTTATTTAATTAAAAAAAAAAATTTGTGTGGTTGGGAATTTGCAGCAAAACACTACTCAAGCTGTCTCAACGAGATTTAAAATTAAATTACAGATTAAATTACATTTTTTCATGTTCATAAAGAAAGCTCCTGTATTTATTCAGTCAATTAGATACAAAGCGTCCTGCTGCAGCATGGTAAACTGTCTGGCTGCTCAACTCATTTAAAGCACTGGAAGTGCTCAGCGCAGAGAACCTGTAACACACTCGTTCACAATGTTGCATCAGGTTAACATACCCATGTTCCTCCCTTGACATTCACATTCTGACAATGACAACGAAAGGGTTTATAACAAAAGGAGGAGTTTGAAATGAGTATGGTTGCCATGGTAATGCTTATCAGTAATGTAAGCGCTAATTAATTGTTTGTTGTTTGTTGAAAGATGGATACATGTAGGTTAATCCCAGGCAACTCTGTGCACTAGAGGGTTGAGTGGAGGATATTCAAGCTCTCCCATGTGCTCCACTCTTAAACATCCAGTGCACAAATGTTCATTAAATGGTAAATTTGGTCTTAAATTATCTAAAAGTACTTCAGATACTCCAGTAAAATTATGTGGCATGACTTTTCATGGGACTGAAACCTCTTCCATCATGTCGCTCATTATGAACGTTCTCAAACAGATCAGACATTTCAGTATTTATCTTTTAAGAATAATTACATTGCATTTACAATAGTATATGCTATTCATGTTGCTAGCATGTACACTTTGAGTGTCGTAAATTCACAGAATTCCTTTTTTCAGTGAGAAATCAAAATCTGGTGGTTGGCTTAAGGTAGAAATGCACCTTTTGGGGTCAACAAAGAACAGATTTCTTCACTCGGTTTTACTCTACTGAAGTAATGAAGGCAGGCCAAAATGTCTTGCTGCGTTTGGAGCAGGTGGAGAGATAAATAGGTCTCAACACATATTTGTCAACTACGCTGGAACATTTCAATTAGTTCCAACTTTATTGCATTCTGTTTGTGCAACTTGAGATAACGCCTACTATTTCAGTCGTGAATTGAAATTATGAATTTGTGGCCAAATTAAAAGTCACTTCAAAAAGAATTTTAAATACAAGTTTGACATTTTGTTATATTATGTTGTTCAGTTGTAAATGAAAATTACACATTTCACAAATTACACAAAATTACCGAGTGCCACCTTCTCTAGTGCTGGAGAAGAGGAAATGTGTTCTCTGGAGTGATGGAGCTCCCTCCAGTACCTGAAGGAAGAGCTGGGGTGGTGTTGGTTGTGCAGAGCTAATTCTAACATTAGAATCTGACCTCATTGAAGCTATTGTGGCTGAGTGCAGTTAAATCTTCACAGCAATGTTCCAAAATGTAAAGCCCTCCTTGAATAGTAGAGGCAAAGACTGCAGCAAAGGGTTGACAGATCCTCTGTTAATGAACACTTGCAAAGCATGTGCCTAGAGACTTAGAGTGTAAGCCTGTAGCATACCTGGTCCCTGGTGTGAGGAGTCAGTTTTCACCCTGTTGTATGTCTGTAATTAATGCCTACTTCTGAAGTAAAATCACAGTACACCACTTTGTTAATTCCACTTTAGAGCAAAAGCAAACGTGTCTCTAAAGTGGGTATGCATCCTAATTTAACCGAGGTGTCACTATTTAAGCTCATTATTGATTGCTTTCCTAGACAAAGATTAGGCCTAGTTGTAGATATAAAGCGAGTCTCCGAAGGGAATTTCCAAATTACATTAACAATGCAGTTTCATAGTCTCAGAGAGACTAGTCCAATGAATATAATTAGAACATTTTGCTCAAATAAGTTGGCAGTGCTATAAGAATTTGGTTTTACCAACTGACATTTTTCGGGCAAATGAACATGACTCTTGGATAAAGTAGACTTCAGCAGGTGTTTTTCAGCTTCAGGTGTTTTTTTTCCTACTACATAAAATAAAACCTTTGGCACCAGAAAACTGGAACTGTGCTGATGAAGACTGTAAATCAAGCAAACTAGCAATCAAGGTGTCACGGGCGTCACAGTTGTAACATGGCCGTGCTGTCCCCCAAGGATCACTCTGGCAGGCATCCATGACTGTGCTTTCTTTTATCTTTATTTTCAGAGCAGAAACAAGGTACGTGGCTCGAGGGCCGATACATTTGAAAACAGAAATGTGATGATAAAGTAACGCTAATAGTGATGCTACACGAGGCGATGGACCGACGCAGAGGTCCACATGAACTAAACTTAAATACATGACATGACACAGACAGAAACCAATGACGAAACTCAATCACTCAAACTAAACACAAGACAACTGACAATGAGACACAAGACACGAACATCACGAAAATTCAAAATAAAAGCCCCCGAAACTAAACCAAAACAGTGGCCGAGACATGACACAAGGTAACTCATTAGTCAATGGACATAGATGTTTTGGGCTGGCACTATTAGAGTGGCATAACATGAGCAAAAAAGACAATTAAGTCATTGATTGTGTTTAATGCTGAGCTGTTCAGATAAAATGCTAATACTACTACTACCACCACCACCACAACTACTACTACTACTAAATAATAATTATTATATATTTATTATAATTATTCTAATAAAGTCTGATGTTTATAGTGCCTTTCTGCTAGCATTTCATTTGGCAATATCAACACCAAGGTAGAACAAATAATAAACAAACAGAAGAAAAAAATAAATAAGCTCAGAATCAAAGAAAGAGAGGAAGACAGAAAGTGCTTTGAAGGAAGACAAGGAGGAGCATAGTTGAGAGAAAGTGGAAGACTGTTCTATAATTTAGGGACCATGACACTGTACACTGTCCCAAAAGCAACCAGTTCAAAGGAAAGGAACTCCAAGACACCACTGCCAGACGACTTGGAGTATAGAGGACATGGCAGTCAGCTACATAGGAAGGTGCCATACCATTTAGATCCCAAAGACACCTCCAGCAGAAGGAAAATGGACTAGACCTTCATTTTCATCGGTTCCTGTGTACGTCAGATTTTCAATATTGTCTGTGCAAGTTTCCAGTGGGTTATGGTCCAGTAGGATATGGTGAGAAGAGCATCCATCCAGTTCTTCAGAGACTCTCCGAAGCTGTAGTCGGTCATAAAACTAACTGACAGCAGTACTTCAGTCTGATGTATTGCGTTTTATTGCTATTGATGAATGCTTAAAATGTAATGAAGTGGTTAATCATGTGACACTGTTGTATTGGTAAAGGGGAATCGTCTTCTGAAGATAGTGGAATATGAGAATATCGATTTCCATGCTTCTTTGTGTGAGACCAATAGCAATTTCTGTACAGCCACTTCCAAAACATGTAATCTATTCACTGATACTCAACATTTACTTTTCCTTTCTTTATTGTTCAACAGTTAAGATTTAAACAAACTCATTTTATTCATCAAAATGACATGAACATAACCTTTGAAGTTGTAAGTGCGGAAAGGGCGATGCTTCTGTGGACAGATTTGTCAGAGCAGCTGTCTCTTCATACCAGGGAACATTTTGCAAAGCTTTGCCGGTGTCTTGTACACCACATCAAATATCCTCGGGCTCTGACACAGGGAAAAACACCCTGTTTGCCCAACGAGGTAACATCTTTATGTCTCTATTGCTTCCTTTGACACATCCGGTTTTCTAAGCGTGCTGTGCATTTGTTGTTGCCGAGTAATGACCTCGGGCCAGTTTTTGAGGGTGCCCGTGGCAGGGGTGGACACACTGTCACCGTCCACAGGCCAGTGCACATGGCGCCTGTGGACTCTGACCTTGAGTAATGAGAACGTGTCTCCGAAACAATCCAGAATGCTCTGACATGACAGAGTTCAGCCAGGTCAGCTACGCTCCGGCCTGCAGATCGCTCTAATGAGAGGGAGAATGGGGGAGGGGACACGTTTCGCTAACAAGCGACTTCATCAGCGTGAGCAGTGAGCTGACACCGAGTATCTTGCTTTGACCTACCAAAAAATAGGAGCAGGCTAAAAAGAGGGAGAGAGATGAAGAGGAGCTGTAGAGAGATGGTGTGGAGAGCCCATGAGGCTGAATGCAGAATTAATGCAGTGTTCCGAAAGAGCAGTGTACTTATCAGAGTACTCACTGACCTGCCAGACACAGCTGAGTGGAAATATGCAATAAAACAGAATTCCCAGTTTGAACACTCGGACAAGAACCACCCATTTCAGTGAAACACTACTGCATGTCTTCTTATGAGGCTTATCAAGTTTCTTGTTTTGCCATACAAGGTTTGCAGTTAGCACACATGACAGTGTATCACAGCAGTCAGTACAACATTTCAACAAGAGTTCAAATTTACCAAATATTCTATTCAGCTGCAGTTTATTTTTGGAAAACATGTTTGCTGTACATTTGTGCTTTATTGGATAGCATAGTGGATAACATTATGGTCATGCATATAGGCAGGGACATCACAGTACCATACTATTGCCCTGTCTATGTTTACAGGGCTTTGCAGAAGCTCATAATTACTTGCAGATATAAATAGTGTAGCACTACCCCATGTTGACTATAAGCTGACATGCATCTTCATACAGTTCTTACAATTATGTATTAATAATCAAGCCTGAAATCAGGCCCCAGATGATACATGCAGTACAACTGTTGATGTTGATTAGCTACAAAGAGCTGTGAAGCGTCGTTTTCCGCAAATCCCACATGCCAATTTATTGGGATGTATTCCCGTTCCCTTTTTTTTTGTTGAAATGAAATTTACGAAGACTCTTTTTTTTTTTTTCAAGGATTTGTTTAGGAAGCAAAGTTTAGGGCTGAAGACTTGACTTGCTTGCATTGACTTAGGATTTGTTGCTTGCCCCATGCAACTCAGACTTGTTTCTGTTATTGAAGAACTGGATTAGAATTGATAAAGGTTCTTTACACTCAAATCAAAGGTTCTCTTGTGAAATTGTTCAAAAGAACCTTTTTTGGCACGCTCAACTGATATGTCACATTCTGGCTTTGGAGTATGCCAGTGATTTGCCATGTCATTACTTATGGAGAAACCTGGGCAAAGAGTCATAAACTCCAGGATTATCAGGAATTATCATCATTGATGTGACGTAGCAAGCTCAGGTTCATTTAATGAACCCAGGTGCCACATAGCTAACCTTCAGTAAGTGGTTTTAAATGCTACCCTGCTGTGTTTCTGAGTGTAAAGCATCATTAGAGGCAGTTATTAGTTATTTGCGCATTGCGCTAATTGTGGCTCCACTTGTGTGTCAGAGAAAATAAGCAGATTTTTAACCAGTCGTCTCTCTGCAGACTTCAATAAGGACAAGCACCTGCCCGTCATTAGCATGCTAGTGGAATCCTCCCGCACTCTGATGTGTAGCCACCCGATTTCACGGTCCGCGTTGATAGCGCCGATCAAAATTTCGAGGTGCTGAGCGGCACAGACAGATTAGAGAAGTGAGGTTCACATTTAATCTACTCTGAAGCAGACGGAGCTGCCGTTAAAACAGCAGAAAGCGAAACGCCTCAGGAAACCTGCGAGGATCACTTATGTGTCAGACTTTGCATTAGCAGCAAGCAGTCAGTTAACTTCTCTCTCTCTCTCTCTCTCTCTCTCTCTCTCTTTCTCTTTCTCTCTCTCTCTTTCTCTCTCTCTTTTTCTCTCTCTGTGTCTCCTCTCTCCCTCTCTCTCTCTCTCTCTCTCTCTCTCTCTCTCTCTCTCGGTTATTTGGCACAGGGATGGTAAACACATACTTGGATTTCATTTTCTGGGAAGTGATACTAGATGCTGTGGGATGTGATGGGAATAATCATCATAACTGTTAATAAATTAGAATTTTTGTCCAAAACCTCAAACCTGTTTATTCAGTTTGACATGGTATCACACTAATCACCTCTAGGATACTTACACACTGTACAGTCTGATACGACCCGTGATGTGTAATCTTGTATGTAAAAAATATATAAAAATATAAATATATTTTTCTTGTATATGTAAGTTAAAAGCACGTGTCCTCTCATAATTCACAAAAAGTAGTAACTAAAATATTCTGTGGACTAAAAAGTATATTTAACAGATTTGAGACATAACGAGTAAAAGTTTGCATATTTAAACATATTAAACATATTTATAGTTGCCATCAAGTAAATTAACTGTTAATAAATTAGCGTTTTTGTCTTTTTGTCCTCGAGGCCTGTTAATCAGTCACAGACTGACATTAATCACCCATGATGGATATATTGCTCTACATACTGTAATGTTGTAATAGGACCAATGATCTTGCATGTATAAAAACATCACATTTGATTCTACTATATTCAAATAATCCCATGAAAATTTTAGGATATGCACCCTTTAAATATCATGGCCGGGGGCTTTTTGATGGTTTTAATATGATATTACCGACATCTCATTGCTAATCTCGGTCTTCTTACAGGCCAGAGTTAGTGCAGACATGTTCAACAAGATTTATTTATCAGTGTAGCAGTATTATATATCATCCCACAGCTCTTCTCATTTAAATAAGAAGTGACAGGATAAAGCTTAGATATTTATCTCCAGCTGCTCCTCTGAACTGCATAGTAAAGCCTCTTTGTGTCCAAATATACTCTTTTACATTCTTGGAAAAGCCACCGGCAATTTTATTCCAGCACGGTCAGCGTGGCAGTGAGATCCAAACGTATTTTTATTTATCTCTTTCCCCTCAAGTTATGATTTGCTCGTGGCGTTCAGTGTTTGTGTAGAGAAATTCTGCCTCTATGGTGGGAGTAGACAGGGGATAAATCTCTCTCGCTTCGCTGTCTCCCTCTGCCTTTTTTTATTTAGTTTTTTTTATTTACTCTTTTTTTTTCATTTTTTGGTCGTTTGTCATGGCTATTACTCTCTCAAAGGAGGAGGGGATGTTGAAGAAGTAATTTCAGAGCTCACTGACATAGAATAGATTACCATTGTCCATGCTCCCTTTGGCCCTTGGTTAATTTATTGTGCGTGTGTGTTTGTGTGTGTGTGTGTGTGTGTGTGTGTGTGTGTGTGTGTGTGTGTGTGTGTGTGTGTGTGTGTGTGT
>JBBPDC010000115.1:206334-223782 GCA_037974485.1 Hemigrammopetersius urotaenia
CTCTCTGTCTCTCTCTCTTTCTCTCTCTCTCTCTCTCCATTTCTCTCTCCCTCTCTCTCTCTCTCTCTCTCTCTCCCTCACTCACTGTGTGTGTGTGTGCGTGGTTGATCCCTGTCCCTCTGCTGTGTGATGCCCTACAGGCTCTAAAGAAGGGCACCCCACAGCCGTCCTGCTCTACTAAAGCTTAATAGTCTGGAATCTTTTTTTTTTTTTCCTGCCCAAAAACACTGGCCAGCCACCACTACCCAGCACCACTAGCCTAAAAAACACACACACCATATGGCCCGACTTCCAAAACACTAAACATGGACCGGTCCAACTGCAGATTTCATTTTGCTCTGATAAAGACCATCCGTTCTTATAGACAATTTAATTAATTCTTTACACATGCATGCATGTATGTGTGCACACACACAAAACCACTTTTTTTCACCTTTTTTTATAAAATAACCTGGCATGTAAAGTAAGGATGCAGCAAAAGCCTGATGCTCTTGTTTTTTCTCTCTTTTTTTTTTCTTTGTCTTTCAGAGAGCGAGCCCTCCTTGCCTGTATCCCCAGACAAGGCAGGCCTTTTGTTTGAGGAGGGCACACAATGAGAGAGAGAGAAAGAGAGAGAGAGCAAGAGAAAGAAAGGGAAAAAAAGAGAGAGGCTGGCGACCCTCCAATCACTCCCTACTGCTTTTACCTTCTCTCCTGGCTCACGAGAGAAAAATTGATTATATGCAAAAAAAAAAAAAAAAAAACACAAACCACAGCAGCTCCAAAAAAAGAAACCACCTTTTTTGGATTTTTTTTTCCCGCTATATCTTTTCCAATGTTCCCTTTTTGGGCCTTTTTATCACACTATGCTTTGAATGCAGAGGAGCTCTGTCTGATTACCTTGACGTCTGCTTTTACCCACGTCCTGAAAATTGGAAGGATTTTTGCCGTTTCTTTTTCCCACAAAACAAAACCGGCACCCTTTGGTAATCTGCAATCATAGCCAGAATGGACATCCTGGATGCTGAGAAAGCACGCAGTTCGCATGGCAATGGACACATCAGTGGTTGAATACCTAGATGGGCCCAGATGCTGAATCCACAGTCCGATCTCAGCCATGTTCCATGATTTTTTTTTCATTCCAAGAGTCTTTTTCAGAGCAAAAGTGACCTGCAAGTTGATGAAGTCATCGTACAAATTGCCCAAAATCATACATGCTACCTGTTCATCTTGAGAAAATGAAAATAACTGTTACTCCTCTTGAATTCTGTTTGTCTCCTCACATGTCCATATCTTATTAAATGCATCCTGACACATCCACATTTGCTGTAGTCTTCCTGTTCATTGTTCTTCCCATTACGGGGTCAGATTCTTCCGCTGAGAAAGAGATTCTGCAATCTGATAGAATTTCCACAGTCGTCACATGATGGGCCGTCCTCGTGCCATTTCTTTCAGCCTGAAATGGGACGCGGGGAATGCTCTTTCAATGCGCATTAGTATGCAGGAGGCACGTATGGAAGCGTCGTCTTTAGAGCGAGCTCTAAAACACAGCTGGACGTCTCATAATGAGGGACAGAGCCGTCAAAGGACACCTGAACTTTACATCCCTGTAAAACACACTTCACTGGCACAAGCTTTAGGTAAATTGTCAACATTTGAATGAACTTGACATTTGAGCCAGCATAAATTGCACTTGTGCTAAAACAAGTTCATTTAAGATGACGTTCAAAGTAACGAACACTTGCATGGCCTTTGCATCAAAGGAGTTTTGTCCCCAATTTAATTACCGTTTGTGTTAACCAAAGTTAAACGACCTTTGAATTCATCAAAATGACTCTTCAGACACTCAAAAAAAGTTTGTGATCAATTAAATGACATTTCATTAAGTTTGACTGACATATTTTAACGTTATTTAAGATATCTTATGACATTTATATGTCTTCTTCAAAAATAATGGAGTTAAGGTATATTATATTTGTCTTTATTGAAAGGACATTTAATGAACTCAACTAAAAAAAAGTTTTTCATTAAATTTGCATCTCCATTCATTTTAATATCATTTGCGTTATGTAAACTGGCTTTTGTTTCCATTTAAATATCGTTTGAGTTAACTAAAATGATGATGTTCCTTCAAATATCATTTGACTACAATGGCATTTATTTGCATTTCAAATTAAAATTAAAATGTCATTCGTGTTCATTTAAATGACCATCTGAGTTAACTATCGTGGCATTTGTGTTCATTTAAATTTCATTTGAGTTAATGAAAATGACATCTATGGTCAAGAATCATCTGAGTTGTTTTTTGTGTTGACTTCAACACAAATATTCACTTGTGTTCAGTCATTTGTGTTCAATTTAATAACACATTTGAGTTATTTAAAGTGATTTAAATGATAATCTGACTTAACTATCATGGCATTTAAAAGTTGACCTTCGTGGCAGTTGTGTTCACTGAAGTATCCTTTGAGATAACAATCATGGCATTTGTGTTCAACTACCATTTGAGTTCATTAAAATAACTCAAATGGCATCTTACTTGACACTAAGTTATATTTGACTTCCCTAAATTCCATTAAAGTCCCATGAAAGCAATTTAGACTAAACTTAGCCAGATTAGAGGAACGGTTTCGAGGAATGTGATTATTCAAATACTGTATGCAATAAACTCACATAGACCAAACACATTAGGATCTGCACTGTGTGCTAGAAGACACCTCGCTACCTCACACAACTCACAAGAATTCGAGTCAAGGACACAGAGGCGGTGTAGGACAAACAGAAGATGTAAGTCAGATTCCCAGCCAGTAAAGATATTTGCCTCATTTGTCTGTCACTGATATGATAAAAGCAAATAAGGCATTTTGAAGTGCCAAAATGCTCCTGGAGACACAGAGCATTTACCTTCCGCTGCTGACTAGCGAGACTTTGTCAAAATGCATCATCCAGCAAGTCAGCAAACGGGTGCTATTGGTTATTTCATCTCAAAGCAAGGAAGCGAGAATCTGCCACATCGGTGGCAACCACTTGAGGAAAATGCGGAGGAAACAGAGAGGACTTTTTCAGTGGAAGTGCCCTTTAACACGGGCAGGCAGCAGAAAGCAGACAGGCTGGCATTCAGACATCCCTGAGAGTTTTCCACAAAGAATGTTTCTGACACATCCGACAGCCGTTTAAGACGTTTTCTTTGGGAACAAAGTCACTGAAGTCGGCTGAGAAATCCGACTGCTTTGTGTTCCTCACTGTTACAGTCCACTGTAATACAAATACTACAGGACGGTAAGAATGGTGATTCCAGTGCTGCATGACAACTCCACCCCCCCGCCCCCCCCCACACACACACACACTTACTTATTTGGCTTTAGTTCAGACTTTAGTTCATATTGTTATTTAGCTTAATTTTAACCAGGGACAACTTTAATTGGTAGATTTTTTTTAAGCTTAGCCGTATATTACTTTAATTTTAGTCTGGGTCAATTAATCATTTTACTGTAGAGTGGTTTTGTTTAGCACTTCTGTTCTTTGTAGGTATTTATGTCCAAAACGGAAACAAAGAAAGTTAAAAACGTGCTCTTTTCATTCAACAGAACTTTACACCACAACAAACCGTTAGTCAGCAGTGGGTCAGCACTTTCAACAGAATGCCTCTGTGTCAGTGAGCCAAGAGTGAGAAATAATTTATATAAAATACAAGAACAGACTTTTCAAGGTATATAGACCATAAGTGGAAATAAGTAAGTGTAAGTGTGTGTGTGTGTGTGTGTGTTTAAAATGCTGCAGTAGCTTGTACGGGGTTAGGGAGGCCAAATTGGGTGCAGTGGAGGCTCCCTGGCTGTGTGAGTGATGAGTGAAGCTCATATGGAAGCCATCAGGGTGTGTATGACAGACAGGAGGAGCGAAGGATGATGGACAGGGCCACCTCATACTGCCTGCGCGAGATGAGTGCAGAACGGATGAAACTTTTAGCCAACAGCTGTCAGTCTGCTGGATTGGTTAGGGAGGGCAGGGTGAACTGCTCATTTCTCTCTCTCTCTCTCTCTCTCTCTCTCTCTCTCTCTCTCTCTCTCTCTCTCTCTCTCTCTCTCTCTCTCTCTCTTTCTCTCTCTCTCTACTTACCTATCTGTCTATCTATCTCTGTCATTTTTTTCACTGCTGTTTTTATTTCTATACTGCTGTTCCTAACTCTTTCTAAGTCTTCCTTTCTTTCTCTTTACCTGTTTTTTCTTTCATTCTTTCTTGCATTCATACTTTCACTCTGTTTTTCTTTCCTTCATTCTTTCTTCTGAATTATTTTTTCTTTCTTTCTTTCTTTCTTTCTTTCTTTCCTTCCTTCCTTCTTTTTTAAAGTTTATACTTGCATCATTTCTTTATTTTTATTTCTTTCTGTCTTTCTGTCTTTCTGTCTTTCTTTCTTTTCTTCTGGAGGCCTCTGTGGCCTAGTAATCAGGGAGATGCCCCTGCAATCAGAAGGACATAGGTTCAAATATCAGGTACCCTTGAGCAAGGTATCATCCTCTCATGGGTAGCAGCCCCATGGTTCAGTTTGTGAATGGGTTAAATGCAGAGAAAGAATTTTTCATTGTTTACACTGTGTGCTGTTATGCAGTGCTGTTTCATTCTTTCTTCTTTTCTGTCTTTCTTTCTTTAGACATGAGTGTGTGTGTGGGGGGGGGGGGTGTAATTAACAATGATATCAGCTAAAATCAGGCTTCGTTTGAGATAGGGGAAGATTTGTTCTTTTTATCACTTTCTCAAACCTTCCTCAAATCTTCTCTCTTCTTTCTCCACCTACGATCGTTCTTTCTCTCGCTCTCTGTATTAAACCCTGCTTCGCACGTGGCTGTGAGTCTCTGCACACCTAGCGGAGGAAGTGTCAGTGCATGCTGGATGCGCTCAGGGCTAAGCCACAGGCCACAGCCTTTAATTAGCTTCACTCCAATCTGGGCTGCTAACACCCCAAGTCTTCCACACACACACACACACACACACACACACACACAGCCCAGCCCTGCTTTGCCCCAAGCCTTCTCATCATCCCCGAGAGAGTGGCAGGTACATATAAGAGAGTCACTATTTAGGGGAACCTGATTTGACACACTGATGCTATTAATAATACATCTGCAGAAATCATGCAGTTTTTAATGTAATGTATATTATGTTTAAGTTTTTGTAGTTTGTGATCATGTACATTGTTAAAAACCATTATTAAACAATTAAGAATATAGTTAGGCCTTTAATTTGGACCACAGCTGTCAACACACAGTCAGAGAGCAAGCAAAAACACACCTCTATTTTATATATATATATATATATATATATATATATATGATGGAATATATATGATTCATATATTATTGAATGCCAGTCTTGGTGCTAATTTAATGACTGTTAAATTAGATACTCCTGCATTAAAAAGCCTTTGCTTAAAGGTGCTGATCATATTCACAGTTGGTGCCATATCTAGAACTTCCAGAAGGCCCTGAGTGACTATTTCCCTCTCAGCATTGGTTCCACACATTGGATATCAGAAGTAGACTGGCTGATCCCTCTATCTAATTCTGTTGATGGGTAATCTGGCACATAGAGACTTTAATGCCTAACAAATTAGAAAGCTTGTTTAGAGAGCAGTCTAATTCAGCCTTTGTTTTTAAGTGTTAGGTGTGTCTAGAATGATGAAGCAGGCTGTGATTATAAAGAGGATTCATCAAGAATGAATTTATAATAAAATTACTATCCAGAAAATGTTCCAGTACAATTCGTATCCAGGAAACTAAAGTTCTAACAAAATTAATGTCCAGATGGTGGATGCTGTGGCAGCTGAGGTTTGTATGGAATTAATATCCTGAACTGAGTTCCACTAAAGTTAATACCCAGAATGAAGTTATATTAAAATGAATGTCTAGAATTCAGTTCTAAAGACGTAACAAGATTACAAGAATCCTTATGAAATAAAAAGTGATCAAACAAAAATGTGAAATTACAAACTGCTAAAACGATAAGTGATTGTGTGTGTGTGTGTGTGTGTGTGTGTGTGTGTGTGTGTATTTGTCTGTTTATGTGAACCAAATGTCCTCAGAATGACAGAAATGATGAAAAATGTGCAGAGGTTTACACATTTTGCTAGTCCTGACAAGGAAACATGCTGTTTTTGGAAAAATGAGAGAGTGAGAGACCATTTTGGTTATTGATTGTAAGGTCAGGGTAAGGGGTGGAATTGGAAGTGTGTGTGTGTGTGTGGGGGGGTATAATTAATATTACAAAGTCAATTAAATATCCGCATGAATATAGTAACATTGTGTGTGTGTGTGTGTGTGTGTGTGAGTGTGAGAGAGAGAGAGAGAGAGAGAGAGAGGACATTACTGCACATGATTACTGAGCAGCAGAAGAGTAATGATATGAAGCCCTAGATTGAAATTAAACATTTACATACGGGGGCTGGAAATGTGTTGGCAAACTGACACGGTTGTGGCAGGAAACGCATCAAAAGAGGATTTACATGGACATGAGCTGGATAATCAGAGCTCGCTACACGGCTACTGTCACACTGCAGAGGGAAGAGCGGCATCCGCTAATAGAGGCCTGAGAGAGACACAGTGTGGCATTGAATCCCAGACACACTCGCCAAATAGAGGTCCCTGAACCGAAAGAGAAAGAGAGAGAGAGAGAGAGAGAGAGAGGAAATAGAGATGGAAGAAAAGAGAAGCCGATAGAAAGAGCCCAAGGGAGGTGGTGAGTGAGCAAGTGAGGGATTGAGAGTATTTAAAAAAGAAATGGAGCTAGAAGAGGAGAGGAGCACAGGGGGGCGGGGGGATTGGCAGAATGAAAAAGATAGGAGGCAAGAAAAAAAAAGAGAAAAAGAGGTGGAAATGGGTTTGGTTGCCACGGCCACAAAGACTGGCAAGAATATGGCTTATTCTCTCCACAGATCCCAATGTTGCAGTGACACACACACACACACACACACACACACACACACACACACACACATCCACACACAGACACTAATATCAACATATTAGTCAGCAAATTCCAGTTGCTGGAACTGGCCGTGATTAAATTAGGTTGTTGAGTAACCCCTCCCCCTAAAAATACATTTTTGATTTTTATTCACATTCACTTAATATTTCAAGTAAGAACTTTTTTGAGTTGACGGTACCATAGCCTCAAGTGACTCAGATTCAAGTCACATTTGAGTTGCGTGTTCACTTGTGACTCAACTCTTAACATGCTTACAACTCCAATGGGTCCTTAACTATCTGGTGATTTAACTCATAATTGACTTGTGACGCAACTCAGACTGGTTCATAACTGATTCGTGACTTGACTCAGACTCTTAACTGACTTGTGGTTTGACCTGAAACTGGCTTAGCTGATACTATGGCTATGTCTGTTAATGGTTACCGAATAAACTTTGAAAATGTGATTCTGGATGCAACTAATAATTACATGCAATTAATAACCATTTAAATCAAAGCTAAAAAGGCCTTCAGATGATGGTGAGGCTGAGGTTGTGCACGCTGTTAAATTATTGTTTGGTAAATGCTTACACTCTCTTTCTCTCTCTCTCTCTCTCTCTCTCTCCCTCTCTCTCCCTCTCCCTCTGTCTCGCTCTCTCTCTCTCTCCCTCTCTCTTTACAGATTCATCCTCGGACCTAACCCACAGCTCGCATCAGACACGAGTGTCTTTTCTGTCACAGCGGACTAAACCATCCCATCAAAGCGCGATTTGAGTGGATTACCTTCGACAGAAAAAAGCGAAGGAGAATATTTGTCCTCGGAGAACTAGGACATAAAACAAGCTTTAGCTGACGATGTGCCAAGGATGTCTTTTTTCTTTTCTTCTCCTCTTTCTTTGTTGAAAAAGACAAAGAGCACCCATGCGTTTGATTGAGCCGGAAAGTGACTCCTCTTATCAAACGCCCACGACCCATTTCACCATGTCCTTCTCTTCAACCCCCCCACCCCCCCACCCCTTAAAAAACAACACAAACACACACACACACACACACACACACACACCCTCTGGGCGGTTACTCGGCGACAGCTTAGCGTTCCTTATTAGAGGGTGTAAAACAATGTTTGAAAGATGCTCACCCTCGGCCCCCCGGAGACGCAAAGTGGATGATCCTGCGCTAAGCTGTGGACGACTGAGGAGAGGATCATAGTGGATCAGTGACTCTGCGGAGAAAATGAGGTGGAAATCGATTTGAGATTTCATGCCTGTCCCTTGTTCTCCCCTTTTATGCAGCGTCCCAGCGTCCATTAAGGAGATGCTAGCTTTTGGCATGGACATGCTAGCTTCTTGCTAGCTTGGGGCCTTATTGGCATCTCCTGGGAATGAACCTAACCCCACTGGAGTCCCTCCACCTCCAGAGCCCGTCTGCAAGATCAAACCTCAGCCTGACCAAGGGCCCTGGTCTCTTTTTATCTGTCGGCATGCTCAATGTATTTGTCGGAGCTTCATTCATACTAAGAGTAATTCTGTACATACGGTGTGTGTATATAAAATATATATATATAAATAAATATATATATATATATAAATACATATGATACATTTAAACAAAAAGTCGTATGACCTTATATGCTCGTACACATGGTGTTCACACGGTTCAGGATCTAATCAGTGACTCATATCGCCATTATGGAGTACAGTGAACCCCTACCCTTCCTGTCAATGGAATCCGTCCTCCCTTACCGTATACAGAAAGTAAGTACGAGCAGTCCATCCTGAAAGTGTGATTTGAGATTTGCCTGGGTACAGACTGCTTCGCCACCTGGTTGTGTTTTGCTAATCAGCCGTATGCTGCTGACCATCCTATCCGTCCTCCATGCCCCGAACTGTCCGACTCCGGGAGTAGTTTTAGACCTGCTAGTTTGTGTCGGTCACATACAAGTACAAGTACTGAGCTGGTAGAAGTGAGGAACAAACTTGTCATCTCCGACAAATGCAAAATTGCGGTAGTTCTGTTAGACACTCATGCAGCCTTGTCAGAATTTGATCAGAATTAAAGACAACAACGAGAGTTTCCTACACGTTGTGATTCTCCTCATTTGCTTCTAGTCTGCTAATGATAATATGTTCTTATATGTTCACCAATGTGTATTTAAATTCTTTCTTTTTGACCTCGTTTTGGCTTTGCACCCAAAGCCCAAAATGTTCATTATTGTACCTAGATGTTGCTGTACCTAGATGTGGCCTCTAATTTTGGGTCTAAAACGTTATATATGGTTTGATTACTCTGGTCATAATGCCCATTTTTGGTTCAAACGTATGTTCAAATGTATGAACTGACAACACATTTTTAACATGGTTGTAGGACTAGTGATTTGTCACTCTGCTTTTAAGGTCTAGAATTTCATTTCTTAGTTGATAACATGGTCAATCTGGACAAGTTTTAATCCAAAAGTTGGTAACATGTAAAAGGGGGCATTATAATGTCAGTATAATGCTCTTATTAACCTTTATCTTACCAGTAACTGGCTGCTTAATACTCCTTTAAGTAGCAACTAGAGTGCACTGGGCATTGTCCACGGCACTACGGCTTTTGAATTATACATCATAATCTTATTTCCTAATCATGGTGTCTACAAAACTGATTCCCTTTGATTCATAACAGTACCTCAATAGAAAACCCTTGGTCACTAATTAGCTCTAAATAAGAGCAATTTTGAAACAATCTTTTAAAACTGTGACGTTAACATGACTGATATGCATTCTATATATTCTATGCAGGGCCAGTAAGCCTTAATAGAGCATGGAGCATGTATTAACTGTGTTTACTAGCGGCTTGTAGCTCATGTTACCTTTAGAATTTAATCTCTCTATGATTACAGAAATGTGCAAAAGATTATTGCACATATTAAATTTATAAAAATAATTTTAAAAGCTTTTTATTAATTGAAGTAGCAACGAGGAACCAGTTTAACTAGCTTATGTATGGCTTTTAACAAACATAAGAATATTTAGGGGTGTCTCTCAAAACTATTGACTGATCAAGTTGCTAGTGAAGCTATTATAATACCCACATAAACCTTTCATGACTAACACAAACCTATGCCATTTAAACATACTACATAATACTGATTCAAAATGACAAATTACTGGAAACAGAATATGACAACTGGTCTTGAAATAAGCCATCATGAATGTTTGTGTGGGCTTAATTCAGTTGTCATGAAAGGCTTAGGTGTTATATAGGTTTGTCAATGCTGCATTTCAGAAGTGTTTCAGTAGTCACTGATCAACTTTTGCCTATTTTAGGTATTTTAATGGGTGACTTGACCAGAGATTTAACATTGTTGAGCTTGAATGTGTTTTTTTATCCACAGGCTTTATCATATATATCATATATTTGCTTCCTATCACAACCATTCAATATAATAGGGGTCTTTTATTACTGTAGGCCTAAATTGATTTTGCAAATCAGTGTCAAACCAGAACGTGTTCTAACCTTATGAACCATAGACATGCACTCCTAAAAATAAAGGTTCCTAAGTGGTTCTTGGCTTGGTCTGACAGTTCTAGAAGGACAAAAACCTTAATTGTTGCCCAACTGATACATAAGATTGAGGTCCTTTCAAATACACAGACTTGGTCTATGGGCCTTCATTGGGAATCATAGTCATAACCCACATCCTTCTGGTCACAGGGCCAACTACCTAACCACTAAGCACAGCCAAGCCTTTAGGCGGACACGGTGTGAACCCCCACCAAAAGTTGTCTCTTTTTAATCAGCTTTATTCTGAAGCGTGATCCTTAATTTCCACGCTTCCCTGTACAGCACGGGTTTCTTTATCGCCATCACCCATTCAGCCTGCGTATTCAATTAGAAAATAATGCTGGGTTGAAAAACACCCTGCTAATTCTCTCAATAAAGCCCCCCTTGTTACATTCATTTACTCATCTGCATTCACTCATCCCACTCCAGCACACTTTTATTAATCATTTAATATCAGAAGGCGAGGGGGGGGGGGGGGTTACACTCAGCAGTCTCCTTTGGTCAATAAATATTTCTGGCAGTGTAGTCACAGAGGGCCTCATGATTGACAAGCACACCCCCCCACACCCCCACACCCCCACCCGCTGTTGCAATGCAAGCAAAAATGTACATTTTATTCCCCGGCCGTTTGTTTGTTTGTATTTATTTTTATGTAATAGGATTCAGAGGAGCTCAGAGACACGACGCGCCTTCTGAATGGAAAATAACAGCCGACGGAACAGGGAGATTAGCCTTAGTATACTATGGAACGGGGGTCTTTTGTCCTCTTTTAGCCCATGTTTGGTCTGCAGACGAGGCTGTGAGAGTTTCTCCGGGATGGCTGGTGGAGGAATAGTCCTCTGTGTGCTCTTTCATAGCAGGTGAAGTATGGCAGCGGCACCGTGCTGCGAAGGAGGCGGCCGCTACTTTCCAAGAGACGACTGCTCCAGCGCTGATAACGGAATTCATTTACCTCCCACTGCATCATTACCATCACGCACAAGCAACTTCAAACGAGTTCTCCAGATACGCCCAGAGAAACAGCTGCACTGTGACTTCGTAAAACTGCTGGAATCCTGAAAATTTTCCAGCTGAAGTCTGCAATATTGCACATAATCAATAGTTTTGCTTTATGATGCTATGCTCTGAAATACAGCTAAAAGCACGAACATAGCACAATACTTTTGTGTTATGCTCTAATGTACAGCTCAGTTACAGCTGTGCGACTTCCAGTCCAGTGACACGTTTTGTTGGTCTAAAGAAAAACTAAGTACAGAGAGCACACACCTGCATATTTAATGCACAACTTATGTTTGTTTATTTGGGGAAAATACAGAAAATGTGCCCAGTGCAAAAGTAATGGCAAATGTAATATTTTTAGGAAGTTGGGGACACAAATTTTTTTAAAATGTCATGTTTAAGTGTCTGAAGAGGATGTGGAGATCTATTGGCATCGCTTCAAAAAATGCATTCAATCAGTTATGTGTATAGTCATTGATATTTTAATATGAAAAAGAGGTTTTTCAGTCCCGAACCCAACCAATTACCTGTTTTTGTTTGTTAAGCCACAGAGTGACCTAGGTAAAGATTCATTCAAACAAAACGAAATCTTTTTAAGGCACGAACCGGTGCAGATGATTCGAGGTGATCAGGTGGTAATCGGTATACTGGCGGTGCTGAATGCTGAGTGGCTGGAACGCCTTTATCTAGACACATTGTACGTTTAGGCACTTTGCCGCCTGTCACAGTAAAACATTTGTTCACATTTTTTTTATCTACTCAGAGATAAGACAGATGACACATGTATATTTTGTAATGCAGATTAAAGCTCCTCTCCATTCTCCACAGCATGTCTGCAAAAGCAGATAACAGAAACTGAATACAGTTCTACAACTGTTTTTGTCATCATCTGATCATAATTTAAAAACATTATGCAACATTTTGTATCAGATAAGTTTGAACACTCTTAATTGCAAATTTTGGTAAAGAAAATGAGTACCCATTAAATATGCTATTTCCGAGTTTAACCTAAATTTAGTTTTTTTCCAGTTTTCAAAATTCAGCATTGAAATGTGCAGAAGTGTCTCTGTAGAGATGTGATTTGGCCTGAGACACACATACCTTTACACATAGCTGTTTACTTTATATAACTAACTCAAATCACTTCAACAGTGAGTTATGACTTGACCTTAATCAATAATCAATTTAATAAATAATATATCACTGGTTCTCAGAAAAATGGAATGTGGTTTTCCCTCTAGTGGTGTACGGAGGAATAACTGATATATATATTTTAAATATATAACACTCTCATAACACATGAATAAAAACCAAATAACCAAGAGGTTACTTAAAGGTTTAAAAGAAGTTTTACCTTTATTGTAATATTTGTTTCAGTATCAGCCTATTTATTAGCGCTAATTAACTGTTACAATCGAAACTGTGATTGCAAGATAATTATGATGTTCTCACTTGCTTTGTGTGTGTGTGTGTGTCTTGCTTTGAAAGAGAGCTGTATGGAAGCGTTTGCATGACTTGGACCACAGTCAACAATCATTAATATTCTAATTAGAAATAAATAAGCTTTGTTTTAATACCATCATCTGTTATCAAACCATCTTTAGAAGTACAACACTAACTACATATTAAACAGAGCTGTGCACAACCCGATTGAGGTACCAACCTGTTATAACATGGTAATGAAAATACTATTACAGCTTTATAACATGTATTTTCATTTATACATGCATAAACACACAGCAAACTGCTCCCAGTCGACTGACGCTCCTTCAGTGTGATTCTTTATGACAAGTAAACCATCTCTTCATCAAAAACCTCTCACGGCAAAGGCGCCGGCAGACAGCTCGCACTTCACTGCAAAAATTACTATCCGGCTCATGACTGTCGGAATCTATGATGATGATAATGCATACCCGCACACACACTTGTTTCCTCCCCCGTGGATTCCACAAAGCAAAGCCAGCACAGCCACACGAGGCAGGCCGAGACGCAGAATCCATCACGGAGCTGTTGAGTGGTTTTATGGGTTACATGACAGCCTTTTCCCTCTAATGGGCTACATATTGGAAAGTGCTACATCAGTATTCGGTATCACTCCTCTAATATTTCTGATATTTAAAGCTCATATCATCAAACTATACCTGCATTTTTTTTTTCATCAAAAAGTTTGATGTGCCAGGTAAACACTGTTAAAGTTTCAAAAAGTAGCATATACCCGCACTGTCTCTTCATGCATGCTGCGATGCTAAAACAGCCTCTTTTGAATATATCATGGCTGTGATGTCACAAATGAATCATAACAGTTTTTATGCAGATGTCCAAATGAAGACTTCCTGTAATGCAAAAAGATCTCATAACTAATTGAATAGTTCTGAACAGTTCAGCGAGTCACAATACAAGGCAGCCAATCAGAACAGAAGTCTTTTACATCTTAAAGGGCCCATAGCCTACACAGAGGCCCGTAGAGGTCCGCTTGTGAAGTTCAACTCATTTTAGCCAAAACAATCATGTTTAAATGATCCATTAGAAGTAAACAGACGTTTTTGTTGCCATGCCTTTAAGATTGTGAGATGACCCCGCCACTGTGATTGGACTTGAATTCATTCTAATTCAGCATTCCAGGCTGATAACCCCTTTTATAAGAAGCCCCAATTAGTACTTACACCACGAAAATGAAAAAAAAAAACTGAAAACATAGAAACACAAGCTTAGTATCATTTTGAGCATATAACGTCCTATTAGGCTGCTTTTGTTTTTCTCTGTATTTACTTAGATGCTTCTGTCCTAAAGGATTTCTTTGTTTCTAAACATAATTGATATAAAATATGCATCTCAGATATCACTGCTCAATTATGCTCCACTAAATAAAGTGAATCAGTCTTCCTGTCTATCATCTCTTTGAGATTTGAGGCAATTAACCTCTGAGACTCCAAACAAGGAATGAACAAGTCACGTTCAGCCTTGCAACATGTAAACAACCACCACAAAGAGCACGTACTCCATGAATAAGTGAATATTAACAACACAGCCTGGGCCTTGTGCAGGTTGTTAGCTTGTTTTGAAGAGTCAAACAGCCTCCAACAGCTCCTGTGGAAGAACCTCTGTTCAAAAGAGGAGCCCGTCCAATGGGAAAGTGTGCTTTTAATTACGATGTTGTTTTCACTTTACTTCATGAGGTGTTTTTCTTTGCTGCTTGATTATCTATTCTGAAGAATTCCCATGAAACATCTTTCAGATGTTTAATGCCTCCCTTGAAAAAGAGCATGTTTTGGTGTTTGACATTTTAATTTTTTTGCTACAATAACTTTGTATTAACTTCTATTCACAGTATGTCCTAGGAAGGATATGAATGCTTCATTTTAACCAATGAGGTTTAAAAAACAGCGCACTCAAAAAACATTCTAAAAAGGACTATTTGAAGTTTTTGCTGTAAAAACTCCAAATGGCTCCCTGATGGTTTGAGAAGTATCGTATGCTGGTCTTATACTGAATTGTTGCTGCCTGTAGTCTTCGTACGATGTGTTTTAGATTAGATTAGATTAGATTGGATTAGATTAGATTAGATTGACTTTATTAATCCCACAATGGGGAAATTCCTTGGAAACAGCAGCAGTAGTGAGAAAGACAGTTTAACAGGATCCGTGGGATCAAAAGTAACGATATAAGAACAAAGAAAAATCTATATAAAACAATAAACAATTTCTCGCTGTATAAATATAAGTAAAGAGATGGTTAAACAGCATATACACAGTGCAAGTTAAGTGGATGAACAGGGATGGGGATAATCAGAAGAATTGCACATGGTCAAAAATACTGCACAACAGCAGAACAAGCAATATACACAATTGTGGGGTGGGGTGGGGGTGGGGGTGGCCTAGTCGTAGGATACTTGCCTCTGGACCAAGAGGTCATGGGTTTGAATCCTACACCACTGGGTCCCTGAGCAAGACCCTTAACCCCAAGTTGCTCCAGGGAGAGACTGCCCCCTGTAGGTAGGGAATGGAATGATAAATGCCATAAATGTAAATGTAAATGTATGTGTATGTAAGTGGATAATCTGAAAAATTTCACATGGTTTAAAAATGCACAACAGCAGAACAAGCATTGTACACAAACATGTGTATGTCACTGCAGTGATGTATTGTAAAATCTTATGGCTGTGGGGAGAAATGATCGACGGAAACGCTCCTTCTTGCACTGTGTTTGTGTGTACTGTGTATGCTAACGTCCACTTTTATTGGCTGGCTAAGTTAGAGGGATGGGGTGTGGTCGCTATACCTCATTAGAGCTTTTGTAGCAAATCTAAACAGCATCTGGGTTAATGTATTCTTCTCTCTGGGTGCTAACGTTTGGATGTTCAGTACAGATTCAGACTGGTGTCTGCTAGCATAGCTAAATGCCCCAGTGAGACTAGACTATGGTCACATTGGCCAACAGACAGAATCAATAAGAACATAAACATATTTTTTGTAATGTGTGACTGTTTTGCCAGGGGTATTGTTAGGCCTTGGCATCAGTGTTTTTCGTGTTTTATGAAAAATGAACAAAATTACATCTTTAGTCCGCTTTCAAGAAGACACGGAGACACACAACACTACCTCCTTAGCCCGCCACATTGATGACAATCTAATGATGTCTCTGGTCTGTAGGTAAAATGGCCACTTCAGTGGTAAAAGTGAAGGCCAGGTGGCTTTAGAAGTGAGGTGAGATGCTTGTTCAATCTGACCGAGCAGAATATGGCCAGATTTGCCCACAGACAGCATTAGAGTCTGCTGAATCTGTCACATAAATGTAATATTTGCCATATCTGACAGTTTTCCAGGGGCATTGTGCGGCCTTGCTATCATGTTTTATGAATAGCCCCAGATCTCAAAAATAATAATGAGTAAAAATAGCCAAAAGCCTTGAACGTATCTGTCATTCTTATCAGGAATGACCCTGCTGCTTTCATGGAGACAAGGTGACACATTAAACAATTTCCCAGATGGTAGACACAGTGAAATCATGAGAATGATGCTGTTTTATTATGTGTTCTTTGAAGTTTAAAGAAGCTTCACATCATGTGAAAAATCTATACCAGTTAATAACCAACCATTTAGGTGCCTTCATTATTGAGTATATGGATTGCTCCCTGATTTAGGCACCCATCTATATTGACGGCTTGTTAAAATTGTAATGGGAACACCTAGCATATGGGTGGATTGGACACAGTCAGAATCAGAAAAATGTATTGATCACACATTTCTTATGCAGCGACTGCCAAGACACGCAGAGATGCAAAGACAAAAACAATATAAAATCATATATAAAGTCAAAACTCTCCAGAAAGTACACTGAAAACAAAATACAGGAGTCAGTAAGAGAGATAAATAAACACAATTACTACACTGTAAAACCCGATAAGTTCAGAGTACTCAAAACTTTTGTGGAAACTGATTACCTAAGATTTTTTAAGTAAACATAATTAAAAATTACAATTACACTAAAATTACAGTGTACTTAAATCTTTAGTGTAGCAAATGTAAAGTCGTTTTGTTTTCAGCACTTATTGTTTTTAATTACCACTTACATAAATAAAATATTTTATTCAAGAAATAAACTCGTTTTGAATATCTCATAGCCTGATACATATTTGAGTTCAAAATACTAAAAAGAAGCACACACAGAACTGTTGAGATATAATTAAAGGGTTTTTATTTACTATTTAATTCTTTGTCTATTTTGTATGACGGTTTATATAAATCTCTGTAAACATGTAACAAATTAAATTAGAAACTGTTAAAACATTGATTACGATTATTTTACACCCATGTCCATTATTTTGCTACATGGCAAATCAAAATAAATAAAATAAATAAAATAAATAAAGCTCCTCCAAAAAGAAATGTTACAAATTATAAGTTATAGGAAATAAAAACAATAAATAAGTCAAAACACAAAAAATAATACATACCTGATTTCAAAATCA
>JBBPDC010000116.1:903-11805 GCA_037974485.1 Hemigrammopetersius urotaenia
ATTTTATATATACAGTTTTCTCTTTCTCTCTCTGTCTCATTCTGTTCTTGATTCGAGATCAGGAGAGTTTGGAAGCCCCTTTGTCATGTTCTTCATTCTTCAACTTTTCATTTGTCTCTTTTCTTTCTTGCTCTTTTCTTTCTTCTTACATCTTTTACTCATGTCCTTTTTCATTTTCATTTCTCTGTTCTCTACACTTTCCACTATTATCTCTCTCTTTGTCCTTTTTAAATTGGTCTTCCACACACTATTCTCTCTCATCTTTCTCACTGTTGATTCTCTATCTCTTTCTCTCTCTCTCTCTGTCCCTCTCTCTCCCTCTCTGTCTCTCTCTCTCTCTCTCTCCGTCTCTCCCTCTCTGTCTCTCTCTCTCTCTCTCTCTCTCTCTCTCTCTCTCCGTCTCTTCCTCTCCCTCGTTGTCTCTCTCTTCCTCTCTCCCTCTCTGTCTCTCTCTCTCTCTCTGTTTCTCTCTTTCTCTCCCCCCCTCAGTCTCTCACCTCACTCTGTTCCCTCTCTCTCTTTCTCTTTCTCTCTCTCTCTCTCTCTCTCTGTCTCAGACTCCTGCAGAAGTTAGTCATTGTTAGAAATACCAGCTTCTTGTAATGAGATTTAGTCACATCAGTATGTTTACAGTCACTGCGCTCCTTCTTCATTATAATTTTTTTATTGCTCCCCGTTGCTGTAATGGAGTTTTGCTGTGAATGGCGCTCGTGTGGGGGTGGAGTGTTGCGGCTGCGCGAGGCGGGCGTGTGTAATATCGCCCCGTGCGGATCACATATCTGTGACATTTAATAAGCTACTTATCATGTAGCCCCTGGGTTAATCATTTATCAGCACCTCATCGGATCTCGCTGATGGATTATTCTCAATAAAGGCCTTCGCCGCTTCCCGAAAGTTCCCGCGATAACTGAGGCATCTTCTCTGTAATGAGGGGAAAGAAAGAGCTTGCGGGGTCTAAATGTTATTGTTTCTTTTTGAGTGAAAAAACTTAACCTGTGTACCAAAAGACCACCTGCTCAGTGGTTCCCTGTACCGATCAAAAAGACTTTTCTAATACAGAGGACAAATACAAGGTAAAAGACCATAGGGATACAAAATAAGCGCATAATCCTGCGACTGCTGCCACGTCACTTTAGGCAACAAATGGTCAATGTTTAGGCAACAAATGGTCAATGATCTTCTTTAAATGGGATCTAGTGACTTTTCCTGGGTTCTCCTCAAATACAGTAGCTGAAGTAATTCAGAGAAGTGCAAGACTGGACTCAACACAGTAATGAGCTGTTGGGGTTACCACAGGGACAGGATCTCGTAATAAGAGAATCTAGGGACAACCCTGAGACTTTCTGGTGGAACCTGGAACTTGGAAGTCTCTCAGTCTGCGTTCTTCTCTGTACTTGTGTTCTCATCCACTATTGGAACGGAACTATGCACAGTTCAAATTCAAAGTTTACCTCTAGCCAAGTACCAACAAGTGCTCTCGTTTTGTGGGTTTAATCGAGGATGCATTGTGTTGGCTTTTGAGAATTTTTCCAAAACTAATTTCACACAAAGTAATGACAGTGGCGGCAATGAAACAACCAGTTAAATCAGCAGCCGTCTGATCCATTCTACACATTTTAAGATTTAAGATTTAAAATAAAAAACACATCCACCATAATGACCCCCTGTGTGTGTGTGTATGTGTGTGTCTGTGTTTGATATCTATACTAAATACTGGTCTGTTCTGGTACAAGGGGTACATTCTCTAAATACTGGTCTCCACTTGATATCAAACATTTATTTATTTCATATATTTTATACTTATAGTTACAAGAGATAAACATCTACAAAACTGTAGAATTTTGTTGCACTGTATGTTGCATTGTATTGCAAAATAAATATATTCTATCCTATAAATATTTATATGTACACTGCCCTTTTTTATTAACTTGAACATGAATGTGGCATCAAAAGCAGCCTTCATGACAGACACCTGTATTTATTAAGGCTTATGTCAGTTTTCATGATGAGCTTATGTAGGTGTCATGTTGCCTTGAGAGCACAGCTCTACAGTAAAGTGTTACTGTAAACTAACTGAGCCATAATGACTTAATTGTCCTGGTATGCTGGGAGGCTCATCCACTAATGACTTCAAACGTCAGCTGATGTAACTGATCTAGTCCATCCCATTATAAACCTATTCAGGTAACTCACTTCCATAGATAGTACTTCCTTCAGTGTATGGAACTAGGGGTCAGTTTGACCTAAATTACTTGGCTGTCAGAGAGATGCATTGTCTTCATGGAACAGGTCATTATGGAGATTCTGGGTACATATAGTGATCACTCTATTGTGAGCAGCCGAACCTTTGGTAAACCTTTCATTCTTTCAGACAGTGAAGGAAAGCATATGCATCTCTCAGCTGATCTCTTGTTGGCAGTGAAGTGATGGTGGAGGGTTTTGAGGAGGGGTGGTTGGGGAGATTGAGCTTCCATGGTTGGATTGTTGGCAGCCATGCTTAGCCTGAAGAGGAACTTTTTTCCGGTCCTGTGTGTAACACTTTAGTCCAGCTATTTGTCATCCTCTGAAGCAATATGTTCCCGGAGCGGCTGCTTTTCTTGACAGGTCCATAAAAAAAAGAGGGGGTTCACCCCAGAAGTGGCCCACTGTGTTGGCTCACTGATTAATCCCCACACTGTTCAGATTACTGTTTACTGCCGGTGTGTAGTGGATCTTTACCTTGCGCTCTACCCAACACGAGAGTGTGGTCATGTCTGCGAGCGCTTGTGTGGAATTAGCTCATTCTTCAACCGTTTAGACTGGAACTGCTCGACTGAAACAATGAATAAAGTCATATATCAAATATCGCTTCTTTTTTTCTAAATCACAAAAGAATGCCAGACAATCTCTTGACCCCTTGAACTCCAGTGTAAAAACAATTGTAATCCTGTCATACAGTGTTATGTAAGCTGTTTAAAACATGAATACATTTGTTCAAAAATGTGTAATGCAGTTTACTTAAGGCCAATGGGTCTAAACTACCTTCCCTTACTTGTTAGCTACATTAGTCTCATATATCGTCTTAGCCTCATAACTTCAGACTGGTCTACTACAAATAAGATGAAGGGAAAATGTGTCAATGTAAATTAGAAAAATAATGACAACTAGCTTAAACCTACATAAATATTCTTATGTTTGAACTTAAATAGTTTGAACCTTTATGAATAGTCTGTGTCAGTTATGTCAGTCACCCCAATAGAAAATAAAAAAACCTCTCCAGATAAGAAAGACTTTAAATGTAAGGTATTTTTCTAACATACATAGTTGAGAGAGTAAAAATAAATTACATTGCCCTTTAATGTGCAGGAAATCAATTTTTATATTGTCTTGCTGTTAAAAGGGATTCAAGAATTTAGCTGAAAATTGTCAATAGCATTTTGTGTTTTGTGAGTGTGTGAATGTTTTTATAGTGCAATAGGATTTGTCATTGGTCCGTTTGCAGTTACTCAGATAGCACATTCCAGTTAAGGAAGTACCTGCATGGAACAGATTAGTGTGCAGTGGTATTGGTTGCAGCTTAAGTAGTATGTCCGTGAACTATTTTGTTTTTGTGTCAACTGCTGCGCTTTACATTTATATACATATATATTATTAGAAATGAAGGTATGTAGTTCTGAAGTCAAAAATCCCTTAGAGTATAAGAAACTACTACAGGAGCCCAATCAGTGCCCGTGTGCTGAGTGCTCTGAGTGGGTTTGAGTGTACCTATTGAAGTCTGGAGCAGCCCCAGCCCACCTTTTGCAGTGGACCATCTGCCCTGAGCGGGATCATATGGTGGCTGCTACAAAGACTGGCACTGATTCCCCCAGTGCTGTGCTCGGATTACCCGCATCATGCCAACAAGCCTGCAGAGAATAGAGCCGCATCAACATGTCACACTAAACGCTGCAGCCGGGCCTGGCAGGCATGGAAACACACAGGCGTCCCGTACACACACACACACACACACACACACACACACACACACACACACACACTCATAAATGCAGCTATCATAAGTACAGACTGACACATGATAAGAAAAACGAGTAAATCAGCCAGGAATAGATGAGTCAGAGAGGCTTATAATACTGTTCATCTTACCCTGCTCCATTGTATAAGAATGCAAAACAGGTCCAGCTATCATCAGGATGGCAAGATCTAAGTGACTTTGGAAGAGAGTTCATTATTGGGCCATGGAGCTTCAGTCACAAGACTATTTCACTGGCTAGGATTTCAGTAAAAGTGAAGACTAAAGTAGTGTTGGCCATCAGACTCCTCAATCAGAACTGAACTGAATCATAAACTGTAACACCCCCCCCCCCTTACACACACACACACACACACACACAGACAAACACATCTCTGAACTTCTTCCTCTCCAGTTCATAAGCAAACTGTTCTGCCTTAAACCATTTACACTCCAACTGCCACTGTAAATACGTACACTGCACATTCTCTGCTCTGCTGCTGTTACTATTGCCCAGTTTCTATCTGTTGCTGTCTACCTTCTTTCTGCATTTTACACACCTAATGCTTCCACTGCTAGAATACAGAATAGGTCGTAATGTAGTATTGTTTTGTTGCTCTTGTGTTTTTCTTGATCTTCTTCTCTTGCTCTCTTTGCACTCTGTGTATTTTGTTCTGTTTGTACTTAGTCTGTGTTCTGTTTTTGTTCTCTGTGTTGCCCCATAGTCACTGTTTACTGTGTAAATGGCCAAAAGGACAATAAATCTACGTAACATGACTTAACCTTACTTGACTTCTGCACAGAGCTTGACTTCCGGAAAGACGTCAGTATACAGGACTGGGTTTAAAGCGTGGTGATATTACAATAGGGCTTCAGTGTACAAACCCCTCAACTTGTCCCCAGAAATGTGGAACGAAGTGATCTGATGTGATCAGACAAGCCATACTTCACCATTTCCAGACAAGTCTCATTCGTGGTTCCCCGATGGTGGAACGATCTGCGAAGGGCTACCAGAGCAGTGGAAGCCTCCTGAAGACTCATCTATTGATGATCTATCCTAAATCAAACTTTGGATAAAAGCTTCTGCCAAATGAATGTAATGTAAGTGTTTGACTGCCATAATGAGGGAGTCAAGAGATTGACTCTGGTGTGCTAAAACCATCTACAGACATAGACTGAGCTTACCTGGCTCCCAAGTCAAATGTACATTAACACCGAAAGGTAAAGCACATTTCGGTATGGGCAAAGTTAGAGTTGAGAGAGGATTGGCTGTCCACTTCACCTCCCTGTCTTGATGAGAGCTATGAAATTTGTAAGAATACATCATACAGCCATTATAAACTTCCATGAGGGCGCTCTATGACATCTGGTTCCATTCACCATCACTGTGAACAATTCTGGTCTTGCAAGTTTTTCAAGAAAAGAGCATTTTTATAAACTCGTATTATCATTTAATTATGCAGGTCATTGACCAGTAAAATATTTTGTGTTTACATTTCTTCTAGGTCATTGTTTAGCACCTTTGTTTAGTCATTGGCCTGGACCAGTGAACTGATTCCCTCTAATCGACCAGTCAGTTACATTTCTGAAAAAATTACATTTCATATTTGTTCCCTCCACCACATTTTCGCCCCAAATTTTCAGCTGCTACGAGTCAATTGCTTCCACATGTAAGCAAAGCTTAGTAAAATTTCATCAAAAGAAAAATGCTAATTTTGGTTTAGATGAACGAAAGCAATATTTTACATCTGTGGAAACCTCAAAAGCTCCACTTCTTAGAGTGCAATTCCTTATGTCACGAAGCATGTCATTAATTATGTAATTATGCAAACCGACACTAAAAACCCAAGACTTCTAAGGGTTAATCAAGAAAAATGACATACAGTCTTGTGATTTGTGGTTGCGTCCTCTCACTCGAAAGCATTTTAAGCTCCCATTACTCTACTTTGTGGCCTTCGTTCATTTTGACATATTCCTATGCTCATGCTAATGCAGCCTTTCCCCCTACAGGGTCTCTGCTCCGATGGCCCCTCGCAGTGAGGTGCCAGCCGAGGTCACTGTCAATTATATCCATTTAATACCCACTTATGCCTGCAAACCAGGCCTCCATCCAGAGGTCAGGCAGACCACTCGGGAGAATTCGCCTGCGCTTTATCCAATAATCTCTTTGAATATGGGCTCGCAAAATGGCGAGAGATCAATGTAATTAACGAGGAAAGGTAAAGCGCATTTCGTTATGGGGATAATTAAAGACGAGAGAGGATCGGCCTTCCACTTCACCTCCGTGTCCAGATGAGGACTTTGAAATAATACATCATACGGCTATCATAACTTCCAGTGAAGGAGCTTTATGACATCCATTCACCACCACTGGAAACAATCCTGACTCTATAACATTCTCCATCTCAATGGATTTTACACCAAACCACATTGAATGACTTTACATCCTAAATATTTAATTATGCAGAACTGTTAAAAAAGGGGCGAAATGACCATTTTCATCTCATTGGTCAGTTCATCTCATTGGTCAGTTTCATCTCATTGGTCTCATTGGTCAGTGTATAAATGATGGAAAGTGAGGGGGTTTATTTAATACATATATTTCATATATTGTGAGAACTCAGTTCTTCTTTTCTTCACCGTTTTTTCCTCTTAATCCTCCGTTATTTCTGCGTAGCGCACATCTAATCTGTCCCAGTGTGTCTGAGGGCCAGTGAAACACAAGCCCTTAGCTACTGCATTAAGAGGATGAGCTTTAATAATTCTGTCACTGGAGAGGAGAATATCAGACATGGATCACTTTACAGCCAGGACACACACACACACTCATACACTGTAGAACTCACATGGACACATGCATGGTTGCACTTGTATGGTCTCATACACACACAAACGCACAAATGCGCGCACACACACAGTAGAACCGTATCATTACAGAAACGAATCTGAACGGACTTTATTAACATTTGAATGTACTTAAATAAAGGTCTTTTTGAAGACATTTTATAGCCTGAAATCTTCTCCGACCGCAGTCTTTAAATGCTTGAGTTCAGTGTGCAACAGGAAGCGTTAAGCACTGCTCCAAAACTTTATGACAAGAAGAGACAAAATAACATGACTGGGAACTATTTCTCCGGCTTGTATTGGATTGCACTGCCTTGAAATCCAAGCCAGCTTGGTAACAGGGTACAGCCACTTAAGATGGCCAGATAGGCTCAGTGATGGACACTTTAATTTTTTATATATGATATGAACCAAAGGTGGACCTGACCATGGTGAAGAGAAAGACGTACAGCAGATGAGGTGAACCACCAGGATCCGGTGTTACAAGAAGAACACATGTAACCGCTCTTGCGGAGTGAATAATGTTCTTTAAAGTTCTTTAAAGGGCCCATATCCTACCTTCTTTATCTTCTTCTTTCTTTCCTTATTCTTCTCTTGAAGCATTTGTGAGCAATTTTTTTGCACTTCACCATTTCTCACACTTGCTTTATCTCTTAAAAGTAAACAGGCCTTAAAGGCAGGTATGTAAATGACCTCTGTTCTGATTGGCCAGCTGGCATTGTACCTCATTCTAAAAGCTGTCCAGGCTGAAACACCTCATATAATATACATATAAACCTCAATATATCAGTTGCTAGGTTACGGGGACGCTGGCGTGACCGACGCCGCTCCTTCTGGCATGTTTTTATTTTTATTTATTTTATGTTTTAATGTAAATACATAGTATTATATAGTCCATATTTTACTAATTTATTTTTTCTCATTGCTACTATCGCAAGAACAAAGCAGACCACCTGCAAATCCACCAGTGGTAAGGTGCCCTGGAAGCAACTGGCCACGAAGGCTTCTCGCAAGAGCTCTCCAGCCACTGGTGGTGTGAAGAAACTTCACCCTTTCTGGCCAGGCACCGTGGCTCTGAGAGAGATCCGCCGTTACCAAAAATCCACACAAGCTGCTGATCCGCAAGCTGCCCTTCCAGCGTTCGGGGCGTAAGATGTTCATGGCCCTGCAGGAAGCTAGCGAGGATTACTTGGTGGATCTATTCGAGGACACAAACCTGTGCTCTAATCTTCTCCCACGCTACCATATTTCTTTGTATTGTTTTATGTAGATTCTATAAATTGTCTGCTCTTATGCTTGTTCTTTTTATCATATTGTCGTGTAAAGTATCCATGAGTGTTTTGAAAGGTATTTTTAAAATAAAGTGTATTATTATTATCATTATTATTATTATTATTATTATTATTATTATCATCATTATTATTATTATTATAACTTCAGCATGAGTGGTCGGAACTGATGTAGGCTGAATGAGAGTGGTAGTTTCTAGTTCAAGATAGACTTAATAGTATAAATAAGCTGAAAGGACTGTAGAGTAAATAGTACATTTTGTAACATTAACTTAATTTACATGTGGCATAGTATTTACTTACAACTTACACAAGCCCTTATAGTTATTTTATTCTTTTATAAGAAAAGCAAAATTAAAAGAACAAGCCATTTTAAAATTAGGAACATATTTTAGCTGCTTATCAAATAACGTCATTTTGGTAACAGTAGAACGCCATGACAAGAGCAGTTTTTGTGATGACAAATACTGCAGTGTTACAAATATCATGATGCTAAATTAATAACACAAACTGATATGCCATCTGTCATGACATGCTAATATCCTAGTTTTTGGACGATGTTTCTTGTCTGCTACATGTCACATCCATGCAGCAGCCTGTAAGCCACTTTTGTCAATGGAGGGTAATTAAAAATGCCTCACAACTTGATTCAATTACTCAGTTTGACTGAATTTCAACCCTATGCTAGCTAGCACCTTACTTTGAGCTGCCTTAGCATCTGGGAGACGATAAAAACATCCGGGAAATGATAAATTAGGACCAGGCCCAAATCACATTTATAAATGGGGGGGGGTACTTTTAAAATATACCTTACAATTTTTCAATTTGGCTGAATTCCCATCCCAAGCTAGCTAGCATCGTACTGTGAGTTAGCTTAGCATCTGCGAGTCAAAAATGGATAAATTAGGACCAGACCTAAAGCAGACGTGGTAAACGATTGGGATCTGGTATTACAAGAAGAGCACATGTAATTGCTTTTGATGAGCGAATAACGCTCCACGTCGACATCTTTAATGTGGTGAACTAGCATAATCCACAGGAAGTGTACTGGAGTAGATCACACAGGCCCGAGCGTGCTTTAAAGTCCAACAGATCTAAGAGCGCTGACGTATGGCTGGTAGCAGTAGCTGCAATTCAAGCCCCACTTCTTATTCTTTGCCCCATAATTGACGTTTAATCATCCCCTCGGCTGCATTTTCTTTTCCGCTTAACTTCCATATGCATGGGCCAGCTGATAATGAACACGAGAGGCTCGAGTGGAAGGAAAAATATAAAGAGACCAAATCTCCAGTTTATTACAGATTACTAAACCGCCGTGGCCTATATGAACACATGTTCCCGACTCGCTGCTTTAAATCAGGCTGCTGTTACAGCCGGCATGTTAAATGTAGGTGGTAAGCTCATATATCTAATTATACAATAGCTAAACATTTTTTGTTAATGAAATGGAAGGAGTGTAATTGAAAACTTCAACGTAATTATTGCTTGGCAAGAACAGGGGCATGGAAAATTGCACGTGTAGGAAGGTCTCCCAGCAGGATACCCAATGACTTATGAATCTTACCATTTCTGAAATGTGCACCACACACACACACGGTATGCAAGAGAGAGGGAGAGATCTTGCAGTTTTTGGAGCTAAAACTGTAACTAAAAAAGGCCTGTACATCTTAAGATGATTTTAATTAAATGTCAGAATGATTAAAAGAGGGTTCGGTACTAAATACTCAATCCTAGAGAAATGTACGGAGTCAGAATTGCTCACAGTGTGGTGAATGGAACCAGACGTCTGAAGAGATTAAAAGTTCATTTGTAAAAAAAAAAACAAAAACAAATGTTTTCATAGTTTTGAGGAGGCAAAACATTTATGGCCTAAAACATATTTTTACATGGTAGAAAGATATATGAAAGGATAGATTGTGCTGAATAATATATTTTGTTCACCATCATCAACATTCCATATAAACACACATAGGTTCACTGGTGGAACTGAATGGTAATTAAAATTAGTCGGTACCCCAGCAAAGGACTAAAATGATATTAACCAATAATTGTTTCCTATCATTGAGAGAAAACATGTCATTCATAGATGTCACGGCATTGAAGAAAAGTTATGTTATGTTATGACTTCAGGTTGCCATGATTAAAAATCCATCCAGTCACATTTGTTTATAACATATGACCTATAGTAAAGCCGTGAGTCATGAGAGGCCATGTTTTAGCTTCTTTTAAAATGTTGAGGCAGATCTGATCTCCATAGGTTGCTAGTTCCAGCAGAACAGGGGCATTGTGATGACTAAATGCCATTTCACCCTGTTTAATTTCAGATTTGGGCACCACTAGCTGACCGATCTAAAAGACCTACCAGGGTGATTTTACAGAAATATATTTAAAGCCCAAACCACTGAGTGACTCACAAGCAATGAGCAACACTTTGAACTCAATTGTGTATGTAATTGCATGCCAGTTTAAGGACCTGAGGACTGGAACAATGTGGTTTTTTGTCAGGAGAACAAAACTCTTGTTTGGAAAAGGTTTTCACAAAATTCAAAATGGCCTGTTTTTGTACATGGATTGAAATTGTGACCATGTTCATTTATAATATATAAATCAAAATGGTTTACCATTCTGGAAAAGGAATTGCACTATACATATATATATATATTTTAGCGTGGATTTACTGTCTCTCTCTCTCTGTCTGTCTGTCTGTCAGTCTCTCTCTCTCTCTCTCTCTCTCTCTCTCTCTCTCTCTCTCTCTCTCTCTCTCTCTCTCTCTCTCTCTCT
>JBBPDC010000116.1:15312-27587 GCA_037974485.1 Hemigrammopetersius urotaenia
CAAACCTCATGGCAGACAGCTGGAACCTCCTAGTTAGACAAATGAGAGACACAGAACAGACCTACGTGCCACAGCACGTAACAGGTAGTAAAATACGATTTCAACAACAACAAAAAAGAACTGTTTGTTCTCCTACACGTTCATCGTTTGATGCTCTTTCTTTTGGGTGCTTAACCGCTCGGCCGCTCTCTGGACCCCCTCCTTCTGCGGGATTTTCCCACCCACTAGTGGGCAGAGGTTATCCAGAATTATTTCCAGGGTTCGAAGATCTTTTGTTTTTTCGGTTTGTTTCTAAAACCTAAAAGATTTTTTTTGTTCTTTATGGGAATTTGCATTTGACAACATTTTATTGCCCTTTTGGCACAAATGTGTACCACTTGTGTCCTGATAAATAAAATAGCTCTGATTTATTCACATATATCTATGGCTTAATCAGTGAGGATATTCAGTTTCAATATTATCATCATCTTTACATCTGTGCTTACACTATGGGGAATGTAGTCCAAAACATCCTTTACTGTATCCAGCTGAGCTGACAGTTAAGGTGGTTTAAATTGAAGTAAATTTAGTAGACTTATATAGAACCCTAACATGAGTGAATGAGTGGTTCAGTTCTAATACTGTTCTAATGTATCATAATTGTGAGATAACTTGGGAGACTGAGAGTGCAGCCTGTTGATTAACCTTCAGGTGAAACAATTCCTGCGACCTTGCTTGTTGCTTATATCATATGAGAAAATGTCTTTCCAATCTTTATGAGCCATGGGTACGAATTACTGTTTTTGATTCTGATTTTTAGCCCCTTGAGTTCACTGTTATCACCGGCAATAACAAAATCTTGATTCAGTTCCATTTATTTCTCCCAGTGCTGCCCAGCCCTGGTCCTGGAGGGTTTAATGCGCTGCACAGTTTAGAGCTCCCAATAAAGTAATCTACTAATTAACAGTCTTTTCTGGGTTGATGTGAATGTGTTAAAGCAGGAAAACACTGAAATGTGAATGATAATGAGGGTCCTGCTGGACCAAGGTTGGAAGCCTCTGCTCTACACATCACCCCTTCCAGTGGTTAACACCTCCCACCCTCCTCCTGGAGATCTACTTTCCCCAAGAGTTTAGTTCCAACCTCTTTACAGGCTGCCCCTATCTTACCAACACCAACAAACCTGATACAGTCAGTCGAGACCTTCTGAAGAAGTTCATTACTTGGAGCAGGTGTGGCAGACTGCAGTTGGAACAAGACTCTGAGGGAAGAACAGATATCCAGGATCAGTGTTAATATTATAACAATATAACAGTATAATATAATATAATATATTTTGTAATGTATAAATCATTCATTTTCTTTAATACAACTTGTGCAAATCTTATGGAAAATACCATTGAAGCACCTGTATTATGTTGAACCTTTTTACCTTTCGCCCCACATTTGCATGGTTCCATTCAAAAAATCTCCTAATTCCTTTTACACCACGCTTTTTTATATGCTCTTTATCCTATACCATTAAACAGGCTATTCAGAATGTGTTACAGTGTATTTAAGGCTGAAATATGTATATTAGGCAGAATTATTGCAAATGGAAATTCATTCAATAATTCAGTTTATATACTGTTTTTCATGATATGGACCCTTTAAACCCTTTAAAATGACCCTCTACTGATATTCTAGCATAAAAATGCCCTCTGGACTTTTGTGAGAGGTGTAAAGTAATGTCTTCACTGAAAGAGGCCTGCATCGTCTCTTCCACTGAAAACCATTTTTAGACAGAGTCACATGAACTTAAAAAGGGAAAGACGAAAAAAGCACCGCTGGAAATGGGCTAGTGTTTGCGTTGGCCTCAAGGAGCCGTCTGCCCTCTGCCAAAGTTTGGCTTCTTCCTGATTCACCAGAGTGATTATTTGTATAAATGAGAAGATGTTTAAATAATGGAAATTGGGATCCACGAGCCGCTCCGCTACACTAGAACATGTTTCGTAAAAGCCTCTCACCCCCTCCCTAAAATAATTTTTTTTAAAATCAGGGAAACTGCTGGATACCGTTAAATTGCCCGGCTGTGAAAAATCCAATTTGTTCATTAGAGGCACAATCAATAAGATGCTTTATGTTGGGATGCATCTGCACTGGGGCCTTTGTGTAAATTCCATAATTCAATTTATTCATTCTCTTAATTTCACATCTATTTCGCCTTATAACACTAACCAGTGACACCAGCAATCAGCAGAAGGTCTATGGTAGTCAAATCACACTGAACCGGAAATCAACAACCATTCCTATCCAAAGATCTGAATTTGGTATATTTAAAAGCTCCATATTTGAAAATTTTCTTGCTCATTTTGTCCTTTTCCCCATAATATGTGGGTTTTTCAATGAGAACTTTCATGTTTTATTTTTACACGACCAATTTCCACGTGTGTGTGTATGTGTGTTTGTGTGTAAGTATAAAAAGGCATCAGTGAGCCCTGTAATAAACACAAAACTGACCTTTGTATGAAAAATGAAACAGCTAAAATATCTGGCCACTATTATAGGGCACTTAAACGATAACTGAAGTGCAATGGCTGATCAAAGAAAACCAAATCAATATTCATCATTCTCTGACTCAATTGCAAAACTCCATTTTCTCATAATGACTGCTGCTAATGAGGAGGCGGCGCGCGACTCCTCCGGCCGCTCTGTCCGAGCCGGCCTAATCATTTGAGTGGTACAGTAAAGCATGACGTTTCATTGGCGCACGATTCCATGATGGTACCAATCAATAGCCACCGGGAGGCTTTCATACCAGTCTGTTTTGACGCCTGACTGATTACATTTACAAAAAAAAGGAAGCAGCGAGGGGGCTGGAATAGACCCAGCCTTAGACAGGGAAGGATCATGTTCTTTTGAGGCCCCTGAACTTAAGGGTCTTTGGAGACCCCCAGTAATATGTGGTGTCCTATGGCGTCTACATTATAGCAGTGTTGCATTCTGTCGTGAGCAAAAGCTACAGCATGTTTTGCACCGCATTGATTTTTCAGCATATTTTCTGTTTATTTGCAGTAATTATGCATTAACCTAACAGAATCTGAACAATAACTTAATCTGACCATTCGACATCTTCAGATGCATTTTGACATCCGTAGTTGTTACACCGGTGATCCAATTACAGACCCCATTTGGCTTAAGCGCTCCTCCACATGAGAACACAGGCAAGCAATCCTCAGATATGACACCTCAAGCATCGCACACACTCCACTCGTGTCATTCTGCACAAATGCCCAGAAGAAAAGAGCGGACCTTTCGAGATACAGATCAACACCTTCCAACCCCACTAAGACACTACACACACACACACACACACACACACCCTCACACCCCTGTGAACCTTGGGATTTCAGTATTGGAAAATAATGTAATGCCCTGGGGCTTGGCGAAAGAGATAAAGGCCACATCTCCAGTGATGATCTCTATCGATCGGCAACCTTGGGCGCATAGCTGAGGTCCAGCATTCGTCACAGCGACGCATGGGCCAATACCTGACCCAACCCCCCCCCCACCCCATCCACTCGCTGATGAATGTGCTCAGGCTCTGAGTTTCTTTAATTGATGACGTATGCCTTCAGAGTGGACTGCTGTCTGGGCTGCGTTCATTAATTTTTCACACTGACCCCTTCCTTTAGACTTTACCGTCCGCCTTTTCAACATCTCAATGCACCACATTGAACCATATTTAAAAAAAGACATATAGTGTGTCCTAAACCACACCACACTGCTCCTGATTTGATGATGTATGTCTACAAAAATAATGTGAGTTATTTATAATAATTTGGTAAGTTTTAGTAATGTTAGCATCATTAGCCTTGCAGTTCTGATCTAAAGAAGTGACTTTTGGCCTCTAAAAATGTCTTGGCTGCTTGACCACACTGCAGTAAATAGAAAAATGTGTGAATTGGCTTTTTAACAGAACTATTCTGTTAATTGAAAACAGCTATTAAAAAAACACAAAGCACAAAAGAATGCAAGGTGTCCCTGATGTTTGACGAGCTGTGCCCCCCCCACCCCCACCACCAAACCTAACAAATGTGCCACCAGTTTGGGAACATATAGTGTGTATTTGATATTGTCTCTCAGTAAAAACACATAATGGCCCAGAAGTTGGAGCGAGAGAGTACTTTGCTCTTTCTGTGGATAGAGTGCTATTGTGAGACCTCCACACACACACACACACACACACACACACACAAACACACCAACCCGTTCCGTCCCACCGGAGTATCACGTTCAACCTGAGAGCACTTTGCATCACAGATCACCAATTACACAAATTTCTTCCCGCTCTCTCTTTAGAAAGCCTACACTAATTTGTTCCATTAAAGTTCAAGCAGGTTCTCTTTCGGTAATGTAATCATATACAAAAGCCTTCACATGTTTTTCCTCCACTGCTGACTGAGGGGACGCACTTTTCTCTTCATGCCTTCGCTAAAACTGCGAAAGTGAAAATGGTCGTCGTTTGTCTCTTATCTCTGTCGCTCGAAAAAAAAAAAGGGGCAACATCAAAAGGACTGTAATATTAGATTTGCCATTAAATATCATGCTGCCAAGCACACAACCTATATCTAGCCCTTGATTAGCGGTATCAGAAGGACCTCTGTCACTGAAACAGGCTACACTGGTTTTCTATTAAGAATTTGGGCAGGGTGCAAAATTAAGCATTAAAAAAAAAGCTCTTAAGTGACAGAGCCAGGAGTGAAAGCTGAGCTGAGGATTATGGCCATGGCTTTTTACCTGGGCCTTCTCAATGTGTTATACCTCACTTAACTACCACAATAATGCTATTGTGGCCTGCTCTTTCCAACACTCCCCACCACACACACACACACACACACACACACACACACACACACACACTGTGTCTTCCAACAAAAGGTTTAAAACTATGTATCTCTTCATCCTTTAGTATTCAACAGGTTATTTTTGTTTTAGACTTAAGGTTAAAGAGTAGATATATGTAAATTAGTTTTATGTAAATTAAATATATGTAAATGAGCTATATGGAAAAACAGCCCAGTTTGAATTCACGTTTTTTGGATGTCATAAAGCATTCAACTAACTCATCCTGCAGCACTTTAACCCTCCCTCAAGGTGTGGTTTTGGTCCAGACTGCTTTTGAATGAGGCACAATACAGGGCAACCAATCAGTGCTGGGCTCATTTACACATACCAGTAACAAAGACAGACTGTTGAATTCTAAGGGATAAAGAGAGGTTGGAAAAGCGTTTTGGTACATAAAACAACACAAATGACCAAATTGGAGGCCGGTGAAGTAAAGAAAATGAAATCTAAGAAAAATGAAGGATATGGGCCTCTTAAAATGTCGTGCTCAGTTATGAAAATGTAGTTTATTTTGCAAAGGGCATTCTTTACGGCCTTCTCGGGGACTAGAAATGGATATATCTCAGTGTGACCGTTCTAGCGTTTTGTGCTTGGAAAATGGCGGCCAATGGAACAGAAAATCAACACGTAGACTTTACTGCAGAATTCATATCCAGAGTAACGGTGCTCACCAGCCCTTTGACTGGCAAATAAGAGCGGGATTGAGCTGAGAGGTTCTTTAGGGCGCACTCGGGGAAGAATGCAAGTAGGTAAAGCATCCAATCCAATTCCAGGCGATCTGGAGTGCATAACTTTGTCATCTCAAGGGCCACGCTGAAAAATAACACTTAGGAAGCCAGCCAAGCGGACAGGCGAACGGCACTCTCAGGCCTACTGAGGGAAATTCCACACTGAAGGGGCATTCATAGTTTCCACGGAAAGGACCAGCGGCCAATCGGGCCACCTTTCGAAGCCTTGGTGGGCTCCAGGAGGTACTTAGTCCGTCACTAACGGAACAGGTTACACTGAGAACAGTCAATCACTCCACAGTTTGGGAGGTTATTTATTTATTTACTTATTGTAGTGTTTGTTTGCTTATTTGTTTGTTTGTTTTTTGCCATCTTTTGAGATCTGTCAGTCATGTTAGCTTTGTCTGAACGTTAAAAATGTGGGCAATACTTTACTGAAGGGCAGTATCATAAGGCAACACACCAACATAAACCTGAAATAATATTACATCTTTACAAGGTCTAAGTAAGTAGGAGGGTGGGTAAGATACTTGCCTCCAGACCAAGAGGTCATGGGTTTGAATCCTACCTGCAGCACACCACCACTGGGTCCCTGAGCAAGACCCTTAACCCTAAGTTGCTCCAGGGAGACTGTCCCCTGTAGTTTAGCAAATGGAAGTCGCTCTGGATAAAAATGTCTGATAATGGCCGGAAATGTAAGTCAAGTGTTGCAAAAATAAAATACAAAACTCACTTCCTTTCTGTGTGAAATGCAGTATCAGGGCAGGCTTCTGATCTAGCACTTTCAGTCGATAAAAGGGAAAGATATCATTGATTTATATAATTTTATTTTTTATTTCCCACCCACTGGAGCACAGTGATGTCATTGGATGATGTTTTGGCAGCACATATTTATTTAATTTTATATTCTTTTATATTTAAAAGTGCACCCACACTCAAAAATAAGGATGCCAGAAAGGGTTCCTAAAGCCATAAAAGAATGACTTTTGGCTCCCTAAATAGACTCTCCGTGTGTTTTGAATGAAGTTTGGAGTGTGAATAACCTCTTTAAAGCTGAAAGAACCTCTGCATGATATAACAGTTACCTTGAACTGGAAAGAAGCTTTATAACATCCAAATGGTTCCTCAAACGTCTCATTTACAAAACGGCTCTTCATGAGACTGGAGCTGTTCTTCTATGGCATCAAACAAAAAAATATTATTTATTAATTGATTTGTTTGTTTGTTTTACTGTTTTATTATTATATTATTATTATTATTATTATTATTATTATTATTATTATTATTATTATTACTATCCTTTCTATTATATCTATTAAAATCCATCTTTTTCCTTATCAGAGTTGGTTAATGACGATGGAAACTTTGAGTTGCTGTAAATCAGTGAATCAATGCCGCGTTTGCGTCACGGATGACAGCTCTGAGATGGCCCCCCGTAAAAATAAAGGTCCGAAACAAAAAGAAGAGTGGGTGGGGGGAGGGGGAGGAAAGAAAGGGGAAAAAAAACAAGCTATTTCGATTTAAAGCACCTATCTGAGATCGGAGAGGCTTGAGAATAGGATTGGATTACTGTCGAGCAGATTTACTCCCGTGGCCCGCTGCCACTGCATCATCGTAGGGCCCCCTGCTCCTCGATCAATGGGAATATTTACAGCGCCCGTTTCGGGCAGGCTTTCACCGCACGCCGAGCACTAAACAAACAGGGCACGGCACTTTCCCAATGACACGTCTGTCCGTCTGTCCGGCCTTTTCCCTGCTTCCAAACGTCAAGCGCATCTCTTCTGCCAGACAGGGAATGACAGAGTGGCCCGCTGGTGCTTTGGTCCCACTGCCAAAGACTTTAACCTCTCGCTAGCTAGGCCAATAAGGTAATAAAGACAGTTATTTTCAAGGTAAAAGCTAATCATTTAATCATCTTCACTCAAGTGCAGCATTAGGCACTGAGGCGAGCTGCTCCTGTAGAATAAAATGCTCCAGCAGTACGAGCTACTCTTGTAGAACAAGATTTTCCTGTAGTACGAGATACTTCTATAGTACAAGATACTCGGGTAGTATTAAATGTTCGTGTAGTACAAGATACTTGGGTAATATGAGATCTTTTCTGTAGTAGCCGAGATTCCTGTAATACGAGGTGCTCCTGTAATACAAGATACTCCTATATGAGCTGCTCCTGTATTACGAGATACGACCGTAGTACAAGATCCTCCTGTACTCTGAGATTTTCCTGTAGTATGATATTCCAGTAATACAAGGTGCTCCTGTAATAGAATATACTCCTGTAGTGGGAGCTGCTTCTGTATAATGAGATATTCCTGTAGGCACTAAATACTGAAGTATGAGATTCTCCTGTAGTACAACACACTCCTGAATTTGAGTATTATAGTACTACGTACTCCGTTAGTAGGAGATACTCTTGTATTATCAGATGCTCCTGTAGTACATGCTGCTCTTGTACTACAAGATACTTCTGTGGTATGAGATGATCCCATAATACAAGATACACCTGTAGCACTAGATGCTCCTGTAGCTAAAGGTGTTTCCCGCCAAGCCTCATCTTTAAAATGCTCAGCAACAGCAGTTACATGCTCTCAACTGTTTTCTTTTTGCATTCGAACATAAATACCTCTCTGCTGATACCCATTGATTCGGCTGTCATGGATAAAACCTGATAGCTATACTGCATGGACACTTCTCAATGCATTTCCTGCATTAAGCGGCTTGAATCCCCATTTAACCTTCTAGTCTGCTGGCTGGTGCATCGTAATTGAAATCACTTGAGGTAAAATGGCTTGCTTTAACAAAGTGCTTTTATTAGGCAGTTCAACTGCAGCATATTGAATTATATTATAAAATGCCAAAAATCACTGCACTCCTAGCTGAGAACAAAAGTCTTTATATTTCTTTGCCCGGGCCCGAGAAATTAAGATTTTCATTTGGTAATTGCTGCCAAACAAGCTCAGGCATGGGCGGAATGCCGTATTCAAAAACAAGGCCAGAGCAGGAGGAAGGAATCAGTAGCCATGGCATGGGCCGAGAGAATCGGGGCATTCATTTAGCCGGGAATCTCACTGAGGGAGCAACTGTTCGACTACTAAGCCTGCTGGTGATGAGCTGGGCGGGGAAAAATGTGACAAACGCTCCATTAAAATCGTCTTGGGAGTCGGTCCTGTCTCCCTGTTCACATGCAGCTGGACTTTTACTACCTTTAACCGGACAGTCACATTATAAACAGGCCTTGAAGCCTCAAAGGCCCTTCAAAGGGCTGCAGAGATCTTACACGTTTAAATACTCAGTAAAACTGATTGCCTTCTCTCGCTTCGAGGCCAGCCTTTAACTCGGAGCACCGTCAGTCATGCAGACTCCACCCTTGCTCCGCTTGCCGGTGCTACCACGTTGATTCCCTTAACTTATTTTTGCAAGAGGTGTCGCGTTGTGCTTAGGCTCCCTGTGGATCACTTTTTATATGATTACATCAATTTTTAGGCCTGATTGGATCAAGCAATTATAGTGTCTGCAATCGAGTCATAAGCATCATCCACTGGACACAAAAGGCTGGGTCAGAAACTGAGAGGCCAATTGTATGCAGGAAGCTATTATCGCTGACACATTAATTTCATTTCGCAGGACACTGCGCCACACACACACACACACACACACACCCACACACACAAACCGCCACGAGAGACGGCAGAGAAGCAGTGCTGCCATAATCATATTTGTCTTCTGGAGCATATTCGAGGTCTTTATTTTGGTCCGGGACGCGCCCTCTTTTCATGTGTAATTGCGCAAAAATCCTTTGATACACTTAAATATAGGTCACAAATTGACTTTTAAATTCATCTAATATAATAAAGAATTAAAAACGCTCGCTAGAAATAATGCCTGCAGGACACCGCTGACGAAAAGGGAACAAATGTGCTGCCGTTATATCTGACCTCAGCTGACCTCTGCTTATTTTAGCATCTTCTTGGATCAGCTACTGAACTTCAGGAATGCTGTCGTTTTTTTAGGGCCTGCATTTCACATTCGACTTTAGAACTCTAAAATTAACCCTGAATGCAAATAGCTGGACATTAAGCTGTGGGCCATCAATACAGAGAAGGAAAAAAAAAATTCAGTCATTTGTACCATTTCTATTTTGATCTATTAGTCATAACATTTTCATACAATGTAAAGAGCAGCTGCTCTTTTACATTGTTTTCCACTTGTTTACATGGTGAAAACAAATACAAACAACAGAAAAACAGTAGCTAATAGGTTTTGATACAGGACCAGCCATATAGAGATATTTATAGAGCTTTTCCATACAGTAATGTGGCAGCAGATCACTTGCAGCTGTGTATAAAAATGTAAATCTGTTCATAATGTAACCCCATAAAATCAGCACTGAGGAAACCGCTGTTATGCAGTCCAGTGTAATTTAGTATGTTCAGTGTAATACAATTCAAAATAATTCTCTCTAATTCAATATAAATGACTAGGATTCAATATAATTCACTGCAATTCAATATAATTCAATCTAATTCAATATAGTGGGTTATAATGTTTTACAATTTGATACAAATTCAGTATAACATTTACAATTTGGTCTAATATCGCATTGTAATTAAATGTAATTCAGTACAAATCAATGTAATTCCATCAAAATCAAGAAATTCACTGTAATTAAGTATAATTTGGTAAATCCACTGTAATTGAGTGTAATTCTGTAAATTCAGTGTAATTCTGTGTAATTCGGTGTAATTCAACAAATCCACTGAAATTCAGCATAATTCAGTTTAATTTAGTATCATTTAGCATCATTCAGTGCAATTCAGTATAATTTATTGTAATTCAATGTAATTTTGTGTAATTTTGTTTAATTCAAGCGCTTCTGATTGAGCATCTGAATGTGCAGAACACCAATCAGTAACAGCACAGCTGCTTCTGTTACTAAAGTATGTTTGTGTGTGTGTGTGTGTGTGTGTGTGTGGTGAGCTGCAAACCATGTGTGGGGTGTCGCATCATGCCACACTCTGGGTGGCAGTGGTGGGCGACCAGCAGCGTTCACAAACATAGAGACAAAGACGTTGCAACAACACTCTCCTACACTCTACAAACAAACAAACAAACAAACGAATTAGATTATGTCTGTGTATTCATTTGTATTTTAAAATACACTAACTTTCTTACTCTGAATCTCTCCCTCTCTCTCTCACACACACACACACACACACACAACTCTCCCTGTCTTTCTCTCTCATGCTCTTTCTATGTTTCTGTGTCTCTTTCCTCTTACTTTACACTTGTTTCCATCTCTTTCTCTCTCTATTTGTTTGTTCCTCTCTTTCATTGTGTCACTCAGTCATGTGACTGATCATGTGACATTCATTTAAAGTGTATACACAATGTCTTTTCCATGTTTTTGGATGTATTTTATCTATGTTGCGTTGAATCTAAGTCTCGTTCGCCCTGCAGTTTGTTGTGTAACAGGCTGTGTTTACTCTGTCTCTGTCTCTCTCTGGACTAAGTGTTCACTTCATGCTGCTGTTGAGGTTCAGCTACCCTTGCCGGACACGTTACACTTAGTCACTGCTTCACAAACACTCAGCTAATGTCTGCCTCATTTACAGAACACACCATTTCTTGTGGCTACACACTTGTACAGCGACTCAAACAAAATGTAGATTTATTTGTAAATAGTTGCTATCATAAAACTAAAATGGTAAATTTACAGGAGAAACAAACAATCAAAAATAAACAAATGATGATGAAATTTTGCCTGTAAAAGAACGGAACAATAATAACAATTATAACAATAAACATTGAGATAGATGGTGTTCCAGCTATATATATATATATGTATGTGTGTGTGTGTGTGTGTGTGTGTGTGTCTGTTATTTACATGTATATGTAGACTTTATGCAAGTATGTGAGCATAATGAATTGTGGCTCGATGACAAACCCTTTTTATTGGGTAATTTCAGTTTAGTATAAAGTCCAATTAAATTGAAGTAGTCCTGAAACAGACGCAATTTTGAAAACATGCAGTCGAGTTTCTCTGCATTAATTAACGCGAAGTTATAGGCATGAGTTCTGCACATGTGCCGAATGGAGACAAACACATTTTCTCTCTGTGTTAGGGAAGGAAAAATGGCTGCAGATTAGGTTATGTGTTATCAAGTGTTCGTGTCTGGTCTGGAATAGGATTTCGCCTGCGCTTGTCGTACTTTTAACGTGAGGATTCGAGGACAGACTGCAGCGAGGGAGAGCTAAAGGAACAAGCAAGTGCATTTAAATCTACCAGAGCAAGTAAATTTGGAAGCAATTACAACGGCAACTGTGGTCGTTTTGAAACAAGTCGTTTGCTCGTGATCAAATAGAAGCGAAACATGTGTCTCTTCATTAAACAGAATGCTGGGAGGACATGCGCTCCCTTTCCCTCACATCCTTCAAATCTACATTTAACATGTACACAGCACTAAATCCTGGCTTTCCACAGAGGGAAGGAAGAGAAGAGAGAAATGTAGAAATATGTAAAAAAATAAATACCAATGAATGTAATTGTCTCATTCTGTTTTCTATAGAAGGAAAGAACAAGAGGGTGGGTGGAGAGAGACAGAGCGAAAGAGAGAGAGATTGAGAGAGAGAGAGAGAGAGAGAGAGAGAGAGAGAGAGAGAGAGAGAGAGAGAGCGACAGAT
>JBBPDC010000116.1:27687-49617 GCA_037974485.1 Hemigrammopetersius urotaenia
ACAAACAGGAAGTTAATATCACCAACCATTCCCATTTTATTAAGGTGTATCCATATAAATGGCCCACCCTGTAGATTGGTAGCCTAGTGGTTGGGGCATCCGCCCTGCAATCAGAAAGTTGTGGGTTCGATTCCCAAGACCGCTAGGCATCTCTGAGGTACCCTGAGCAAGGTACCGTCCCCCACACACTGAATTTCGTGCTGCGGTGTGTTCACGTATGATAGAACTTTCACTTTCACTTTTCAATAATGAAGGTCAGTTAATTAAACTTGTGAAGTGAAGTGGCCCCTTATACAGTGTGAAATTCTTTCTCTGCATTTAACACAATCACCAAATGAAGCAGGGGGCTGCCACCAATGAGGGGCACCCGGGGAGCAGTGTGGGGACGGTTCCTTGCTCAAGGGTACCCCAGTGAGGACACTAGCAGCATCGGGATTCCAACCCACAACCTTCTGATTGCAAGGGCAACTCCTGAACCACCAGGCCACCAGCTGCTCCAAAGGTAACTTACGTAATCCAACTGAAAAGAGTGCCATGGACTGCTTACCCATTGCTCGCTGTTAAGGGACTCCTTCAACACTGGCTTTCCAATGTGCTTCTCTGCAACTTTCTTGAGTAAAACGTTGATCTGGTGAGAAATGTGGGGCGAGATGTTAACACCCAAAGTTAACTAATTTTACATAGTCAGTCAGAATGGACTGTGCCACTGCATCTACATAATACTGACTTAAAGGAATAGTTTGTTGAAAGACCTTTTTTACATTGTTTTCCCTTTCCTTACTTCTTACGACAGCCTTTATGCCAGCACTGGTGTTGTCCGAGAAGGCTAGCTTTATTGCACAGTCAAGTCATACTGTGTCCTAAACCACATCACCTACTCTGTGCCACCTCAATGAAGAGCTAGATAAGGTTAAAGAGTTTTTATGATGCAAAAACAATTTGGAGGACTATAGTTCTAGTGTTTGGTAGCAATATTAGCCTTGTAGATCCAGTTCTAAATGAAACGAATCGACAAACATTTGGACCCTAAGCATGTCTTGACTGATTTACTACATCTGGAAAACGTGGGAAATTATGTAAAACCTGTTTTTTTCCCCCAAACATTCCTTTAATCTTTTTAAACCCCAATGGTCCCATGCACATCATTGTAGGGCTGAATGATTAAGCACTTTTAGATTGTAATCATAATTTTAGAGTGACATTTTTGCATTACAAGGCCTGCCAGTTTAAACACTTGGCAATCTCTTATCTTATTGGAAAAGCAGACACTACAATCCTCAACATCTTATTTCAAAGCCACAGCGTTTGTATACACTCAGGAGTCATTTATAAATTATATCCTCTTTAGATTCATAATTAATACAACAGAAATCTGTTCCAGCCTCAAACAGCCCTGAAACAACAGGAGTGAACTAACCTGGTTTTCTATAGAGGTAAACAAGTCTGAGATTTGTTGGTGGCCTGGTTCTGGGAGTTGTAGTGTTTTGCAGATTATCTGGAGATCTTGCAGAGGCGAGGTCGGTTTCCCAGCCTCCTTGTCAGAGCTGGAGTTGCTGGCCACAATCTGTGCGGCCTGAAGTTCAGACACCAGAAACACTGCAAACATAAAGACAATGAATGAGATTCACACACTTCATCAGACTCTTGAGTGCCTTTGGTGGGACGGTTTGCATTTACATATTTACATATAACCTCACCAACTGTGCTAGAATATAATACAACACAATCAAAATGTAGTATAACATATATATATATATAATGTATACTATTTATAATGCATTTGTAACATAACTATAAATAATCAAATATAATACAATTTATAATATATATTAAGTGTTTATATGGTATTGCATGTAGTATACACTATTTAACGTATATAATGTAACTGTAATATCACTTGAGGTGGGCATAGATTATTTTTTTAAAATCTAGATTAATCTCATTGTAATCTTGGAATTAATCTAGATTAAAATGGCTAATTTGAATTCTGCCGAAGGTCTGAAGCCCCCCCACACCCCCCTATGCCTTTTTTTATAGTGTAAACCATAAATATGCCTCCAAATGTTCTCCCAGATCACTTTAATTTCATTTGCAACTCAGTTTAATACATTACCCTTAAAGAAAACGTAGGTTTAAATATGGAAAAGTCAGGAACGAGAGAGACAGAGAGAAAGAGTAAGGGAGAGAGAGAGAGAGAGAGAGAGAGAGAGAGAGACAGATACAGAGAGAGTAAGAGAGAAAATAGTAATGAATGTAATCATCCCATTCAGATTTTACAGACAGAAGGAAAGAAGAAAAGATTGAGAGCGATAGAAAGAAGAGATACCAAAGAATGTCACTGTCCCATTCAGTTGGATGAAAGAAAGAAAAAAAGAAAGAAAAAAAGTGAGAGAAAGAGAAATGGAAAAGAAAGAAAGAAAGAAAGAAAGAAAGAAAAAGGAAAAAGCAAGAAAGAAAAATACAACTGAACGTAATTCTGTCTAATTCAGTTTTATATATAAGGAAAAAGAGATAGAGAGAGAGAGAGAGAGAGAGAGAGAGAGATAAGAAAAAATACCAGTGATTGTCCCATTCAGTTTTGTATAAAAAGAAGGAAAAAGAGGTCTTTAAAAGCATATTACTGAAGGCCAAAGTGTCCATTAAATAACGATGGACCTTTGTTAACAGTGCTGGAGGTGAGTGTCGGTATGTAGGGGTGTGTGTGTGTGTGTGTGTGTGTGTGTGTGTGTGAATGTGTGAGCCTGTGTGTAAGTATGTTTATTATACACATAAAAATGTTAAAAATGAACATTTGTGGAACAGGGTGAGAACCAGCAAACCCGGTATGAATCATACATTGCAACTAATATTTTGTTTTCCAGCATTTTTAATGTTATCCATGAAACACATGTTCACTCATAGCCACTCAGTGTTTCATCACAAACTGTGAGTAACTCTACTTGCATTTCTGTTTACTGCTGGAATGCAGACGGAAACCCGTGCCCTATAGTGATAGGGCCATAATTGCCCCGAAGAGCATTAGTATCCAGTCTAGCAGGCTTAAATAAACCCTCCCTTTAAACTCTCTTTACGGTTACCGAAATGAATATTACACAATAGTACAGTTCACAGCAGGACACAAAAACCCTGACCGAGGCTTAGTATCAAAATTCAATAAATACGAGGACGTTCTCCTGACGTTGTTAGTTCAAGTTTTAACACCATTTCAGCAAACTTTAAGATTGTTTTATTCAAATTATCATTTCGATCAGACAAAAACTCTCTTCAACTCACTTAGTCCTCAATAACAAACCAGTCTAAGAGGCGACACTGGAATAAACCTTCTGCACGGCTTTATTTCCCCCAGCTCCACGTGATGTTCGCCCTTAATTCTGACTCTAACCCCAGGATGAAGAATTTAAAAAATGACTGGACGTACGCCATTGAAGCAGACACAGTCCTTTCTCACAATTTTATTAGAGTTTGATGCGACCGAAGGAGTAAGGATTTCAGTACAGGGCCGTAACTGTCTTACCCCTCCAGGACCTTCTGGATGACTCACGTATAAGAACCGCAAAGGCGAGGAAAGGAATGAATCGAAAAAAAAAAAGAAAAAAAAAGAAAGATAGCTCAGTCAGATTGTTAATGATAACTCACAGACAAGAACGTTCCTCTAAAAAGTGCATTCACAAACATGACAAGTCTCAAATCAGGATAGCCTTTTTCATGTTACAAAATATGCATACCAGTTTGTACTCTATACACAATAAGTTTCCGTATATCTCTGTCTCTTTTCTTTACAAAGGTTAAAAGCAAGTCTGTAAAGGCAGCAGCTTTCCGATATCCTAGCCTTTTTTTCTCGTCGTGTACCGGCTCCGTCACACCTATGTGTGCTAGATATCCAAATAAAAGTTCACAATGTTTTTGCATTGGTCAGGTGAAGTGACGTTTTTGTCTTTATTGAAAGAGACAGCCGTAATAGAAGTCTAAAGTTTAGAAAAGAAAAAGATCGATAAAATGTTGGGGCCATTAAATAGATTTTTCTCATACCCGCTTCTTGTGAATATTATAAATACTAAAGACACTGGACATTAAGATAAGACAATGCCAAGAGACTAAATGCAAAGATTAAAATAGTTCAAACTTTTTTTCTCCATCAAGTATCTACTTCATGAGTGAAAAATAATAATAATAATAATAATAATAAGCGCGCACTACAACGATGTACTTCGTTTCACCTATTCCCCTTTCTTGTACCTCGAAACATACACTGTAGTCAGGTAAACATTAGTCAGTTTATCCACATAGAGATTGCTCTTCATTTCTTCATTTTTTTTCTTTTTACAGTTCAGAGTCTTACCCATACAAACTGAGTAAAGATATTCTTTTTTTCTTGTGACATAATCCTCAAAAGCAGTCGAATGTACTGAGAAGAACCGATAAGTACCATGCAAATCTTGCAAGACAACAGATTCTCAAACATGAGACAGTTTTTTTCTTCATAGGTGAAACAGGAGAAATGGGAGGATGGGGGAAATACCTCTACTCAATACCGAATACTATAGATCCAAAACCAAACAGAATATCAAACTTCAGCTGTACATAATATAGTACATAAGAGAGCAAACTAGATAAAGCATGACCTTCCATGTCTTAACTCGGTGGTGAGTCTTTCCGCGTTTTCTCCTCGAATGAAAGGTCGTTAATTGATCCCAATCTCTTTGCTGTCCTCCAAAAACCTGGAGAAGGGACGTCCAGTTCCCACTTCCAGGCTAGTCTTCTCGAGGCCAGTCATTGGAGGGCTGCTCCCAGTGCGTGCCCTTTCCATGCCCCCCGACATGCTCCCTAGTGAGGGGATGCTGCTCCCACCGAGGCTAACGGGCAGCGGAGGAATACCCCCGTTCTGAATGACAGAAATCTCGTTGTTCTTCATGGCCAGGCCGTTGGTGATAGCTGCTGCGTACTGGTTCCAAAATCCCGGGTCTACGTTCATTGCCCTTGCTGCCAGGTCTTTCTGGAACATCTCGCTGAATTTCATAGCATCACCGCCTAGCAGAGCCATGGGGTTCTCCACGGAGAGACGACGTCCCCTCCTAGCTGGGGCATTGTTCCACATATGAGTACCCATGTGGACCTGCAGTTAGAGTAAAAAAGTTACATAATGCTTATAATAGTAATATGAAAGGTCCACTTTAAGTGCATCAATATTTATAAAATCATAATATTTTAATCAAATTATTATTATTCATATTTTAATTGTCAAATGTAAAAAAATAATGTGCTAGATTAACAGTGATGTAGAATTCTTATACATGTGTATAGTTTAATTTGAGGGAATTTTTATACTCTGTGTTTCCCAGATCTAAATATTTGTGTTATTTAGAGGTTTTATAGAAAGGCATATAAAGTAAATTATTCAATCCATCAGTAATATAAAATAGTAATCTAATTAAATTAATTCAAGCTAATTAATATTTGTTGTTAATTTTAGTATTAAATGCTAACAAATTTGACATAGGTCTAGTATATTCATAATATATATGGCACAGCATACAGTAATTCAAAATCGTGTCACTAACCTCGAACCTCACTAATCACCCTGTTTCATTATTACTGCTATTATTAATACAGATCCATCGAGAAAAAATGCATTTTTCAGATACCTTAATAAACATGGGAGTGCTTGAATTTCTAATAAAATATATAAGTTGCTGGTTTGAAGAGTCCTCTAGTGTTTTTTTTTGGAAAAGATCAGTTCATGTTCAAAGATCTCATTTGGCCTTACCTTCAGATTGCCCTTTGTGGTGAAGGCTCTACCGCAGATAGAGCAGGCGAATGGTTTTTCTCCCGTGTGTGTGCGCTCATGGATCTGCAGGGCGCTGGCGGAGGAGAAGTTTTTCCCACATGAGTGACAGTTGTGCTGCTTGGGGGTTCGACGGGGTGGAGGAGGTGCCAGCATCGGGGTAAGGTTAGGGCTCATTGTTGTCTGAGGTGTTGCAGCAGGCACCTGAAGGCTCATGTGCAAGTGCGAGCCTTCATTCAAGGACAACGGCTTGCCGTGCCCGTTTATCTCAAGTTTGACCATGCTTGGTGCTGAACTCATCAAGCTGGGAGCGTTCAAGCCTAAACCACGGAAAACAGGATATAAGAGGGGAAAAAATCAGTTACACCACATGCTCATTCTTTAATATAAAATAAAAGTTTAAATAAAAAAATGTTACACCTACCTCTGTCTCTACCCAAGAAAAGCATGCTGAATTGATTCTCCTCTTTAACATAAGGCCTAGTTGGCTGAGTAGCTGTGAGGTCAAGGGCTCCAGTGTGCTCTGCTGGTACAGATCCTGGAGAGGGAGTCTCTGACTTCTCAGACTTTACAGTTGCTGTTACCGTGCTCAATTCTTGGGTATCCTCTACATTGTTGCTGTTGTTGGCCGGCCCAGGAGACCTGGAGCGATGGCTCTCAGACTGGCTGTGGGCAGGAGAGAGTGCCTGCATTGAGCCTGATGAGTCGGAAAGGGCTGGACTCCCCACGCTGTGATGCTCTAAGTCTCCCACAGCAGACAATGAATCATTAGCAAGCACGTCTCCGCTTTCTCCACGAATTCCAGTCCCATTCTCAGAGGGCTTCAGACTAAACGCGCGGGTCATGTTTGCTGTTGAGTCAATCATCTTCATTTGGTTCTCCAAAGCAGCAATGCTAGAGATCACAGAGGTCGGGGGAGAGTGGCTTGGGGACATCTCTCCATATGAAAGTGTTGATTTCGATGGGTCCACATCGCCGTCTTTCATATCTGGTTCATCCTCCATGGCCTGCTCCATCTCATCAATCAGCTCATCATCATAGTTGCTCATGTTATCTAAGCTCTTATCATCAAAGGAGAAATCTGTGTCCATTTCCTGAAAACCCTCTGGCAGAGGTGTGTTTGGAATTTGACCCCCCATATGCATGCGGATATGCTGCTGCAACACCACAGCGTTAGTGAACTTCTTCTGGCAAATAGGGCAAGAGTGCTGCACTCGTAATGGAGGTTTGGACCTATGAACCCCAAAGTGTGTTTTCAAGTTGCCCTTGGTGGTGAAAGCGCGGCCACATATTTTGCATTTGAAGGGCCTCTCCCCAGTGTGGATACGGTAGTGCATCTTGAGGGCACTCTGACAGCTGAGCACACGATGGCAAATGACACACTGGTTAGGGTCCGTCATCTTCTTGTCAATGTTCTCCACCAGCTGCTGCAGCTTTGAGGTCTCTGATGTTTGCATAGAGTCCAAGAGGCCACCAAAAGGAAACTTGGCTTTAAACTGATCTGAGATCATCGGGAGGGATGGGTGAGAGGCTGAGGATGGAGGGGTCACTGAGTCTGTGATCTGAGCCGTGGTGGTGGTTGTGGTAGTGACAGTGGCTGATAGCATAACCTGGGTCACAGTAGCGGTAGACACACTTGTCTCTCCAGGCCTGGTGGTGCAGTTGGGTGGCAAATGAATTCCCTCTGGCTTCAAAACTGGGGGAGCGTCACTTGCCACATTAGGCTGTGGAGATGCAGAGGTGAGGGTTGTGCTGGTTTCAGTACTGAGGACATTAGGTGACAGAGATGCGCAATCACTTGATGGTGGCGACGGTCTCTGAGGTGACCTGTTTAGAGGGGTAAGACTAGGTGAATCACCATAGCCTCCAATCATGCTGGGTAGGGTTGGGGGAAGCTGCAGCCCCACTGAGGTTGGGACTGTGGATAAAACAGGTTTGCTGTCCAGCCACGTGGTAACAGGCTTTTCTGGAGGCAGAGACATGCCATAAGGAATACCTGAGCTTGTTGGCACATTGTCCAGGTACTCAGGAACCGGATAGGGGTTCATTGGAATGTGTGGATACTTTTCTTTGTGTCTCTGGAAATGAACTTTCAGGTTCCCTTTAGTAGAGAAGCGGTTACCACAGATGTTGCACTTGAAAGGCCTTTCACCAGTATGGGAGCGAAGGTGTATTTGGAGGGCACTGTCACTTCCGAACACCTTGGCGCAAAATCTGCATTTATGTTTGAAGAAGGGGTCATCTGAACTAGGCTTGGTGTCAAATACAGACACATTAGGAGGCTTTCCTTTGCGGTGCTTCATCAGGGCAGACAGAGGATCGAGTGCATTAGCTGTGGCTGCAATACTGGCCAGGGGGTTGGGAAAAATTACACTACTTGAGGAACTATGAGGTATCAGGGGGAGATTGGATGGGGAGCTCAGCAGGCTTCCATGAGTCAACATTGGAGGACTTGAGGTGTTTCTCGGTAGGGAAACACTGCTACTGATACCACCTCCGACTCCAGCACTATTGCTGCTATTGCTGCTGCTACTAGTGACTGAACTGGGTGGTAGTAAGGACGGAACTACACTACAGCTAGATGATGGATACGAGGAATTTGTTGAGGTGTTACTGTTCATTATGGAACTTGACAATTGGCTGCCTGTCTGTGAGACATGGGAGTGGCCCCCTTCCAAAGCAGAGGACAAGGAAGCTGGCCCTTGGCCATTTATAGTGGGTGGCACCCTGATAGGCAGTTGGTGGACAGGTGGTGTAATGAACCCATGCAGCTGGAGCTGACTGGACATAGTGGGAAGGCCAGTGGAAGAAGTTGCCTGCGTGCCAGCATTTGAACTGTGGTGTGTGTGATGGTTGAGAGCTGACTGTGAAGGGTTTTGCCTGTTCATTAGCGCCACCTGACTACGAATTTGTTCTATCAGCTGGAGTTGATGGATTTGCTGCTGCTGCAAAGCCATCAGCTGGTCCAGAATCATAGGAATGGCCATGGTGGACACACCACTGGCTACCGCTCCACGGAAGCTTTGGGAGAACTGTGCCACAGCCACTCTGGTTCCATGCAGGGTCTCCAAGGTAACATTCGTGCTGGGCATGCTGTAACCTGCCCCAGTTGGCTGGGCTGTGTCCTCGAGTTGAGGTAGGCTGACATCCGGCTCCGGTGATGCTTCTAGATCTTCAGGATCCATCGGTTTCTCAGGAGACAGTTCCAATTCCATGGGCTCATCCTCCTTGTCTAGGGTGGCTGTCCGCTCCAAAGTCATCTCAGCCCCCTCATCAGCTTCAATCGGTGTGTGGCGACCCTCTGCTGCCTCTTCACTGAGTGCAGGCTCACTCGGGCAGCTCGGCACAGGTGAGAGCTCAGCCGGATACTCCCGAGCTGGATCTGGTGTGACCTCATTCTCGTTGACAATAAGCACAAGCGGGTTTTTGGTGCAGCTCTTCAGATGCTCGCAGAAATCACACCACTTGAAGAATTCAGCACAGCACTTCTCGCACACATGGGTCTCCTCACTCCCGCTGCGGCTCTCGTTTCCACTGTCGGCATCGTCCAAGATCTCGCCTGAGACTGAGAGGAGGGGGAAACGGGGAGAACAAAGAATAAATGAATAAATAATGCACAGACATTCAACACATTTTTCAGCACAACACCTTGGCAAAGATTTAACCTTTAATTCTTTTTTTTCCCCTTTACCATGGCTAAAATCAATATTCTCTTTTTTTCTATTCTGAACAAATCGTCGTAGTTCACCAATTCTCAGAGCCCAGGTTTGTGCGTTCCACTTCTCTCCATATAGCCAGCTAATAATTTTCTTTGTGCAATCCATCAAATTATGAGGGCCTATCAATTGTGGATACTGCCGCTTAATGAAATTCCATACAAGCTATTGATTTCCAATATTTTCATACAATTCACAGCTGCCTCGCCTGTTGAGTACAAATCAGGTCTTTGATGGCCCCATTAGGATTCCCCTCTGCTATCAAGCCACCTCATTTCCACCTGAATTTCAAATGCCTAAGCCTCTTCATTTAGCATTTCTAGGGTAACGTGCAACCTCTGCATTTCATCCAGTTGATAGATTTAACCTTCAACAAAGTCCAACCACTCATCAGCCCAATAACAGCTTTCTGACAGAAATGATGACTGTTTCTTGCCTTCATAATTAAGGCATTGCCTTGTTTTTCATACTTGTAAACTATGACTAAAAGTTGACAAAAAGCAACGTCACGTCACCATTATTTATCTCCTAAATACACACCTCCAGTACATAAGAAACATGCAATAATTCGGGGTTTGAATATGCATTCTTTCTTATTCTTCCTTTCATCTTTCTTTTCTTGTGCCTTTCATCATCTACTGTCTCTTTCGTCCTTCCTGCACCAGCAAATTACATGGTTCTGCTATAGCAGCAATGCCTCTGATTAGTTACATATGTTCAGTCACAGTTGTTAGAAGCCACTTCCTCTTCCGCATGCATGGCAGTGGCGCAGGACAAGCTTTCTGCACAGAGTCCTAATTCACACCTGATCAAACCATGAAAACCAGCCTACATACCAGTTCACTTTTTTATGCAATCTACATGAAAGTGGGCCAGGTCCCGTGCTTGCATGTTTGTATGTGTGTGTGTGTGTGTGTGTGTGTGTGTGTGTGTGTGTGTGTGCAGTGTGGTATATGTTAATTATCTCAGCGGTGTTTGCACACTACTTTGTTACATGGAAAACTGTGTGACTGCTACACTTCAGAGATCTTTTCGACTTGCCAAAAGACGTGATTAGACGAGCGAGAGTAAGAAGAGATTTTTTTTCTCGTCGCTCATGAAGCTGTCCGACAACGTTGGCTTTAACGGATTGATGGCTTGTAACGAGAGATGATTAGTCTAACAGGAACACATATGCTTCTCGTGTAACAATATTACTTAATTATTTGTGACAATACATTTAAATAGTGGTGCTCTGATCACTGATTACTGAGCTCCATGCTCATGAAAAAAATGCTCACAAAATGCTCACAAGTTGCTTGTACGTCTGAGCGAGTAAATGTTTCATAGGTAAAAAAAAGGATAAAAATCAGCATATAAGGCATTTCATTTTCATACAACTGCATTCTCAATGTGATCAGTTTAAAACATGCTTTTACCTATAACACATCACTTATAGTCAACACGACTGAGCCTAACACTTATCACACACACACACACACACACACACACACACAGACAAACATGCACAAAGAATTCTAAGACAAACGATTCACATGAATTCAATTTTGAGGATGTGGCTGTAACAGAAACAACTGGTCAGTCAAATGTGAGGGCTGCTTCAATCCAAAACCGAAAGAACCCATTATACTGCTGGTAATGTCCACGACTGGGATCTGTCTACTAATCAATTAAAAAAAGTACATTTAATTCAGATCTTTCAGAAACTGGACCAATTAAATTGTGTGTATTTTAAACATGCAAATATTCATTATATACATATATAGGGAAGTACTTTTTAAAATGTACAATACACACAGGAGCAGTTGATCACAGCAATTTCTCTTTTTTTGTTTACAATTTTTAAAAGAATAATTTACTTAAGTAATTAAGTAACATTCAGATTTGCACTTATTTGAAGTGTAAAGATATTTAAAAGAGAAGCAAAAACGAGGAAAGATACGACACACTAGAAACGGGCATATTGACCCAAAAAATGTAGTCGATCTACAGACAGTGGGCCTCATTTCCATAATTGAAGGGTGAAAGGTCAGAGTCTGTTCGAAGGTATTGTTTAGGCAGAATAATCATTAGCAGAAAATTATTGTTATTGCTTTTCTCTTCTCTAGAAACACCCATCCTCGATGAAATGCCTCTCTCTGACATCTCTTCTGCCATACAAACACAGTTGATTCGCTCAGAGTGAAAAAAAGAGTAGTACCACTGACTATTATTATTATTATTATTACTATTACAATTATTATTATTTGATTCATTTAATTAGATGTAGATAATTATAAATGTTATTCCTGAAACAGTTCATAAATTATTGTGAAGTAAAAACATATTTATATGTATGAAAAGAAACGTTGTACGAAGAGTTCATACAGATGTATTTATAATGTATAATGTATTTAAGCAAAACACAATTAAAATTAGCACACAAATTTAGAATTACTTAGGGTGGAGTAAGAGATGCTACTATTTCTCTTTGTGAGTGAGAGAGAGAGAAAGAGCGTGTGTGTATGTGTGTGTGTGTGTAAGGGAAGAAGAGTGAGAACGCATGAGAGTGTGTCTAAGAGAGAGAGCTGTATTGATTCTCCTATAGCATGAGAGAAAGGAAGGCATTTTGAAAAATCCAATGAGTTTTCATCCCCTTAAGAGTCTTCCTTTACTCAAATGCAAATATGAAGCCTGGTGGAATCAATAGGGGGATTGTAGACTTTGAATCATTGTATCCGCTATCTGGGTGTGCGATCTTTGGCATGCTAACTGAAACCACTAATCTAGGCATATTATATCAGATAAAGTTTTCGAGCTCTCAGAGAAAAGACACGGAGCAGTGTCCCGAGCTAAGAATAGAGCAATTACAAACTCGTTCTTTAACATCTTCAATATTCATTCAGTTAAAGAGTGACACACAATCATGCACCGAGTCACGGACCCTCTAACCTAACCCCCACCGCCTGAATCCACCCACACACACAAACACACACACACACACACACACACACGCACACACACAAACACACACATTAAAAGGTCAAGTAACCCACTTACACAAATGCTGTTAGTATGCAATCTTCCATTAAACAAATAATTCTCTCGTGTTTACAGGAAGAGCGATGAATCTCTAGACTGAAAAAGACAATGCACCAGGTTGTGAATATCAAAGTCTTTTCTTTCTTTTTTTCCTGCTCCTTTTGTGATGGCCTGACAATGAGACGTCACCCTGTGACCTCTGACTGTTGAAGCAGCTCAATTTTAACATTAAGACTTCCTGACAAAGACACGCTTGTGACACTGCTTGAATCCTGTGGTTCTAATCTCTGTCCTTTCTGGGAATCTATAACTTTGTCGTCTTCTGCGCCAACCCCCCCAAACCCCCCTCATCCACCCCTCACCTTCATTAAAAGCATTCTTGTAAGTGTTTAAGAGAGCTTGGAATCTTTAAGAGAGAAGAGAGAGAGATGAATCGCCATAGGTCCAACCCAAGCAAGAGGAAGGCAATGAGGATGCCTGCTGGTTTTAACAATGTTAAGAAATTCCTGTGTGAATGACACTTTTTTTCCATTGCGCTTCTTTTGTTCTCCCCTTTTTTTCAGTCTCAAGACTCTTTTCTCAGCACCGTTTTCATTGACAAATTTCTCTGGTTGTTTTTTTTTTTTGTTTTGTTTTGTTTTGGGCTTTTTTTGTTCCACTTTTACTGGCTGGCTCAACTTATTGCTGCCCCAGAGAGAAAAGACTGAAGATGAGCTTAGTGGGATGGAGAAAAGGACAGAGAGAAAGGGAGAAAGAGGGGGGACAGAGAATCAGAAAATAAGATGAGATGGCTTTCCCAACCTCTGCCCTGGTGGTACAGTAACCACTCTATGCCCTTGTGAACAGAAGGGGCTTTGTCGCCGTGCACAGATGTGGCGCAGCCAAAACATTAACGATTTGTTTGCGCAGGCTCTGAGATGCGGTATTTGGTGACGGTATTTTGTCCGCTAGGCTTTCGCTGCATCCTATTGCCCAGCCACGCTTAATTGGGGAATCATATTTATCTGCACTCGAAGCGCTGAACTGTAATTAGTAGACAACTGCATCTGACAGACCGACACGGCACGTCTTTGGCCCATCCGTGTGGGTGGTCCTCTGAGACCTTCACCAAATGGTTAAAACAAAAGACAAAATCGGCCCCTCTGTGCTCTGGTGCTTCTTATGTCTGGTGTGCATTTTTTTCACACATAAATCTTTCATCTCATAGTCAAAAACATTCAGTTGACACTTTTTCATCAATTAAAATGAAAACGCCTCAAATCAAAACACACAACCAATAAAATCTCCATAACAATAAGAACTGGTGTATGAGAGTCTTAAGAGATTCCCAAAAATCAAATAGAAAAAAAGGCAATGTGTAAAATTTTGTATAGAACAGGGAAAATGTGACAAAATGACTCAACAGGGGACCTAAAAAATGAGCTCAATCAAACAATGGGCAGGGTTGGGCCATGAGAAAATCTACAATAATAAACTTTGAATGAAGTGTGAGCGAATACATTTGATCGCTTGTGGAGGGATTATTTTGCCACACTAAAGTATAAGTGAAGGTATAATCTCTACACTCTGTGAGAGGGTTAGAGTAAAGAAAAAGTGTGCTTGGGTGTAAAAGAGATACAGAAAGAAAAAAAAAAGAAAAAAGAGAAGTGGTACAATGTGTTTGAATGCATGCATGTGCTTGTGTATTTGTGTGTGTTCTAAGAGGACCCTCCAGCCCCGTGGGGGGGGCTGAGCTCACAGGCTGAAGCCAGCGGAAGCGGCGGCCGAGATGAAAGCCCGTCACTGTTAACACTTTCGAGGACGGCTGTAAGCCTGTCTGCCAAGGTCAATGGCACACATGTACTAATTGTATTATGAGCTTGACATCCAGCGGCCACCCCTGGCAGGGGCCGCCCAGGCAAAGGTTAAGTCAGCACGCGGTATCAAAGCCCTTCCAAAGAGCCGCCCTCGAGGTGGGGAAGCTGGGGAGGGTGGGGATGGTGGGTGGGGGGGGGGGATGGGGTGGCCCGGGGCGGCAGGGGTAGCAGGCTGGTGGGTGAGAGGCAATCCCTTGTTGGCACGGCATGAGCTCCCACCTTTTTCAGGGGCTCCACACAAAAGGGTCCTATTAGCCAACATTTGACAACAATGTAAACTCCTGACAAAAGACAGACAAAAAAGAATAAAAGAAAGAAAGAAAGAAAGAAAGAAGGAAAAAAAGAAAGAAAGAAGGAAAATCTGATCTCTGAATACTAGCGAACTGGGCTCAAAGGCCAGTGTTACAAACCTGTAGTAATACAGGTTAATGAATTTATCAAAATATGAAACTTACCACGGCCTAAAACTATTGTTAGGAGTTCTGAAAAATCAGCACGAAAACAATGCTGTCTAAGGACAGAGGCTTAGGCCTCAGCTTTGTCATCTAATCACACTGTGCCGTTCGTAAACCCGGTAATGCGCTTTGTCATTGGATTACTGATGGAGTCGAATGAATCAATGGTTATGTACAGCATTTCTGTACAATAGCTGATATGCTGTGTGCTTTATTTTACGCTGCGTCCATGTGTGTATGGCATAGCTGTATGTGTGTGTGGCCCGCAGTCCTACGTGCTTCAGGTTGTGGTACTGTAGAAGGAAAACTGTGATGCTCTTCCTGCACCACCATCCTTAATGTGTGCTGTTTGTAAAGTCACCTATGCACCTAAGAATATATAGTCTCAGTTCTCAAGCATTGAAAGAGAGTGTAGGTGTGAAATTTGGTGTTATAATTTGTGTTCACATAGGTGTGTGAGAGGTGTGTGTTTTTGTTGTGATTTTGCAAGTAAAGTAGTGATTTTAGATTTTGTCAATCAGCATATGTCCTAGATCTTTAATTCTGGAGTCCGTAAACACCACTGTTGCCCACTGCAGTGGGGTGAGCAAGCAAAAAAGTGTCAGTCCGAGCCGAGAGTGTCAGCCTGTCTCTTAAAAGCTATCAATACGTTTTCTCTCCGTTTCTTAGCTTTGTCAGCACCATGGCTCACAATCAGCCCCAGCAAATTCTGATTGGAGTGCTCAATATTTAAACCAGTGATAAAATACAAATGAGTTCTCTTAGTACGCCGCTTTATATCGTCTTTTAATCCATCCTTTCATGCTGAGCCAGCCGAGGGCTAGCTGCTGTGTTCCCTCCTGTGTGCTCTCATGTTTTCAGCAAGGTGTATTGCAAAGGTAATGTGAATTTAAAAAGGGAAAAAAATCCGACCTTGATTGTGCAGTTTCAGTAAAAAAGGCGGTGTGTTTTAAAATCTGATAGCTTTCAGCTCACCTTATTTTTTATTTTAAAAAAATGACAATAATGAAAATGCTGTGTGTTCTCCACCACATAACTGGACACGAGTGTGGCGTGTGCACAAGCTAGAACTTACTTTCCTCACCTCTGTCTGCCACCATAGATGAAAAATAGTCCTAAATCTGCTTTCTTGAGTAGATTAAAATCATTGAATGCAATGAATATGAATAAGAGCTGTTCTGCAAACTATGTGATCAATCTATGGTAAAAAAAAATAGGCAGGGATCATTCAGATTAAAGAAAAGGGAAGAATTTTGTTGGATTAGCTCTCCAAGCGGAATATGAACTTGCAACTATTGTCACAATTTTGACACATTTCCTAAATTAACAAATTTGTATATACCTGTGTATCATAAGAAAACAAAATGTATGCTTTTCAATTATTTTAATGTTTAAAATAAACCCCATATGTAAACATTTTTTTAGAAGAGCAAAGAGCTACATTTTGGAATTGTGCAATTACAACGAAAACTAATTCAATTATTATTATTATTATTATTAATAATAATAATAATAATAATAATAATAATAATAATAATAATAATAATAATAATAATAATAGAAAAAAACATATGTAACATATTTATAAATATACCCATAAAACGTGACAGGGGGTCAAACATGGGGGATTATTTTAAATAAGAATACTTGTATTAATCAAATATTTGAGCTTGTTTGTCATTTTAGTGAGGCACCGCATGCTTCCGTGCCTTTTCTGGCATGATTCTCACCCTGCATATAAACCTATTTTTCACACCGTCTGGTAGGAAACGGGTGAAGTGGGCAAATGTGGAAGTCGCGGAAGAAAACAGAGGAGGAAAAAACACATTTCCATGACAAAAAAAGCTTTGGTCCCTTAATAATGCTCAGTGCAATCGTCTCTTTTCCAAACGCCACAATGGCCATCTGTACGGGACACACCGCCTCGGTACGGAGGGGCCGGTTCTGCCTCCTTTTTCTCCTTTCGTTTCTTTTTGCAGGGGGTTCAACACTTTCGCACAAGATGCTGAATTCCTCGGAGCACCCAGCTCAAACGGGACGAGCACACAGAATTAGAAAACTGGTTTACTATTTCTCACGAAAAGCAAAAAGTTCCACCCTGCCAAAAGCAGCACCATTAAATCATCCAGTCTAAACAAATTGTAATAATAATAATAATAATAATAGCCTAATGATAGTAGTAGTAATAATAATAAATTCGATATTTCAGTGACGTACAGAAAATAAATTCTACATTGTATGTAGACTTCACGAATCACATTTAAAGAGGAAAAACCTCTGATAAATAAAATCGTGTTTATTGATTATTTTGCTTTGCTTTTATTCTTTTTACTTTCGTTTATTTTACTAAACAAAACCGAGGGGTTAAGACAGTGGATGCTCCATCAGAAACGCTGCTAAATATTTGATGGATCTTTTCTGAGAGCCACTGGTGACCAAGTTTCACCCACAGTTCCTCTGCGAAGCGAAACGAGCAGCGTGCAGAAGTGTTTAAACCCCGTTTTTCACACGCTGAAGACAAAAACCTGCCAGGCTTCTCCTATAATAAACGGCGTTTAGAGAGTGAACTTCATCACAACAAGACTTTCCACCAGCCTGGTCCTCGTCTATACTTTCTTCTGAGACTGTCTTGTCGTGCAACTACATCATAACCTTCCTTTTTCCCTCACTACACAAAGAAACACGAGTAAATTTGTCTAAGAAGGGAGTTTGCCTTACTTCTGGAGGACTAAAGCCCAGATCTGATCCATCACTAAGGCACATTTCTTTAAAAAAAAAAAAAGGACAAGGTTATTGAACAATTTCCTCCGGCATAAATAAAGTTCTCTGATTCTGATTATTGAAAATAACCAATCTAATACTCGCCTGTCTCTTCTGAGACTCCATTTTCATCCTATCCTGCTCTTTTCTCTATTACACGTAAAGAAACACATTTAAATTGCCTAAGAAAGAGTGCACCCCAGATCTGATCTATCACAAAAGCACAACTTTTCTTTCTTAAAAGATGGTCGTGATTTGAAATAACAACTTGATACAGCCTGAACTTCTTCCTAACCTGCCCTTTTTTCAACACTACACGTGTAAAATTGTCTAAGAAAGGAGTTTGCTGAAGACAGACTCAATTCTGGAGTAGTGAAGCCCAGATCTGATCCATCGCAATAGCACAACTTTTTTGAAACTGGACTGGATTATATATTAAAAATAACTATATACCAGCCTGAGCCGTCTTCTCCTTCCTAACCTGCCTTTTCCCCACTACACAAAGAAACGCGTATAAAATGAGTGAGTTTGCCTCACTTGTGAAGGAGCGAAGTCCAGACTGGATAGACTGGATCCCAATGATCCATCCCAAACGCACAAATTTTGTTTTCTTAAAAAAAGAGGACATCTAAAATAGGCACCCACCGTTCTGAGAGAGTCCTCCCAGGTCTGAAGGCTCGTCCTCGGACTTGAGGTGCTGTGGCTTCGCTTGCTTCCGACGGGACATTGCTGAGGACACGCTGCCACTCCAGCTCCTGCTGTTGGCACATACATCAGCAGCAGCGAGGAGGGGAAAAACACACACGCACACACTCACACACTCGCACACACGCACTCACCACGAAATGAAACCCCCACCAGCTACGCACACACACGCACAAACGAGCGCACACGCAACGAAATGTTCGCAAATAGTCGAGTGGAGCAAGGAAAAGAAAAGCACAGAAAGAATGAAAAGAAAAAAACACGAGGGAAATTAGCTGGTGTTGTGTGGACTGCGCATGTCGGTATGTAATTATGATGGTGAATAATAATGCGTGTGAGTGAAGGGGGGGGGGGTTGAGAGAAGGGGGAGGGTGAGGGCTGTCCGATGGATGGAAGGGGGTTAGGGGGAGGACTGCTGGCCGAGGGCCAGGGGACACGCCGCTTATGGTAATGAGGGACGGACTTTTGGCAATTAGCTTGCTTCACCCTCCAAAAACTATCTGTCTCTCTGTTTCTCTGTTCTCCTCCTCTTCTTTTTCTTTCTCTTGCTCCACAAAAGTCCAAAAAAATAAAAACAATCCTTAGCAGCAGCAGCAGCAGTCGAGGAGTCGAGGGGAGGGATGGAGGTGGAGATGGTGAGAGAGGGTGTCTCTCTCTCTTCCTTTCTCTATTTCTCTTTATCTTCAGTCGAGGAAGGTCAGCTTCTATCTCGCCTATTCCTTCTTGCCTGCAGGGTTTCTTCTCACCGCTTCGTTTTTTTGTTTTCACTTGTTTTTGCTGCTTCTTCCACAGCTGACTGATTGACAGACTGGAGAGTTAGCTTAGCATTGTTAGCATCGTCCGTGTCTCTTTTTTAGAAACTTTCCGTGGAAACAAAACAGTAAAGAAGTGCCGACTTTCTTCTCACTCCTTGTCCACTTTCTCTGCTGGCCTGAGCTTTGTTTTGTCAGTAAGGAGAGGGAGAAAGAGAGAAAGAGAAAGTGGAGTCCAGTATTCCGCTTTTAAAATAATCACAGAATAAACACGCACGCGGCTGCGGTTGCCCTGGTGACGCCCCGAACGTTCGCTCCGCGCCTCTCGCGCTGTTTTGGTTTTAGGTAAAAAAAAACAAAACAAACAAACAGTGAGAGGAATGATAACGATGCAAAAATGGCTCTAAAAAGTTTGTGAAAGTAGCCGGTCGTTTCAGGCGACGCGTCGACCGGTCGCCGGTGAGTCCGTGGGACTGTTAACGTGTTGTAAACACACTCATTCTCTCTCTCTCTCTCTGACACACACACACACACACACTCTCTCTCTCTCTCTCTCTCTCTCTCTCTCTCTCTCTCTCTCTCTCTCTCTCTCTCTCTCTCTCTCTCTCTCTCTCAAACACACACACACACACACCCTCCCTCCCTCTCTCTCTCTCTCTCTCTCTCTCTCTCTCTCTCACACACACACACACATACAAACAGGTGACCGTTAGACCAGAAAGCAGCGTGTCTCAGTCTCGCTTGTTCATAAAAGAAGAAAAGCCTGTAAAAAACGCTAATATTTTTAGCCCTCGCCCTGTTCAGCCTCAGCACGGGCGGTCAGAGGGAGAGAGACAGAGAGAAATCGAGCGAGAGACAGAGAGGGTTCAGTCCGAAGGGCTCGGGTGGCTCACTCGTTCAAAGACGAAGAAGCAAAAACGACTGAACGTATTTTTAGACGTCGTCCCGTTCAGGTTCAGGGAGGGTGGTCAAAAGTTTTGACGAAAGAGAGAGGAGAAGAGAGAGAGAAAAGGGGAGAGGAAGAAGAGGAGACAGGAAAGGAGAGGAGCGAGAGAGATGACGGTTAGGCAAAAAAACGTTGAGTAGTTTTAGTTCGCACTTCTTCAACAAGAACTTTCAAAGTTAGGAGACGAGGAGAGAGAGATAAAGAGAGACAGATGGGGAGGGAGGGGGAGAGGAGAGAAAGGATGGGAGAGGAGAGGAGGGAAAAACGAGGCGAGAGAGGAGAGGAAAAAGACAGTAGAGAGGAGGAGGGGAGAGAGGAGAGAGAGATTACAGGAGAGAGAGATGAGATGATAGAGGGAGGAGAAGAGAGAGGAGAGGAACAAGACAGAGAGGAGAAACGAGGAGGGGAGAGATGAGAGAGATAAGGAGAGACAGATGGGAGAGAGGAGAGAGAGAAACATAAAGAGAGATAGATGGGGAGGGAGAGAGGAAAAGCGAGGAGAGGAGATGAGAGAGAGAAGAGAAACAGGGAGAGAGAGAAGAGAGGAGAAAGAGAGATAAAAAGAGACAGATGAGAGGGAGGGAGATAAAGGAGAGAGAGAGGAGAGAAAGGATATAGACAGATGGGGAGGGATAGAAGAAAAGTGAGGGAAGAAACAAGGGGAGAAAGAAGAGAGGAGTAAGAGAGAAGAGAGACCAGTGGCTGCATGTGGATATATGGCTTTACTCTTGCGCTTTTTCTTTAATGATGCATATGGCATGTGGACGCATGAAAAACACGGGTGTCACTCAAGAGCTTGTGTTTAATGAGTGGCGATTCAATGCTAAAAACTGTACACAAATGCAGGTTAATTTGCTTGGGATGTGGAGAGGAGAGGAGGAAGAGGAAGAGAGAAGAGAGGGGAGAGGAGAAGGGAATAGGAGAGAGGAGAAAGAGGAGTCTCCTCTCTACTCCCTTCTCTCTCCTCCTCTCTCTCAACTCTCTTCTTTTCTCCCATTTCTCTCTCTCTCTCTCTGGTAATAATAAATGTAATAAATGCACCTGTGAAATAGATGTTAGATTGACGCAATTACCAACCTTTCTTTTGCAAATAAATGCAAGCTTGCAATCTCGTGTAAATTTGCTGTGTATTAAAAATGAAGGCCTTGTTGTGCAGAGTGCACGAAGCATCACCCCATCCTGTGCTGATTGCAAGACATGACCCGATTCCTGGACAGTAAGGTCGTTGTGTGCACAAACTTTTCAGCCTCCCCACCCTCTCACCCCCTTCCAACCCACCATTGCTCTACTCTTCCATCCCCTCTTTTAAGTTATGTCCAAAAAGCCTTGTTATTATCTGGTATTAATAGATGCAGCCCCAGGAAAGACAAAATCAGCTATTGATAATTGCAAGGAGTATACCCAGGCTACTGTATCGATCGGCTCGTCCTCCACCTCCCCTGCTATAGAGAGATAAGAAGACACTCTCTTTAGTGCAATATAATTTCTTTTGACCTATCTGCTTGCTACAGCCTTATGATGAATAGCTGGAGTGGCTAAAGTCCTTTATCACCAAACTTGGCCCCTTGATATAATATTGATTCTTTATAACAAGCTCTGCACACACACCGACACACACGCTTGTGCGTGCACACACACACACATACACACACACAAGCACCAAAAATCAAACTGTCCACTTGGCCATCATCATCATCAATATCATCACAAAAGAGGTCTGGAATGAGCAGCTTCTGCCTCTCTAAGGGGCTTTTGGCTTTTTTTCTTCCTAACAATCTCCCCTCTAATCTGTATTTCACTGATGATGGAGGGGAAAGAATGGACGAGAGGAGAAAGGAAGAAGTAACAGCTGATCCAATAACACACACGCACGCACACACACACACACACACACACACACACACACACACACACACACACACACACACACACACACA
>JBBPDC010000116.1:56072-58572 GCA_037974485.1 Hemigrammopetersius urotaenia
ACTTACCTGAACAGTTACACACCTGAACAGTTACACACTTGAACACTCACTCGCCGGAACATTTACACACCTTAACACTCACTCTCCTGAACAGTTACACACCTGAACACTCATTCACCTGAACAGTTACACACCTGAACACTCACTCACCTGAACACTCACTCTCCTGAACAGTTACACACCTGAACACTCACTCTCCTGAACAGTTACACACCTGAACACTCACTTACCTGAACACATGTCTGAACATTCACTCACCTGATCACCTACACACCTGAACAGACAAGTTCATGTCAATGAGTGTTCGTGTGAGTGAGTGTTTGGGTGTATATGTGTTCAGGTGAGTGCGTATTCAGGTGTGTATGTGTTCAGGTGAGTGTATGTTCAGGTGTGTACATGGCCAGGTGAGTGTATGTTCAGGTGTGTAGGTGTTCAGTGAGTGAGTGTTCATTCGCCTGGACATACAGTCACTGAACACCCTCTGACCTGACTGAACATTTGCATATTCAAACACTCACCAAAACACTGAGTTACCTAAACACACACACCCTGAACACTCACTACCCTGAACACTCTTGTACCTGAACATTTACACCTGAACTCTCAATGCACCTGGACACTCTCATACCCGAACACACACTCTCCTGAATAATCTCACACCTGAACTCTCACGCACCTGAACACTCTCACACCCAAACACACTCTCCTGAACACTCTCACACCTGAACACTCACCTGAAAGATTCCCATAATTCTCACCTGATATGTCACTTCAGAACTCACCTCAACACCAGAGTGTTTACTAGAACAGCGTTTCTCAAACTATGGGCCGCAGACCGGCGCAAAGCCTCACTTCTCAATGCTTCTGTTACTGTGCGCCCCTTCCCCGCCCCCTCGACTTCACGGCCCCGCCCCTTGTTTCAGCATTCTAGAATGTTCAGCTCTCCTGCCATAGACGTATATATGGTTATACTTTGTTATAAATATACAGTGGTTTCCCGCTTAACAAACGACTCACAGAACGAACGTTCCGCATAACTAATGCCACCGCGATTGCACACGTGACTCACAGAACGAGTGCGTTTCACATTTTAAAAAAATAGTTGAATCCAGCCAGACGTGTCTCAAATGAAGACAAAGTATAATAAACTCCCCGCATAACCAATGCGCCGCTGGAACGGACTGTGTTCCTTTTGTGGGGTACCACTGTATAGAGAGAGAGAGAGAGAGAGGAGTGATCTGCCACTTGTGGTCCAGGTCTCGTGGAATTTTTGGAGCTCTCGTGCCATGGGCTGCAGTGAGATGCAGTTAAAACAATCTTGCTTTACCGTTCCACGGATTTGTGTGAGACCACTTTTTCTCACTCAACAGACACGAAAACAAAGTACAGAAACAGAAAAACTCAGAAACTCGCTCAGAGCAGCCCTGTCTTGTTCATTTCGACCCGTTAGCGGTGAGAAAGCAGACACACCCATCACATTAGAATGTTGATTTGAAATTATTTTGAGGTCCAAATATCCGTGTCGGTGAATGACCTGTAATTTAATTTAGGTTAAAAGTAAGTTTGCACGTTCAGCACCATCTGTTCAAAGTTCAAGTGTTCAAAAGTATAGTTTATAAAACCTTCATAAAACACACAAAGTTAAAAAAATCTAGGTTCTTATAGGCATAGGCCCATAATAATAATAATAATAATAATGATAATAATAATAATAATAATAATAATAATAACTATTATTATTATTATTATTATTATTATAACAGCCTAATTACTACATATCTATAACTTGGCAATAGTGTATTTATTTATGCGCATGTGCGAACCCGGGGTGGGTGTGGGGTATTTGGTGATGATCATTTATGCAGGGTCCTGCATAACTGACATGACTGGTCCCCAGGACAAATAAGTTTGAGAAACGCTGGACTAGAACACCTGAACAGTCACTTTACCTAAACATGCACCTGAACCCTCACTTACCTAAACACTCACCTTAACACACACAGGAAAATTATCAGAAAAATTAAGAGTGGAGACAGTAAAAATGACAGAATAAAAAAAAACTCTCTCTCTCTCTCACGCTCTCTCTCTCTCTTTGTTGTTATTGTGTTGCGTTGAGAAGGTGCACAGTGTCGTCAAATAAAGGTTTCATTTATTTCCCTCAGTAGCAGCAGCAAGGTCACACAACACTAACAACAAATACATCTCAGTCTCCCCCTTTCTCACTCTATTTCCTCTCTCTTTTGTCCTTTCTCCCCGTTTCCCTCTCTCTCTGTTTTTTTTCTCTGTCTCTGTCTCTCTCTCTCTGTCGCTCTCTCTCTGTCGCTCTCTCTCTGTCTCTCTCTCTCTCTCTCTCTCTCTCTCTCTCTCTCTCTTTCTCTCTCTCTCTGATGTATTTTAAGCGAGGCCGCTGCTCCGGTGTGTTTTCTGCTCTTCACTGGTATTAATCTGCTATTTTTTGCCGTCAGGCTGAACGGTTTGGATTGACTGTGGAGAGTCTCTC
>JBBPDC010000116.1:84217-108530 GCA_037974485.1 Hemigrammopetersius urotaenia
TGTGTGTGTGTGTGTGTGTGTGTGTGTGTGTGTGTGTGTGTGTGTGTGTGTGTGTGTGTGTGTGTGTGTATTTGTGCATGCTTGAAAGTGAATATACTGTGAGTATACTGTATGTGGAAGTGTTCCATAATGATAACTGAAGTTGCATTTTTTGCATTGTGTATGTGTGTGTATATCTGTAAGAGAGTGTATCAGTACACAGGATTACAGTTGTCAAACTTGTTGATGTTTGTGTGTATATAAAGCAGTTTGAATGCAGTTTAAAAGTGAGATGTTGAATGGACATTTACTGCTGGAGCTTCTTGTGTTCCAAGACGGTCTGTCTTTACTTTGAACAGTTGAAACTGTTATTTTATGGTGAGCAGAGTGCACACAAAGAAACAATTGCTTTAATTCTGCAGTAACTTACGATACAGATTTCAGCTACGGTTCAGCTACTGTGTTCAGCTACTGTGTTATATGTTATGTTTATTTCTTGGGAGCTAAAGTCCATTCAAACTTTTTACAGAAGTTTCCTGTAAATCCTAACAAGCGCAGAATTCCCTGCAATCTCTAAACCGTTGGATGCTGTTTTAAATTCCACAAAATGAACACAATATGTGAGAAAAGTAAGATAATAGCAATGATGTAGATAACATGGCTATAACGGTCTAATACGAGATGGAGTCAATGAATCAGTAAGTCAGTGCTGTGTGTGGAGCTGTAGTGTCTATAGAGTGTATAGTATAGAGTGTAGAGTGCCAGGTTAATATTTCTGGGGTGTACTGTGCAGTATTTCATGATAAAAGGAATTTAACATTCATGAACGGGGTCTCAGACTTAAAAAACCCCAAAAAGTTTGTTTGACATTCAGTAACCTTTTTTTGTGAATTTCACTATAAAGGCTTTATTTGTTGTAAAGACAAAAACATACTGTATCAAAACGTGTATTGTGACATTTCTTGAATTTCTAGTTGTTATGACACAACATAGCTTACATCTCACATGTTTTCAGTTTCTGTCACTGTGACATAAACAGACCCACAAAGTCTGCCATTTCACAGCAATAAGTCATTTCACAGCCTAATGAAATCAAAATATCAGTGCCACCCGATATTATGTCAAAATGACGTCAAAGTTGACAATGGACTCTTTTTGGAACAAATGCAGATTCTCCAGTAGCTTCTGTTCGAATGAAACATGGACCTGAAACTGATTCAACAGTGTTCACTTTTAGCAAAAGGGATTCTGTATAATATTCAAAATGGTTATTTGACTTGTTAGAAGTGGAACCCTTTTTTGTTGTCATTAAAAGGCTCTTTAAAGAACCATATACAAGAAATCCTCCACCATAGAGAAGAACAATATAACCTAATCTGTAAGAATCGATAAGAGCTGTTCTTCATCACATTATTGTCATTTGATGCCAAAAATGATTTAGATCAAACTCAGCCTATTCAAAACAGAATGCTGGATGTAAATATTATTCACTTTGTGACTGCATAATTGAATATGTAATATCTTTCACCTGAATATAGCAAAACAGTAAAAGCTCTTCTAAGAGTTACGATTAAAGGTGGTTAAAAGTGGCGTGAGCATTGAAAGCATGTCAACTTTAACAGATATTTATTTGAACAGTAATGAAAAAGAAGGGGAGCGTCTACATCTCATCTCTGGTGGACTAAAGTTGAGCATAAAGTCACTTCATGCAGTTATAAATTTCCCACGTTTCATTTACTCTGCTTCCTTTGAGATATTGCGGATTGTGATGTCGTTGCTGCGACAACAGCTTCTCAGGAAAGGAGAGAAACATCTTCAGGGCCTTATTGTCATGAAACCTAGAGAGTGGCTAGAGGCCCTGAGGCATGCGGGGAGCTTCTGAAGCAAAGAAATAAAAGAGTCCTGTAAGATATTGTCATCTTTTTTTCTTCAATAGCAGATTTTTCAGCGACAATAGCGACCCTTTGGTGATCGGTGAGTCAACGTCCTACAGGAGCAGAAGTGTGTTTTCATAGAGGAACAGCTGGCAGGGGCAAACCAAGAAAAATGCTCTACACATAGATAAGGCCACACGTACACACACGCATACATCCACACACACACACACACACACACACTCTCGCAGTGTGTGAAAGGCTAGGCCCAGGATGTGATGTAGTTGGATCCGGACCTTGTGAAAATACCCTTTCATGTCACCCTGTAGAGCCTCTCAAAGCCATGGCATGGTGCCCTCGTTGCCATAGTAATATGTGATTCGCAAGACACATTCATCAAGGGGATTTCTGTGCTCTGTATGTGTGTGTGTGTCTCCGGTGGATGTATCCCCTTTTCATAAGTTTGAAATAAGGACAAGAGCTGTATTTATGAGTCTGGGTATCAGCAGGAGTAAATCGTGGGATGTGTCTCACAAAGCTAACGCTTAAGGCTTATTTACGTCAAGTAGGATTTTTCCACAGGGACAACAAACAAATCTGTTTTATGAAGGGCCTACATCATGAAAAAATAGTCTTGGTGTAGTTTGTGGGCATTATAAGCTAGTTTCAAAGCAAATTGTTCACTTTCCTGTCGATAAAGTCCATGTATGGAACTTAACTGCATAAAGCCTGCTTTGCATTCTTTGTTTTTATGATGTCACAATAACAAAGCATTTGCTTTCCACCCATTCAGCCTCCAGCAGTTTAGCTGTTCACATTGAAGATGTAAACAGTGTTTCAGCCTGGCTAGCCTTTAAAAGGAAGAGGCGATGCATAACAGCCAATCAGAACAGAGTCCATTAATATATTTGTCTTAAATGCTCAGTAGCAAAAGCAGCCTCAATTCCAAGGAATTAAGACAAAATGCTCATTTTTCCACGACCAATAGGGTGTATTTTTCTCTGGTCCGTGCCATTAATGTTCTTTAATTTCGATTCTATGGCCAATAAGCTTCTGAGATTCTGCCTATTCATAGTTTTTTTTTTTTTTTTAATGAAACAAGGAGAAGGAACATTTTGCGAATGATCAAGCTAGAGCACACCTCTATACAAGCAACAAAACAAAAACCAACGGGAGCCATGTAGCACTGAAGTACATGAAGTAAAGTCAATGTGTTGCTTGTCTTAGAAGATTTTTTGCAACACAAGCAAGATGATCTGTTCTTCTTCCATATTGATGTCCATTTGCTTGGACGTTTCTAGTGTGTAATCAACTGCAGAGTCGCATGCAAAATTGGGCCCCCTGATCAAATGTTTCATTTATTTTCTAATTGACTAAAAGCACACATTCTCTGCAAAGAACACACTCCTGTAGATTTCCATGCACCATTATTGTTTATTTACTTCATTTATTGTGAATATTTTGGGAAAATCCCATGAAAATGTAGTCAGTATTTAAAAGGCAAATATTTTAAAGTTTGTAAATCATGGATGTTATCCTTTTTTTTAGTCAAAGCATCGTCTGAAGACCCATCTCTTTAATGAGCACCTTGGTGACTAACTGAACCTCTTCATATTGCTTATTTATTTCTTTTCCCCTATATTTATTAAAAAGACAAAAGAAAAGAGGGCACTTGCCCTCTTAACTCCATGCTTTCCTTACTTATGCTTTAACCTCTTGCTTTTCTTTGACCAGATCTGTTAAGATGTGTAACTTAGCTGGCAGTAACTTGGTTGATTAGCGGATGTTGATTTAAGTGTAGCTTTTCAGGTTTGAAGAACAGATGTGAACAACTTGAGGACTGATGTACTTCGCTCTGAATAACAGTGTCTGCTAAATGTACTCAGAAAATCAACAAAATCTTTCATTTAACTGGAGTTTGATAAGATGTAGTGCGTTTTCTTGTGTAATTGTACACATGGTGGTACATTTATTAGTCACAATGACAAAGCACTACAACAAAATAGCCACTCCTCATTTATTCTCTTAAATGGTATTTTTATCACCTTTCTATAAAAACTATAAAAAGCCCAACTCAGCAACAACTGGAACAAAGGAACACATCAGTTAAGTGACCTGTCATTGTGTTCCCAAGCACATTTGGTGGACTATTGCTTTCAGCCATAATTCTAGTATCAGACTGATAATATTTAATAATTGTCATATTACAGATCCAATAAACCAATTGACCCAATAAGTCCAGCTGCTATCCACGTTCGATGTCTTCATGTATGTGTGTCTTAGCCAATTTGTTATACTGTCTGTCTCCACAAGCACATTACTGCAGAGTGGCTGTTTAATATTAGATGAGATGGTGAATCTTATTAAAAGGCAGAAGGATGAGTCAACCACGTTTATTGGATTTTGCCCTATGAGCAAACTCACAATAGCACACACTCGCTCACAGCGTCCTGTTAATATTTCCAATCAGCACATTCTCCACCAGGCTTCCGGCGTCCAATTTATCATAAAACACTTTATCTGTTACTTCATAATGTAAAAGCTTTGTCTAATTAACAGTAGAAAAGGTGGATAATGCATAATTGATGCACATAGTAGTCTGCTTCTCATCAGATGTCCATAAAAGAAGGCTTTTATGATATAATAGCAGATGCCAAAGGGGCTCTTTAAAAAAGAAACAAACACCTTCTTTTGGGGGGGAGGACTTGACTGCAGGAAAAGAGTTAACCCCTTACATATGGAACATAGAGCAGAGAATAACATTTTTGCTAAATATTTTTTTTGGAGCGAGATGTCAATTTTTTCATACAAGAAGCCTAAATGTCTCTGCTGTGCTTTGTTTCCAGAACTTACTGTTTTACTTACTGAACAATTCAGCAATAAGTAGAGAGAGTCCTAGCCGAGGTAAATTGTTAAAAACCAAACATACAGTTCATTTGTCAAATGGGAGGCAAATGTGAAGAATTTATTTTAGACTATATAGCAAAAGAGCAAATGCTAACACCAATATATATATATATATATATATTTTAAATGTCTATGTGTGTGTATAGTGTATTATTTATGTAATATATATGAATTCCTGACTAGGTAATAAAAACATATGCCGATATACAAACAAGATATGTGTGTGTGTCTGTGTATATATATATTAATTACTAAATCAGTATATTAAAAATTATATCAATATCTCTTAAAAATGTTGTCGTTTGTAAATCCGTCCAATAGTGACAACAACAACAACACAACAACACCAGTACTTGTTGTACAGAGTCCACCCCCCCAACTCCCATTGTAATCAGAGTGTGAGATAATGAGGGTGGGTGTCTGCGCTGCAATGCATCCTGGGAAGCGCATCCATGGTGATAAATCCAGGAGCTGATGCTGAACTGGAGAGAACAAAGGGCCAATGTCTGGCCTGAGCGGAGTGTGGGGTCCTTTACACAGAGCCGGCAGCGTTAGTCACTCACTGACACAACGTCTTTAATAACGTAATCCTAATGACATATGACACGCCAACAGGCTCATAAACCAACCAGAAAGAAAGAGCCAGAAAAAAAACAGAAAGGAGAAGACAAACATGTCGTCTTAACACAAAAATTCCCACGCTCCCCAGACCGTAACCTGTTATGTTTGAGTTTATCGGATCTGTCAAAACGTGAGGCGACGGCGTGTAAAAACGACTAAGTAGCACACACACAAACAAATATGTCCAAGCCAAACCATGCATTCTCGACGTCATCTCACACACCACCCCAGGAGACTACTAGAACAGTGTTTGCTTACTTGTCCGTGCTGTGTATAGTGACTAGAGACTATAAGAAGCACGTGTGGGTTGCCATATGTGCTGATTTAGGTAGTAACCAGCTATGTTTACTCCAGTAACTTTTTTCATTACTGTTGTCAAAAGTGCTCTTTTGTATGTTTGTATTTTTACAGTTTATATTGAGTGAACATTTCGCGATGAATGGTCCAGTCAAAATGGATCAAAACTAACTGAAATCAAACTTTCTTACATTAATGAACAGTGGGTATGAAGTATGTATTCAGACACGTTTTGTTGCTTCCGGTGCATATATATTTTTCACACATACTACATGCTGCAAAAATGAAAATTTAGCCCAAATTGCACCTGCTGGCATTAGTTGGGAAGATTGCACGCAACAAGTGGGTATCATGGTAAAGAAGCTCTCTATTAAACAACACTCAAATGGAAAGAAGTTACAGAGCCCTTGCAACAACTGTCTGTTAATACGAACTGTCTGTTAATACGAAAATGCGAGGATAGGAAGGTAAGATGGAAGCCAGCTGTTTCAAAAGGAGTTGAAGGGCAACCTGAAAGAACAACAAGAACAACAGTTACACTGAGAACCGTGCAACAATAATCAATGTGCTGTACCACAATCATCTTTATTCTTATACCCAAAACTCCTCTGAGATATTTGTCTTCCATTTAGACAGTATGAAATATTCCACATGTAACACAAATAATGCAATGTAACACATTTTAGTCAGTAATTAAACTCATCACATTCAGAGAAGAAGGCTTGTGAAGATGATCTTAAGAATGACCAAACTTACAGTATAGAGGTAGAACATCATGATACACTGGGAGAAATGAGAGGGAAATCTGATCCACCCGAAAGATGACTAAAGTAATTCAAGATTGGTGTAGGTGCTTGCATGGCTGAGTCAATCTGCTGACTTTAATTCAGCTGCAGTAACTTTACAAAAAATAATGTTATTAATTCTGTCAGGTTTGGTTTGTGGTATATACCTATAAATACCACCATATTTGTAACAGTGTTTCTGCAGGATCAAGAAGCTTGGCATGGGGGGCATTGTGCCTCAGAGGCAGGGGAGATGTGTTTTCGTTTTGTTGAACATTGTGGCTGTTTTCATTTTGCTGGGGGGTCAAAATTGTCAGCTACATCATGACCCCACACAAAGGGCTTTTTGAAATATTCTGAGACTTTGCAGCTTTGATTTGTCTCATATGATTCACAGCACAGTGCTTTTTAGAAGTATACAATACTTTTGCAATGATTCTGGTCTCTCCACTTTGTGGTGTGTGTGTTTGTGTGTGTTTGTGTGTGTGTGTGTGTGTGTGTGTGTGTGCGCGCCAAGCACAGGCTTGGTTCCAGTTTATTCTCCTGTTGGGTAAACACGTCTCCCACTGAGACAGTGAGGCAGGAATCAGCAGGGACACCTGACCAATACATGCTACTGATCACAGCTTCAGAGTGTGTGTGTGTGTGTGTGTGTTTATGTGTATGTGTGTGTGTGTCTGTGTATCCAACCCCTGTCCCCTTCCCCACCAGCCGAGAGCTCTCATGTCTCCTGTTTTTAGCTTAATTAATCAAAAATGATTTCTTTTCTCATTAGATATGCGACCAGGTTGCAATCTGCAAGATCGATGTTTTACAGATGTTACCACTCGCTTTTGTTTTTAGAGACGGCGCTGATTTTTATTGGGTATGGATTTAAAGGAGAGAGCCCTGGGACTCTCATCTGAGCTACCATGCACACACACACACACACACACACACACACACAAGTGAAACAAACAATTGTGAGATTTGCAGAAAATGAACTTTGTGTGTGCCATAAGTACACTGTACATTTTATGCCTTTCCTGCTAATATATATATATATATACACGCACACACATATGCACCAACTCACACACACATACCACATAGATTATGGTGAGGTCAATCAATTAGTAAGTGTATTGCACCAAAATGACCTCACATGTGTGATGTCACATATATTAATGGAGCTTCGTTCATTATTCCTGACAAGTCACACAAAGCGCTGCATTGCATTTCGTTGTATCCCACATGTACATCATTTCCACATGAATAAAATATCTTACATTAATGGAGTGAGCTGAAAGACAAAGCTGTGATGGCATATTTTATTCATGTGGAAACAGTAAACACGTATGACCTGAGAAAATGCACTGCAGCCCTTTTTCAGTGGAAAAGGGTTTAGTTGGGTTGGCGAAGCAGTGTTTTGTATGGCGCACATTTCTAGGGTATATCTTCACTGTTGTTGGCCGTCGGCTGCACGCGCTCTGCGCTGCACATGTTAATGGCCTAACGGCTGCTCCATGCAGTTCCTGTTGCTTGTAAACAATTGTAATTTTGCATTTCCTGTAGTCTAGACACAACAGCAAAGGCCTGGCAGCGCAGGCAAGGAGACTGAGGAGACTGCTTGTGGTTCCAGAGGAGGGGGCTGCCATTTCTCTGTACCAAACAGTGCCCCCACGTGAGAGTGTGTGTGGTATTTAGCTGTTTGTGGAAACCAAACGTGCCAGAGATGTTGGAAAACTAAGGTAATGACATTGCATGGATGTTCAGCTAATGAAACTTCAAATTTAAAATTTGACCTAATTTATTTCTTTTTTACAGTTTAAAAATGTCTCATCAATACATATATATCTCTATATATATATATTTATATATTTATATATACATTTAAACATTCCATGAACTTGATAAATGAACCCATAAAATGCTCCAAAATTAAAATTGAAACATTTAAAATTGATTTACTTTAACTTCTTTAACTTCTGTAGTTAAAAACATTTGTTCTATCCATTAAGTTTCTATTTATTGAGATGCTGGTACTCTTCCCCTTCCCCTCTTCCCCATATAGACAACTTTTGTGATATTTCGGTTTATTCTATATTCTAAACATTCTGCGCATTTCCACTGTCCGAGGTGTGTGAGGGAGTGTGTTCCTGTGCTTTGATAGGATCGGTGTGTGTGTGGCGTGTGTGCGTGTGCTGTTTACCAGGCCGTTCCGCTCAGCTACACAGGAAGAAGGGGATGAAACAGAGGCGCTGAGGAACCCACAGAGAAATGATTATTGATTTAATCACATAATCAGCAGCCAACACTTCAGGCCCAGATAGCAAATCCATAATAGCCTCCCCACATAACCGGCCCTACAAATTTACCTTCAAAGCCCTGTGCGCACACACAGCAAACACGGCAGCCAAGGGTCACCTTCAGTGGCCAGCAAAATATTGACGTTCCTAATGCTTAAATATGTTTTTGAGTTAAGCGCTATCAATCAACGATAAGGGCCCGCTGTCTGTAAAGCATAATGCCATTGACAGAAGGATTACAGGAATGCTTTTATTCTTATAATCTAAGAACATCTATCAGACAAAAGGAGAGGGTATGAAATCAATTGGTTGTGTGTGTGGTCAGGAACACGCAGCACATGTCGAACATGCTGCCTGATCGGCCTTGTTCCAGGCTTTTTGTTTAAAACCGCATGGTGTATGTTCGTTTTTCATGGTCAGTCATTTTCTCAATAATTAGAAAATAACAGAAAACTGTTGATTGAAAACACACTTATAGAAACCACTGGACATTCACTGAATTCAATAAATAAACATTTAAAATACTGTTATTCTGATATCAGCAAAAGGGCTGGATAAGACATCAGTCCTGTGACAGACCTCTGCCAAAATAGCACACCTCACGCTGGGTGACATGTTCGCTGTACAACAAGCGTATAAAACGTTCCTTTCACTTATTCTTATATATCCTTTCACTTATTCTTATATTATCACTTATTCTGTAGAAATTCAACTACTGATATGTCTTGCAATATTGTAATTTAGTTTTTTTTACTGTATTATTCATTTATTTTACATAAACACAGCTGCCCATTCTCTTCTGTTATTAAAGAATTTGGAATAAACTAGTTTTCTGCGGGTTTGTCAGTACAAGACAATGCGTCATAATTACTGTTCGAGTAATTAACCAACTTTTCATTTTATCATGAGTGGCAGTGATTCTCTGGTTTATGCAATTGCATCTGTTTTTCTGTTCGCATGTGTATTTGCTTGTATGCGGGTGTCCATGGCTCCATACATGTCTGTGTGTGTGTGTGTTTGTGTGTGTGTGTGCGCTAGTTTTACTAGTTTGAAATGTGGCCTGACCCTTCATCAATATGACACATCTAATTGTAGTGCTCCCTCAAAGATAGCACTAAAGACATGTCCCATCACTCACACAGCTGGCTTTATTGAAACACACTCACCCTCTGCATTCATACGGGTTGATAGTTCTGCCCCTGCAGCGTTTACCCAGCCAGTGTCTTTTTCTGAGGTCATCGCAACAGCTATTAATGTTATTTGTAGCAACAATCAAAACGCTGTCACAAATTATACAGCTGCCGCTGACGTGCCGTTTTATTTTGCTGAATGAAATCCTCTGCCATCAATAGATGAGAACACTTCATACCAAAACAACTTACACCTGTGAATGATTGTCATCCACAGCTCCACAGGTCAGTACATCTTTCAGATACTATGCCAGTAAACAGGAACATAGTTTCAACTTTGCTTTTTCCTTTTGCTGTTAGAAAAATGGAAAGTCAAGCAACTGAAAAGTGTAGTTGTCGTTTTTTTATCAGTATTTTTACTGGTGTTCGTATATTACACCTACAAGTAGTTTTTAATTCAGACTATGACAGTAATTTAATTGGACAACATTTACAGTTAGAAAGAAACAAAGCTGATGTTACTTGGGGCGACATTATGAAATAAATGAATATAGATATACCAAATTCAAAATACACTAATCACTCGCTTTTTGCAGGGCGTTATATTCCAAGAGCACCCACGTATAGTGAAAAACCACGATGTTGAGTTTTGTGAACCCTAAATACGCCCCTGAATTTGCTCCCAGAACATTTTAATGTCATTTTAAACTCAGTGTAATGCATTACCCTTAAAGAAAATCTAAATTTAAACCCGTATTCGAATTTAAATTCCCCGCTGAGATATGAAACTTGGAAGGTTGCGGGACAAAAGTTTTGGGACGCTGCAGTGAGGTGAACAGTTTTTGGAGAGTAAAACCTGATCTACTTGAGCTAAAAATACAAATTAGGGCTCCTGGAGATCTACCGAACTGTGGAGTTTAAAGTGTCTACTGAGATATGAGATAACTCAGAAGGTCACAGGACAAACGTATTGGGACACAAGATGAACGGGTCCCCTTGTGTGAAAACATCCAGAAAAAATATATATATTGCCACAAAAAGGAAAAAAGGCAGAGAGATATTTGCAGTTATTGTGGGGCAGTTATTGTTTGGTTCTCAAAAAAAATCCACGTGTGACTGAATCCGCGACTCCTGATCCGCGTAAAACTGGAGGATTACTGTATATGTGATTACTGTATACATTCTGCTTATAGTACACTCAGAAATATAAAGGTTTCTCAGTAGATCTTGGCTGGATGTACAGTTCTAGGAAAATCTTTTAACAGCTATAGACCATTCATGTTAAATATTAGAAAGGGTTCTTCACACTTGAACATATTTTAAAAAGATTCTTATTGTTATAGAACCTTTACAGTCAAATGTTAGAAAGGGCTCTTCCCGCTCAAAACATCTCCTTTAAAGGATGATCCTCTAAAGAAAGCGCCGTAAAGGTTTGTTAGGGAACTGAAAAGAGGCTCTTTAATTGGCGTGGGCACCTAACAGTGGATCACCATCTTCACAAGCAGCAAGCAAGTCAGTTTGTCGTCAGAGTAGCATGGAGAAAGAATGTTCTCTGTTCAGAGATGCATCGATTTTGGGAAGTCAGCTCAGATAGATTTCACTTTCTGATTCCATCATCTGTCTATTCCTGTCTGCGTCGCCCTGAGCTATGAAGGCGTAATTGTTTACCAAAGGGTTGCGGCTCATTGGCTCCTGGAGATTGGCTCCTAATTAGCACCGAGTTGTCTGAACACGCTGGAGCACTGTCCACTCCGCTTTCATCTAATCTCCACTCTTTCAAAAAAAATAATGAGATCATTTACACCTCATTAACATGGCCCCCGTAATGTCTGCGCATTCATCATAATGATTGCTTATCATTTCACTTTGCAATATTATCTCCTCTAATGAAACCGTTCACACAAACTGCCAAGAGAGCCTTAATTGGCGTTGTGAAATCACAGTGCAGCCGGCAGCTTGCTGTAGCATGTGTGAAGTGTTAATTTGCATGAGGCTTGGGGGGCGCTTCAATGTACACCTATTATATGCTAATCTACACCAGCCGCTGGATCAGAAACCCCTACCTGTCTGGTGTCTAGTTGGACACTGCAGCCCATCTGTTGATGCACAGTTTGTCTTAGACCTCCCTTAGTGATCAGTTTCTGACCACAGCATCACTCTTGGCTCGATAATTTTGGGTGATGGACAATTCTCGACCTAGTAACAACACCCTGGTCCCAGGAATACACACACCAGCATCCCACACTCTACCATGCCAGTGAACTTTTCTGTGCTTAGAACATCCCACCACCCAAATTATATTTGTCAACAGAGGTCCTGTAATCATAAACTGACCAATAATGAATGAGGTAGAAGGGAGTAATACATTCTATAGCAACAGATGAGTTATAGTGGACCTATAGGTAGCTGGAAACACAAAGTGGAAGTTAATAATATAATATTATTATTGTGTCCATTAAGTGTATTTGTGTTGGAGGTATAGGTCTATATACCCAAAGAGAATCATGATTTATTATTATATGACCAACCTTTCTTTATCGGACTGATATATGTAAATGTTCTGATTGGCTGCCCTGCGCAGGGCCTTATTTAAAAAAGGCATCAGTTTTTGTGACATCATAAGGATAATTCATTTTTCCTTGACAAGGGCCATTTAGTACATCTAGTGTACGAACTTATAGCCTCCTATGTAGGTCTTTTCTGCACAAGTTATCGGATATTCAACTTTTGCAAACTGAAACTTTCTCTCGCACATACTTCCTCTCTCTCTGTTGACCTGCTGTTTTCTGCACTGTGTTTTCTGCAGGGTTTTTTTGCGGAGAAAAGGGTAATAGCACTCATATGTGGATTCGATTAACCATCGGACATGGCTTCCGGACTGATCCGGGCTTTGCGCCTCCAGTGCGAAGCGTGAAAGAGGGACGTTCATCCAATATTTCCATTTCTTTTTTTCCCTCCTTTTTCTCTATGATGTACTAATAGTGCATGAACACTCATATCCCCTGCCCAGACGCACAGGCCCTCAATATAGGATCAAATGCATATCCACTGGCCGGGCTAGCCGAAGTGGCCATGCGTGGTTGTGGCCTGGGGGTGGGGGGTAGAGGAGACTGGCTTAGAGAAGCTTAGGCAGGATATCTTCCGCCCTTCTTCCCCTGATGGAGCGCCTGGCCACTAATTGTGGCCACGTGCGTGGCGAGGGGGCGCGGACGCGGGCCGAGGGGCTTCGCTAAATTAAAATCTAGCTCAGCGTGTCGAAGAGAGAGACAGTATTTTTTTTCTTTCCTCAACACTCATAATTCCCCACTCTTCTGATCACCCAGCTCAGGTGGCGAAGCCAGAATAGCTCCTCACTCTCCTCAGGCCTCCTGTCAGGCGGTGTAATAGTTAGAAAACACTTACAGAGAAAACACTTGAACTCTGCTTCGGAAAACCGACATGTACACATGACATGTTGAGAGGCTGTTGTGTCAGATATAGAGACAGACAGGTGCAAACACTAGGGCATGGCAGAATAGAGTGGGTGGTGGTGGCCTGTTGGGTGGGTACTTGCCTCTGGACCAAGAAGTCATGGGTTTGAATCTTACCTTCAGCAAACCACCACTGGGTTCCTGAGCAAGACCCTTAAGTTGCTCTAAGGAGACTGTCCACTGTAGTTAGGGAATGGAAAGTGTCTGCTAAATGCCATAAATGTAAACAACCGTGTCTTTACTAATCAACTATTAGGACTTAAAAATTATGTAATTATGTAAATATTATATTTTGTTATATTTAGACTGTTTGCTGTAAAACCAAAGGAAAGTGCTGACCAGTTGGTATGATTTGCTCGGTCACCTGCAAGCTATCCGCTGGACACATTCGCATTTCTCCCTACAGATGTGACCCTGCGATATCCAGGCAGGCCCGGCGGCACTGTAAGATGATAACTGGCCTGTCGATTTGTTGCGGCATATGCTAATGACGTGTGCCTGAGGCAGCTGTACTTATTTATGAGTGCTTGACCAGAGGGGAGCTAATAATCGGCTTTGGCCTGAACTCTGTCACCTTCAGAGAGAGAGAGAGGGAAAGAGAGACAGAGAGAGAGAGAGAAGCAAACGTGGCTTTAACGGATCACACACGCACACAGTTTTGTAATTCTCCTGCCACTCGCTGCATGAAATAAGAGATTTATGCAGTAGTGTGTTCACCTCACACACACTTTTTTAGAGCTACACGTAAGCACACTAATCAGCAAACCACACTTTTAGGCCCACAGGTGTGATTAGGCTGTCACTCTGCCATTCACACACTCCTGAAACAGGTGAACAGGTAATCCATGCATTAAACATAAATGAATAGAAATAGAAATAAACAGAATAAAAATAAATGACAAACCAATCAGTCGACCAAAATGGATTGATCCAGTTCAGCAGAGCTTTAGTCAAATGGAGCAACCTGGAAGTTCAGTCTATAATAAAACTTTCTATATTTGAATAATTATGGAGGGAAGTGTCTACTTTCACATGCATTTCACCCACGCTTGGTTTCTCTCTGAATATTCTTTTAAGCAATCGCAAAACAGCTTTCTCTGTTCTCGGAAGCAGCCTCTCTAAAATGAAAGTATGATGTGAAAGCATCTAATATTGCATCAGTATATCTAGGCTCAGTTTCCAAGACAGGGTAGTCTTGTTTCGTTTAGTTTCCCAACTTAGTCTTGGACTGTCTTTTCCCACTCAATGGCAAAATCTCTAGTCACAGTGCTATGCAATCCAGGACTAGGCTTAATCCCTGTCTGGGAAACTGACCCCTAATAATGCATATCAGTTGTATATTAATATATTTTAATAAAAATGACTGCACACTTTATTACCACCATCATCTTTGACATGAAAACAAGAAGAAGGAAAGAAAACTTTCATATACATTCATGCAATGATATTTGTATTTTTTTGGTCTGTTCATCATTAAATGTTCACACAGTGTAAAGAACAGCTGTTTGGTCCACCGGTTTAATGTAAAACCAAACCAAACTAAATTAAAAGAATTAAATCACAGCTTCTGTATTTTAAGAAATGTGCTGATTTGCCACCTAGTAGCTTCTGGGGTTTAATTTAGACAAATAAAACAAACAATAAAAAAGCTATTCCTGGGAAAAGAGAAGTGACATAAACATTTTACAACACTTGTCTTTAAAAATATTACAGAAAAGTAAAGTGAGCATTTGTTCATGACAGGTGGTACGAGTTTATGACACGCATCATCACTGTCCAGAGAAAAATCATTTTAAATGTAATTTAAGGTAAAATGATGCTTTTGTAGGTCATTTTATAGCATTTCTGTCAGTCCATGAATCATGAAAAGATTTTTGGAACAGCTACGATATATTGTGTCTTAGCTGAACTATATGGATTTAATAAGCATCATCATAACATGTTTATGACTTTCAGTAATTCAGTACCATTATCATCATCGTATGAAGGCAGGGTTCACCTGAACCTGAATGTCACATGAAAATCACATGATCTCCACGGAGTGAACGCAGCCTATAGTTTTCATCGCCCAAATCTAGCGAGAGCAAACAGTGGCTGCATGTACTAGCCACTGAGTGGAGGCTCTTGTATCGCCCCAGGATTCATTCATCTGTGCTACGGAAACAAAACAAAAAGTGACCGGTGCAGAGAGGGTTTGTGGCAGACGTGCATCTGCAGAAACAAAGCTTTGTTTGTGGGCAGAGAGAGAGAGAGAGAGAGAGAGATAGAGAGAGAGGGAGGGAGGGAGAGAGAGAGAGAGAGAGAGAGAGAGAGAGAGAGAGAGAGAACGTAGGATTGGAAGGAGAGGGAAAAATAAGAGGGGTAAAGAAAGGGAAGGGAAGGAAGGAGAGAAAAAAGAGAAGGGGGGTGGTCTTCCAAGCACAAATTCATGCTGGATTTTGTTTTCACTGAACGTGAAGAGAATAAAAGGTGATGTCTTGAACTGATTTGATATTTAAATGTGTAAAACCTGTTACAGTTCTCTTCCAAAGTAAGGAGCATATTGTGTACATGTGGGACATACGTGCACATTTAAATCAAGTGAATTCTTTTTTTTCCCAGCACACCCCCCATTTGCCCCTTTTTGCTCCCCACCCCTTTCTTGCAGTGTCATCCACCCTCCCTCTTTAGAGCCCCACAGCGAGGCGACTAATGTACAATAAATCCACAAAGGAGGCCCTGAGTGGCTCCAATGTACAGCAGCAGAGCTCCTGTTATTTCATCTTTCTTTTTTTCTCCCTTTCATTCTTTCTTTTTCTCCTTTTTTTCCATACAGTATTGAGTAAGAGGAGGCCCTGCTCGCCCCGCTCACCCCGCTCGCCCCTCGGAAACCCAACACCAGCATCCGGCGAATCTAAGACGGGTCCGATAAGGAGATTTCTTCCGTTCGCCATTATTTTTTTACTTTTTTTTTGCAAACGGACGGGGAATAAAGTTACAAGTGTGTGGCATAGGAGCTCTCAGCGGAGTGAAAGGCACTGTGGGAAAAAGCGGGCTTGGCAGCGAGACGGGGGTCACAGCGGCACATCCCCGGGCCCACAGCACCAGGTGTCCCACGCTGCATTCAGTAACGCTCACGCTTATTCATAGACTGGAGCAGAGTATTAAAACTCAAAATTTGCAACTGAATGCTGATATAATCCTGGAAATATATGTCTCCATTAAGAGCGCGCCCATTAAGGGGACAAGGAAGGCTTTGTGCGAGGCTTTATGTATATTTATCAAGGTTTAAAAAGAAGGCTGTGAGGGGGGGCTGTGAGGAGGGGGGGGGGTGGACTTTCCAACTGTTTACATGTTAATTTCAAACTTAACAGCCCTCATCCTGGAACTATTTATACACAGAATGCTAATCATTTTCTCCCCCACCACCACCTTTTTTCTTTCTCTCTCTCTTGGCAGCAGTTATTTCCCACTTGACTGTAGATATGCTAATGTCAATGTGTGTGTGTGTGTGTGTGTGTGTGTGTGTGTGTGTGTGTGTGTGTGTGTGTGTGTGTGTGTCGCAGCCACTTGAAACTCAGAGACTCTCAGGTTTGAAACTTCTGCGCTCAAAGAGGGTGTTTTTTCCCCTCTTTTTATTTCCATCACCATGCCTGTTGAATGTTACAGCAAAGTCGTGAAAAGAAAGCCCACGGCTTTGTCTAAACACATCCAAACAGAAACAAGCAGCAGAGGGGCTCACCAGAGACCCAGGTGTCTGTCCCAGGGTGGCTGGACGCATGGACTCGGACGGGTCAGGAAGTCAATGCGCCTCAGGTGGTAGTTTAATAAAAGGAGGAAACTTTTACGAGGTCATGACATATATGCAGTCAAGCACAAAAATTCAGTCAACTTCCATGTTTTCTTGATTTTCTAAAAGGAACAAACTTAATAAAATCATTTTAGTTCAAAAGCTTGTGTAGTTTCACAGATAACAACAAAAAAATTTTTTCAGACAAAATTAAAGTATAAAGTTACTGTGCTTTAAAAGTGAATTAAATGAAATATATATGTAAATATTATATATATTTATAATATATAATATATATATATAGATGAATCTTTTTTGTATGTAGGGATTTGAAAAGATATTGCTCGCATTAATAGTAATATAACATTGATAGTTCTTCTTTGTGGCCTTTACAAATAAAAACAACTTTAATAAAAGAACGCAGGAAAATTCTGTAGAATGTGTTTCAGAACCACAGAACCACACTCTTCACAGCAGTTGTACAATAACAGTACTAACTTTAATAAACAGTCAACGGTCAACTTAAGTCAAACATCCAGTAGGTACAACAGCTATGTCACTGAACCATGTGGGGGAATGTGGGTGATCCAGGAGCGTCTCGCTGCTGCCAGACGCCCGGCAGGTGCTGCTTGTGGAGCTTCGGGTTTATTTACGGCTTTGGGAAAACTGCGCCAAGCCGGGAGAAAAGTTTCTGCCACAACATCTCACACAAAGGAAATGTTACTCTGTGTACTCACAGAGGGAGAGAGGGAGACAGAGAGAAAAGTTGAAGGAGGAGGAGAGAGAGAAAGACTGAAAGAAAAAGAATTATGAAATGTGGTCAGCTCGGACACCATGGCAACTAGGGAAGTGTCCATGTGTCCATAGAGATGGAATGTGTGTATTAAAATCTTTCTCTTTCCTCCTCCTCCCTCCCTCCGTCTCTCTCTCTCTCTCTCTCTCTCTCTCTCTCTCTCTCTCTCTCTCTCTCTCCTTTACATTATGTGGATGTTTTTTAAAGCCCCATTTAAAAAATATATGATTCTAGTAAAAGATCCATTTATGGCACCTTAATTTTTTAAGGGAGTAGCCAAAAAAAGACTTTTCTTTTAAGTGTCTGAGGAGGTCTCAAGCTGTATCCACAACTGTATGACAACACCTGGGTGGCGAGGCACATGCTATTCTTTAGCACAGTCTTTTAAAATCCTGAATAGGTGTCTTCTCACAATAAGGGCTTTTTAACACTTTTCCTTTCAAATGAGTCATTTTCTCTCTTTGAAACGTAGTTTTGTGTTCAAAAAAGCTTTTATCTGCATGTCATTCTTAACACCAGAGAAAAATGGTGTGTGTATATATATATATATACATATATATTCAAATTACACAAGCACACGTGTGTGTGTACAATTTAAAAATTAGTTGATTTTTATATTTCACTCAGATTGCATGACAAATGCCCAGCAGACCCGGCCCTGATCTGTTGAGTTCTATAAAGAAGATTCCAACAGTTATGATAAATATAGAAACTGTGGTATTTCTGTGCATATTTCTATACGCTCTCTGCTTGCAGTGATTCTGTACTAACGTTCAAAAGTTTGGGATCACTGGTTAAATGAATAATTGTTATTTCACTCAGTTTTACACAGTGTGGACTGAAATACTGTACGTTAGACACCAGAATGTACTTTAAGATTGTAGGGCACATTAAAAAGTTATAAAATTATTATTAACATACTGTAATAATCTATTTATAATTTTCTATCAACATTTGATCACCACTTTTTGAATGCAAGGCTTTAGAAATATTAATATTATTATAACTTCTCCAAGTTTTTCTTACAGCTTTCTCAACTTCTAGACACTTCTAAACTTCTTGAGCTTCACAGTATACATATATCTTTAACAAATGAGTTAATAATGGTGATTCTGTTCTTTTGATCTGTAATGTGTGTGTTCAAATATAATTGTACGATTGTTACTAATCATTGTACCAGACACTGTGCAGTCATATATTACCAGGAGTGTTACATCATCTGGAATATCAGTTATTTAACTTGTACTTCTTTTTGTAATATTGGAATAGTTTTTTAATTTTCTTGCTTGACTCTTTTTGTTTTAGAATATATATATTTTTTCATGTTCATTCTCTATGCTTTTAGGCTCATAAAATCAAAACCAATAGAGGGAATGAGCCACACAGGTTGTGACGATGACAATAAAAAGAGAGGATGTGATCTAAAAGTGAATTGCACATGATGATACAGTGTTGATATCACTAGAGAAGTCTACTGGGGTACCACAGGGTTTTATTCTGGGTCCACTGTTTTTTTTTATGTACACAGTGGATCTAGTAGAACACCTAACAGACTGATCACCTACGGTCATGAAAAGTTCTCAGTACATTCTTCTCTGCATTCAAAAACAGTTTCTGCCCCGAGAACATCTCCTGACTCTTTCAGCTGCTCTGCATTATGCATGTGGAGTTGCTCACTTAGTTGGCTAACATTTGAAAACCTAAGGCTTGAAAATTAGTTCTCAGTGTTCTCAGACTCACTGCCCATGTAAGCTTGTTACATTCTTTCATAGGCCACTAACACTGGAGTAGCAAATTTACAGGAACATGTCATAGAGATGATACAGATCATAGAGATTGAAGGAATTTAGGCAACTTTCCTCCAAAACACTGTCAGTATGGTGGGGGTGTGAAGTTATATATATATATAGTTTGCTTTTTTTTCATACATATTTGTAGTGTATATATGTATATATATATATTTGTGGGTGTGGTTGTGGATGTGTGTGTGTGTGTGTGTGTGTGAGGAGAGTGTGTTGATGTAGTATATTGACCACATAAAAATAACTACTTTTCAATGCTGCAGGTGGTCAGTTCAGTTATATGAACACATTAGTGTTCATAGGAGTTCTGTTACAACCAGCTGCAGGTACTCTAATTGTATTTAATCTGATGCAGCTACGTTTTTAGTTTGATGAGGGAACCGAGTGTTCAGACTATGATGATAGAGCTCATGGTGTCATGGTACAAAACTGCAACACAAAAACGAATTAATGTTTTTATGTCTGATAGTTTTTTGCTATGTATTTGAAAGTATATTTCATTATTTCAAACAAATCTCAGTTGCACAGCATCCTCTTAGAGCCTTGAAAAGTTTGGATTTATGTGTGGACTGGATGGGGGCGCAAGAAACTAGATAAAGCCGTGTTTGTGAGTGTGTGCACATGTGTGAAGCCGAAGTGATTGTTGTGCACCATTAAAACCTGTATGGATTGCTCCGCTCTTTCTCCTTTTCTCCCTCTCTAATTATGATGCTAATATCAGCACTCTAAACAAAGTAGCAATTTCAATGACTGATATGAGGACACATAATGCTTTTCTCCACAAAGGAGGGGGAAAAAAAGTGCAAGCCATTGAGAGGGCTACAAAACTGTTGTGAAAAGACATGGATATGTGTGTGCGTGCTCCGGCGCGTGTGGTGGCATCGGTGTGTTTGTGCCATCACCTGAATTATGCACGGCCCATTGTGTTCAAATATCATAAATTGACACATGAATGCCCCCGGATCCACCTCCCTCCGACGCCGTCCAAAATTACTATTTATTCCGCACTGGAGCCGCAGCAAGACAATTAGTCATATTCGTATGCCGAAATTAATTGAGAGGCGAGATGCGGGAGACAGAGCGCTGGGAACAAAAGCAGGCCTTTGTCGGCTCTTCTGTCTGACAGGGATAATTAAATATATGAAATTGAAATTCCTCCATGGGGGGTCCTGTTGACAAGGTTCCCGTTTTGCGGCAGCGCGCTCGGACATGGCCCGCTTCTTTTGTGCCAGTGTTTGTGCCGTCGCAGTGCCCGGCTTATTTCCCCACAGCTAAAAGCACACACGAACACACACACACACATACACATACACAGGCACTATACCAGCTTCTCTGAGAAAAAATAAAGGAATGTAAAGTGATTTGAATGAAATGTGAACAATGTTTCCATGTGAACATAATATATAATCCTATATATAGATATGTATACATGACCTATTTAAACTTTGTATACTTTGTGTATAAATATATCAGGTAAATGTATTGCATCATCTTTTTCTCAGTGATGCAAAGCTTCTACAATGCCAGCATGTTGGAGAAAAAAGACAAGGAGGCTGGATTATAAAGTGTAGTAGATGCCTTATTTATTATAGGCTTTATACTTTACAACAGTCAGTTCCAGCCTTCTGTTTTGCATTACTTTAATTAGCACATGTTGCATATGTTCCATGTTGTTCCATTAACAACACAGTTCGAAAATTGCTGTATATTTCTCTGAATATCTTTTTAATGGTGGTTTGTTCCCTGGAACTGCAAGGATCCATACTTTCACTCACAACTGCAGAACCTACATTGCATGCAATTTCATTCACAGTTGAATGATGGAACATTAAAACTGTGATTTAAGGGGAATCCTTCGCTGTCTTCTGTAGTAGGTGGGCCACTGAAAAGTTGCCGTGTAATCCCGAAAGTTTTGGAATACTTCCATTGACGTGTTTCTTTGTCACGGACGCAATCAGAACCCGCAGAGGACATTGTGGTTGAAATGGAATTATGGGTTATGTCACCTTTTACCACAAAGCAAGAGCTCCTTATGCATTCCCTTCACATGAGAAAAGGACACTGCCGTTATTCTCACGGCTTGGGCAAAAAGAAACTAAAATGAAAAAAAAAGCATCAAAGGCTTCGGATTGTTTTTTTAAAGCTAAAATCTTACTGTGTTTTCCAGTATATATGTCAAAAATAAACAAAGCAATTTTTGTCTTTCTTTTTTTGTACCTCACTCTCCTATATTGCTCCTGAAGTGGGACGAGTCATGGCTGAATTGCATGCCGTTGGATCGTTTTACCCAGAGCGGATAACTTTTCTCGCGCTCAGTCTGGGGTAATTTGTAACCCCCGCTAAAGGAGCTAGCTCTTTTTGATCTGTCCTGCGGGCCTAACAACCCCACCCCCCACCCAGAATCTCGTAGAGTTGCCCACCAGCCTGGATCATTTTACAGGGGGGCAGTGCATGTGTGGTCACTCAGATCTAGCCGGGTGTCCAGCTTTGACTCCTCTTAGCATCTATTAGTTAGCATCGTTAGCATAACCACCCTTCACACTCTTCAATCATTATTAGGTTTAGCCTTAAAAAAACCCCATCAAAAATCATGTTTACAGAAAAAGGAATCAAGCCGTCCCAAAGACCCACTTTACTTCTACAGGAGTGCACATTGTTTATTTTATTATAAGCTAAATGAATGTATATATTTTAAAAAATGTAGGTTTTCATGATACGGAGCTCCAGGATTGTGTAAAGCGAATGAAAACAATTAACTGTGGCAGATGTCCAGCAACTGGAAAATAAATAAATAAAGCACAAAAAAAATGCAGTACTGTCGGCAGGCTTCTGTCCGTCTCAGTTTTAGACGGCCTGGCACTGTGAAACTTGTTTGCATGTCCTGTGCTGCTTCCACCTCTCACTTCTGCTTGTGCGTCCACTGTCTGGTTTCTGTGGCCGGTCAGGTGATTAGCCTGCAGCTTACAGACAGCATACAGATTAGCACTGAGCTGCTTTGGCATATGAATACAGCAACAGTCTGTTTAGGTCACATGCAGTGCCAGTTTTCCTGACGTACCCCAGTATAAAACTCCAATCATATTGATATATTGATGTTATATAAACTCACAATGGTTTATATTGATAAACTGATATACTTATATTGGTATACTTCACATAATCATGTACATGTTTCTTAGAGGTATACTTTATATAATAATACCTGTAGTAGTAAGAGTTCATTGTGTGGTAGTAATGTTTAATCATTTTCAGTAATTTGTGAGAAAACATCTCCAGAATAGTAGAAGCACAAAGATTTCTGTAAGGCATTATAAGCAAATAATAAAATAAAGACATTTTAATCAAAAAAATTTGGGAGCATTTCTGCTGGTTATCATGAAATGATTCTACAACATAAAGGACAATTTTTCTTTCTTGTAACAGTGGTGCTATTTAAAAAATACGATAGTAATTACTGAAAATGGAGACATTTTGGTCGTGACAGGGAGTTTTCAAATCATCTCGTAGCATCACAATCATTTTTTCCTGAAGATTAATAGCCTTTTATGTGTAATTAAGAAGCATCAAATGAACAAACATTACTCAGTGCTGCCCTCTAAAGGTGATATTAACAAATGTTAGTCACTGCTGTTAAAGTCTTTGTTAATAAACATCAAATAAACAAACATTACTCACCTCTGCCCTCTTTATGTATTCATAACATTAAAAACACTAACATTACTGCCATCCTTTAAAGTTGTAATTAATAAGAATTAAATAAGCAAGCATTACTCACCACTGCCCTCTAAAGGTGACATTAACAAGCCTTGGATAAACCAAAATCTCTCTCCGCTACCCTCTAAAGTTGTTATTAATAAACATTAAAATAAACTAAATTAATCACTGTCGTCCTCTAAAGTTGTTGTTAATGAACATGTAATAAACAAACATTACTCACCGCTGTCCCCTAAAGGTGTTATAGCACCAGGTAAAAGTGAGATTTTTGCTCATGTCTTGTTTTCTTTGTATTTTTTTGGAAAACCCATGACATGGCCTGTGAATCTCTTTCATGTCCACGCATTTGTCACAGTCCAATAGAAAATGTTAAACCACTAAAAGTTTATGTGATTATGTAATAACTGTGACAGATCTGTTGCCCCATCTGTAGTATGTATCAACACCATATGGAAGACTGACACCAAGCAAAACAGCGAAAATATGAGACCTCAGGGACTTTGGAAGCTGTTACATAAACAAGTGCAAATATAGAGGAATAGCCCTGGGATCTGAAAAGCTTGTTCTACCAGCAGCTGGACACAGTCGAAACATGTAAAAGGCTGACATCTGAATATGCGGGAGGTGGGAGGACGCAGATATGATTCTCGGCGGAAAAAGCTTGGGGTCTAATGTTTGCCACATTCGCTGTCTTGAATGAAGGTGTAATTAGCTGGTGTCGTTTGGTGCCAGCGTTTTCATCTCCTAGTCTCCAGCCCCTGGGCACTCACTCTCTCTCTCTCTCTGTCTCTCTCTCTCTCTCTTTCCCTCCCTCTCTTTCTCTCTCTCTCTCTCTCTCTCTCTCTCTCTCTCTCTCTCTCTCTCTCTCTCTCTCTCTCTCTCTC
>JBBPDC010000116.1:108790-126324 GCA_037974485.1 Hemigrammopetersius urotaenia
TCTCTCTCTCTCTCTCTCTCTCTCTCTCTCTCTCTCTCTCTCTCTCTCTCTCTCTCTCTCTCTCTCTCTCTCGTCCAGCAGCTACATATCTCCAACCACTTGCAGGTATTGCACAGCACAGCCCTGCTAATAGTCACACCACCAGGGAGAGAGATGAAAGAGCAGGAAACTACTGCCAGAAGCCTCTGAGAAAACAGAAAGATAGGGAGAGAGAGAGAGAGAGAGGGAGATGGAGGGAGAGAGAGAGAGAGAGAGACAGGGAGCGGGGAGGTGTGGAGGTTCAAGCGGGCAGTGCATAGAAATGCTAATTAATGGCCAAAGCCAAAAGTGGATCAAGACCAGGAGGGAGGAAGGAAGGAAGAATTTAATGGGGGCCTTCTCTCCTAACTCAGCTTCATCACTCCTAACACAGACGAGGCAAATACAATAATATTTTACCCCTTTAACTGTGAACGTGGCCAACACTTCAGTTCCCCAGCTTTCCTAACTACATACAGAGCATATTAGTTTCACAGCAGTTACAGAATACAATAAACGAATGACAACCCTAGGGTTCAAGAAAAACAGATATACTGTACATTTTTTTCCACTTCTGTTGTGCTGCTTGCTATTGTTGCACAATTATTTATTGCTGTCTACTTCAGTCTTGCATTCCTTTGCAAATTTGCATACTTAATGACTATAACACTGTATTTACTCAAACTAGTGCTGTTAGTGTGCTTATGTCTCATCCTGTAAATGATTCTGGTGTTGCTCTTGTGTTTGTTGCTCTTGTGTCTGTCTTTATTCCTGTCCTGCCCACACTTGTGTCTTGTGGTGGGCTCTTTTTATTCTTTGTGGGTCTGTTTTTGTCACACCATGGTCCTAGAGGAACAATTTTTTCATTGTGTGCAGTGTATATTGTTGAAATTACACCTGCTTAACTTGACTTGACACTGGCAGAACAAACTTAGAGGGACATAAAATGCTTGATCTTCCTACATTCCAGATTACAGTGTAGTAATATGCACTTAAGTGCTTGGACCCCTAAAATTGCAGCTTTATAGTTCTTTTCAGTAATTACAATGGAAAATGAGTGATGTAATGAGGCTGAGAACAGTATGGGCCACATACAGATATACACAAATGGAGTTTAAATTGAATATAAGTCATAGCATCTGCAGTGCACCATCCAAATAAAATAAAAAGTTTTTTCTACACCTTCATCGAGGGACAGGAGTGGTCAGGTTTCCATCCATTTGTCTGGAAGATAAGTGGAAAGTGAGAGAAAGCGAGGTTCCGCTGGCCCGGGCCGGACGGGGGTGGGAACAGCCCGGTGGCCTCGGCTCTGCTACAGGAATTCCCACAAGCTGGATAAACATTCTCCGGAGCGTCTGGAAAAAAGAGAAGCTGTGATAAAGTACGCTATCTGTCACTACGCACGCCATACGCGCTCTCAAGAGTGGTCACGTTTAATGAAACCGGACCTGGAGTGCTCATTATAGCATTCTTATTCACGTTATGTTTATATTACCATGATTGTGATTGTAGACTTATGATGTACAGACTGTATAATGCAATCATATGTAGAGAAAGAGGTAGAAGAGGGTGTTTTGCCACAGTTTATTTATATAGTTCCACCCTGTCAGTCAGAGAATACTCAGGAAACAGGGAGAAATAATACAGTAATATATCTTCATAGTCACTTCAGCCGGGTGAACTCATTCTTCGTTTACCCTCACGGTACCAGATAGCTGCAGGAGAGATGTACTGGAGTGGGCAAACATTTGTATTTCTTTTTTCTGAGTTTGTTTGTCTTTTTCCCCGTGTGCTCTTCTAGGCAGAGAAGGGCCTGAATACTATTTCATCCACCACTGTCACTGTATGCACCAAAAGCAGTCACATTCATTTTCACATGCTTATTTTTGACATTCTTTTTAACCCATAGAAGTATATAAATGACCTCTGTTCTGATTCTGTCCTATGTTGCGCTTCATTCAAAAAGCAATCTGAGCTTCTTATAACTTGGGTGTGAGTGGGTTGGGCTAAGCCTCTGTTTTTAAATTGTCATGTATAAAGTCTCGAGCCACCGCTCCTTCCTTTATATGTTGATTTGGATCACTTTGTTGAAGAAAATACCGGATTCTGCCTGTCTCAATTAAAATGAAAGAAATGGGAACAAATGTTTTGCTGCAAAAGGCTGTACCTAAAGATACAAGAAGTCTAGATAAAAGCATTTCAACCACACAGCATTCAGCACCACCAGTGTACTGATCACAGACTAATCATATGGAATCATACACACCTGTTTCTTCACTGGTTCAGGATTTAAGTTACATGGTCTTTGTTCTGCTTGAATGATTCATACATAGGTCACTGTGTGCCTTAACAAACCAAAATATTCCTGAAAATTAACTGGAAATGAGAGTCTGTGAAAGACCTTCTCAAAATGTTCCTCAATATTACATAAAAAGTCTCAATGGAAGCAAAATATGAAAAAAAATTATGGGGGTGGGGCATAAGTCTTTTGCATAGCACCGTATATAAATTCATATTTTTTTCTGACCACTAAAACAAGGAATGTAAAAATTGAATGTTTGCAGCTGTTTATAGACTGTATGGACTTTGAATGAATGGCACATTTGTAATTAATGGTCTCACACTGCATCAAACACAAAAAACTGGACTCTTTAAAACACTGCTTTGCAGTGAGTGTGCATGAAGTGGTTGTGCTTAAGAGTGAGTGTGATGTTTGGACTCTCCGGCTGTGAGGCACTGGAGCATTGGAGTGAGTCAGTGAATCTGTGATTCAGGGTGAAAAGCTGTAATGCCTGCGTGAAGTCCAGCCTGGGTCGCCGCTGTAAATGACTTCCTATCTATTGTTCTGCTCTCAAAGGGAATTAAAAGGAATGGCCAGACATGGCTGTTACCAGGGCCAGTCCCCAGAACAGGTGGACACTCTGGCTAAAGACATTTCACACACACACACACACATACAACCCACCCACTCTTTTGTCGTAATACACATGTGGTATCCATGCAAAGGGGATTTGAGCTTCACACTTTCTGTACACACACACATACACATCCAATCAGCTCCACAAAGACATGATTGGATGAGTTTGGTGTGGAAGAACTTGACTGACCTGCACAGAGCCCTGACCTCAACCCCATTGGGATGAACTGGAACGGAGATTGCGAGCCAGACCTTATCGTTCAACATCAGTGCCTGACCTCATAAACGCTCTACAGAATGAATGGGCACAAATTCCCACAGAAACGCCAAAATCTTGTGGAAAGCCTTCCAAGAAGAGTGGAAGCTGTTATAGCAGCGAAGGGGTGGGGAGACTCCATATTAAAGTCTATGTATTTGAATGCAGTGTCATTAGGTGTCCCTGTAGGGTCAGACATCCCAAGACTTTTGTCCATATAGTGTGTGTATATGTAGTAAACCCTCAACATTTGTGGGGATTACATTCCAAGAGCACCTGCGAATTGTGAAAAAAGGCCTTATTTCATAGTGTAAACCCTAAATATGCCCCCAAAACAGATTCATTTCACTTTAAACTCAGCTTAATATATTACTCTTAAAAATGTAAACATATACGTACTGTTTACACTGAACTGCTGTCTCCCGCAGTTAAATCATACAAGCACATTTTCTTTGGTATACGCTGTCATTTTATGTGGTGTAAGCAGGGTAAATGCAATAATAATTGAATTTCATTTACAGTAATAAATATACAGTAAAATGTATAGGTAATCACCAATAATAAATTATATTGATAGAACACAAGGATTTACAGTTCATCGGGCAGAGGCTGCTCTTCAGGTGCTGCAGGAGGAGTCGTATTGTAGTGACCTGGCATTTAAAGCAGACACTGGACAGCGACTGAGCTCAGCAGCCTATTTTTATTAAAGTTTTTCTATTACAGTTGAGTTGCTGTAAGGCCACTCAAAACCCGCTCACCTTTCTCAATCACTCATCAACCACGCCCACACTCATGCATGCATGCACTCAAACTTTTTCTGGCACTTAGGTTCATTGCCAGAAGACTTCAAAGGTGCAGGGTGTTTGGATGTTTTGTATGGAAATCAGGCAGAATTTACATAATTTTTATGTTACAAAATTAGTAATAATTTTATATTTTAGCACTAAAATGCATGAAAAATTACATGTTACCAGGAAAAACGCAAAAATACAGAGGATAGAAAGAAAAGAAATGTGAACAGGTGAAGCCGCAAGCTCTGACTGGGGTTTACTGTATAGTGTTAATATTAGTATTAATAGAGGGATTGAGTGAGGTAGTGATGTGTTGTTTGCCTTGATTGTGGATTATGTAAACCAGCTTTGTCCCTTATGAATCCTGGCAAACGCATGCTGCCGCAGCTGAGATTCAGTTTTTGTGATCTGCTCTCATATGGATAAGCGAAGAGGAGAGAGCAGAATCAATCAGCTAATAAAACAAATCAATGGAACGAAACCAAAGAAAAAGTGAAGCCATTTATTTGGCTAGACAAGAAGATGCCACTAACCACACACATTGATCAGCAAGAGGGGGTGGTGGGGAGTTGAGGGGGTCCGCCGGGGGCTATCACATTTCTCCACAGATAACACAGGACCCCAAATCTGCCTAAGCTTTGTTGGCTTGTGCTTTTTTGTGGCTCTCATTTTACAGTAAAAGGAGAATCATCAACAGCAAATCATAGATACAAATGAGCATAAAACTGGCTTAAAATGGGAAAGAGTGGGAAGAGGTCTGCTGAGGTCAAATCTAGGTTAAATATGGGGTAATTATGAAAATTATGTATTGCTTGTAATGTGCCAGGGTCTAACGGTCACTGCTTAAATAGATCACCACATCTCAGTCAATACTATTTCTGTTTGTCCCCATTATTATTACAGTCAATAGCATTGTGTTAAATGATCTGCAGTGGCCTTATTGACTGCAAGGTTCCTCCCAATCTGGCTTTGTCTGAAAATACACTGAAAAAAACAAGACATGTGTGACATTGGACAATAGTTAAAACTAGGATTACGTTCTCCATATTTCCTTGACTAGTAACTACACTTTATTACTGCATTTTAAAGAACCATCGTCTCAAAATCTGAGCATATTGAAAGATGTTTTGCTAGTATAGTGTAGATTTCTAGTGTTTGCTATATATATGCTATATTGGGTGACTAGTATCCCTGACCGACTATTCCATTAAAAAGTATATATATATATATATGTGTGTCCTTTTTGATGGAATAGTCGGACAGGGATACTAGTTTCCCAATTTTGCCAACAATTAATGAAACATAACCTGGCATTTAGCATTATACTATGCAAATTGGTGGCCACTACTGTTATTATCACTGTAGCTCTAGTCCTGCTTTTAGGGACGTTCCCGAATATTTAGGGGCCTTAACTGACATCATGCTTGTGGGCTGTTGTTTTGTATATAAGAAGGAGTTTTTCATTTTGTTTTCATCACATAAAAACCTGTTTAGTTTATCCCCCCAACCCCAGCTGCCTTAGCGTTATGTCTAGTAGAACCAGTAGAAAAGCCAACATTGCAGAATTATTTGCAACAAAACGTAGTTACATTGACGTACATCCAAATGCGAGTTATACTTTACCTTCCCATCTTAAAAAAAGGTTGTGTTGCAGCAACAATTTATTGACGGTTATGCATCTAACAGGAAACAGCTGAGAGCTGAGATAAGGCACACAGTTGCATAACTACTGGCACACACACACACCTGCTGGACACAGGCGAAGCGTGTGATGTGTTCGCATGGACGGTGCAGACACTGCAGCCTCTCTCAACGACCGTTTGAGGAAGGGGGGGGGGGCAGAAAGGAAAAAAACGGGTGATGTGAGATTGACGACTTAAATACTTCATCAATCAATGCTGCAGCCAATGTGTTGTGTTGTGATTGGTGGAGAATTCAGGCAATCCATCTTTCGCAGCAGAAAAAAAGCTAAAGATTCCTCTCAGGTAGAGAGCCTTATTTATTTCATTCCATGGTTTTGCAGGTCAACACGCATTCCAGTAGAAAGGCTGTGGAATGGACCTGGAGTCATGTTTTCTGCTGTCACTGTTGTCCTAGTGTGTGTGTGTGTGTGTGTGTGTGTGTGTGTGTGTGTGTGTGTGTGTGTGTGTGGGTGTGGGTGTGAGTGGGTGGGTGTGGGTGTGTGTGCACGTGAAGGATAATGATGCTGATTGCTCTCTGAGGTATACTGCAAGAAGGAAGCAAAGCAATTTGCCTCATTAATACATTAAAGGAATAGTTCAAACATACATGCTAATGTTGCTAACAATTAATGAAAGCCAGTGGTCAACTGTTAGCATTAAATCATTTGAATAATGCTACTGGTTTGAATGGTGGCTACTGATTTTCATTTGTTATGTTGCTGATAAATAAATATCTGCACATTTGATCTTTTTCTAATTGAATTTTGTTGTTTTTAAGTGTGAGACACACATAGTGTATATATAAATAGGAAAAATAAATAATTAAAAGCCTAACACTTGATTTGATAAGAAAAGAAGAAGTCAGAATCATTCCCACAGTTGTTGAATGGAATGAATGGAACTAGATGTCTTAAGACATTTACTCCTCTTAAAGTTCTCTCGCGGAATGTTTACTACCTTTAATATTTATATTAATGCACAGGCTGATGTCTTAGATGATCATTTCAAGAAAAGGTTTTGGTCAAAAGCAAAATTAATATATATTAGAGTATTAAAATTAAATATTAAAATACATGCAGAACATTGTAGGAATAAATAGGCGCCATATTTTTTCCATGATGTCCATCGTCAGCATTCCATACAAATATGTGGAGCCTCACTGGTTGATTTGGATGGTAAATAAAATGGATATAAATGGGTTGTAGACATTATGACCCCTTGTTCCATTCACCATCACTATAAAGAAATCTGTAAGTCAGTAAGTTTCTCTACATTTTCCCATTATTCCACACTAAATTACTGTTTACATTTCAGTGATTGAATTATGAGGACATTCTGAAAAACGGAGTGAATGTACCTTTAAAAAATGTGTAGTTTTTTTGGTGGACTCTGTAGTCTTGCCACAGCAACTCACGCCTTCAGAAATACTTAAAAATCTCTAATCTGTGCCCTCCTCTCATCTACGCTTTTCTGCAGCACTGCTGAAGCCCTTGGGTCCGCTTAATTAAAACACATCTCTGTTCTGCATCCCCCTGAGTAACGGCAAAGAATAACTACGCGAGCGGGTTAGCTTCAGTTAACTCCTTCAGGACGTGGCCTGGGCTGTGTCAGGAAACCACTCAGAGCTAAATCAACAGAGAAAGAGAAGTGGTGCTGGTAGTGTGTGTGGGGGGTGGGGGGCAGGGGGGGTACATGTTGAGAGTGGCTCTCTCACTCAGTGTATTGTGATGATAAGCTCAGTTCTTGGAGAGAAAATCCTCTCTCTTATCCCCAAATCCGACATGAAATACTGTCAGATGTACTGTAATCCAAGCAACTTTGTCGGGTTGAATGTGTGTGTGTATGTCTATGCGTGTTTGTGTGTGTGTGTGTGTGTGTGTGTGTGTGTGTGTGTGTGTGTGTGTGTTTCCAGGAAACGTGTGCTCTTGTCCATTACCAAGAAATTCTGATTTTAGTTCAAAGCAGCACTGTGTGCAAATTATGTTTGTGCTAATAGTATTTTCACACATTTATCTACTTTGAATGTTCTACTCTGCCTTTGTGTGTGTGTGTGTGTGTGTGTGTGTGTGCATGCATATCATGATGGTCCATTTATGAGGCAATCCAATTCCAAAATGAAGAAACAGTGCTAACAATATTTGAAAAGCTTAGCTAATATAATTTGAAAATTGTGTTGTTTGTTTGTTATTTGTGTGTGTGTATGTGTGTGTGTGTGCCATTTCATGATTGTTTATTTATGAGGAGTTTTAATATGAGGAAACAATGCGAGAAGGCTATGATATGCTAATAATATCTAACATATTTGAAAGTTTTTCTTTATTTTGTTTTGTGTGTGTGCATGTGATTTAGTGCCGTGCTGCTTAATGAGGGAGATGATGGTTGTTGGGTGTATGCTTTTGCTCATCTATAAATAGCTGAGAGGCAAAGGCAGAAATTAGAGTTATAGCGTTTTGACATGCTTCGCTGCCTTTTCTTATTAAGCGAAAAAAAAAGGGCCTTCTGGAGTAATGACCGGGATATTGTACGCCCGCACGCCCGATAATTAGACAGAGATCCCAATTTGCAATATTTTAATAGTCACATTTAAACACAAGCACTTTCTGCTTGCTAGTATAGATTTAATAATTGCTGCATAGCAGCGCAGAAATAGATCCGAAGCTAATTCGGCCCGTCCCAGTGGGTGACATGAGCTAAACCCACTCATGTATAAGCCAGGCTGCAATCAGATAACGCTAATGATTAGCATGTTAGCCTACAAGCGTTAGCATGTATGATTTTGTTTGATTGAATAAATACTGTGGTGTAAAATAATCAGTTATTTAATTGTATATAATTATCTTTGTGTATATTCTCAGATATCTGATACTATTGTGCTGAATTACAATACTGTGCAAAAGTCTTTTCTTTATATTTTGCATCACCTTGTTTTGAATCACCTTGTTGGTGCAAAAATACTATTTCATGTCTGTCAATCTTAGGTATGCTGAATAGATTAAATGAAAGAAACGGGAACAAATGTTTTACTGTGACAGGCTGCAAAGATACAAGGAGCCTACATAAAGGAGTTCCAACCACTCAGCATTCAGCACCACCAGTATACTGATCACCGGCTGATCATCTGGAATCATCCGCACCTGTTCCTTCACTGGTTCAGGCCTTAAGTTAGATGTATTTTGTTATTCTTTCATGATTCATATGCAGGTCACTGTAAGGATCAACAAAAGAAACAATATTCCTCTGAAACTGGTCAGGTTCAGGAACTGGTCTGAAAGTTCTTCAGGAAGTCTGGAGAACTGTTACGCAAGACCGCATTAAAAATACAAGTCTGGCTCTTTGGAAGCAAAATATGAAGAAATGAGCACTCGATTCATGAGGGGTGATTCAAGACCTTTGCACAATACTATATTTCATCATATACATATATATAGTAGACATAAATGCCTCACATGCCTAAGGGGCCGTTCATATAACGCGTCTTTTGCGCGCGCAAGTCCATTGTTTCAAATGTAGATGCGCGTCAGCCGCCCTCATAATTTTTCAGGCGCGTCCGCGCCGCACCGAGTTGACAACATCTCAACATTTCAGAATGCCGCAAGCGCACCGCGGGTCATGTGACAAGATTCAACCAATTCGCTTCCTCGCCTTTTCCGTTACACTGAAGCCTCAGCAGAAACACGGAGGAGCAGCTCATCGTTGTGGTCCAGGGATTTCTTGAACTTTATTTCAAGCCCCCAAAGTTTTCCTAAAATATAATCCAGCTGGTCCTTGTCAAGTCTGAAATAGGCTTTGAACCTCCCGTTGTCCAGACGGAGCTCCTGGATCAGCTGGTGAAATTCCCCGTGTTTTATACGTTTTTGGAGAATGGGGTGCACCCAAACACTACGCGTATTTTTTTTTCTGCATAAACAAATTGTAGCAGAGCTACAGCAAGGGCTTTTCGTTGGAGGAAATGGAGAGCACGGCTGATGGTTGCTTAGCAACGTCAGACGCTTCCGGAGCGCAAGTGCCTGAGCGCTTTTGGAAAGAAGGAGAAAGCGACGCGCCTCACGTTTTCCACGCGTTTTTAGGCGCCTTACACTGTTAAAAAGGAATTCCACCCATTTTTTTAAATTAGGAATAGATCTGAGGCTAATTTGGTCAATCCTGGTGGGCTGGATAAGCTGAACCCACTCATAAATAAGTCAGGCTGCAATCAGATAATGCTAATAATTAGCATGTGAGCCTACAAACATTAGTATGTATGATTCGGTTGGTATTACTAAATGCAGTGCTGGTACATAATCACAATTATCCAATACTGCTTCCCAATTACATACGTTTTGTCCTCACCTGATGCTTTTGCCACATACCAAATATTTAGCTTTGCTCCTAGCGTGCTATAAATCATTGCCAAGCCAAACACGGGCACCATCATTGCTAATTAGTGCTCTCTACCATGGATATGGGTCAAGGCTCCCGGCCGATTTGTCCAAAGAGAGGTCACCAGAGGTCAAGCCAGGAGTATGGCCTGGTATAAACAGTCATCTATAGACAGCAAACCAATCAATCCCTCTTAGCACCCTCCCTCCTGCTTCTGTTCCTCCACAGGGGTCAAAAGGTCTGCAGAGGTCAATCAAAACCACTGGCCTGCTTTTTGACCAGCTGTTAAGATCTGAAGTTTGACTCGCTTTGGCTTGTTGCTGTAAAGTCGTACCGCCAAAGATATCAAAGGATCTCCTTTTTTTTTGCCTGAAGTTTCATTTTTTCAGTTTCTGCTTTGACGTGACACAGCTGTGAGATGCATAAATATGTTTATGAACGGCCCAGAGCTTCAGACAGACACATCACACAGTCCGAGGGAAACACAGTGTGTTTAATAGATCGGTATACAGAGTTCTTAACCTGACCTAGGCTTCTCTTTCTCTTTATTTTCTCTCCTTTTTATTGTTCTCTCTCTTTTCATCTCTGTCATGTAGACCCTCCTTCACACTTACACACACTCCTTACTCTTCCTCTGCTCTCTCTCTCTCTCTCTCTCTCGCTCTCTGTTCCTCTTCTCTATCCCTTTCTTTTCTCACTCTTTTCCTCTGTTTCTCTCTCTCTCTCTCTCTCTCTCTGTTATGGCTCTGTTATTTCTCTCTCTCTTTTTCTCTCAATTTCTTAGTCCCCCATCCTATTCCCCTCCCAGGCCTTAATCGATTCACTAGTTTCCACATCTCACTGTGAAGCTGATAAAATGGATCGTATTTTAAATCAATCAAGAGACTTTGGCACTTCAGAAATATTAATTGCCGTTTGTACAAAACTAATCTAAACATGTCCCAAATAAAACAAAACGAGCTGAAGCTTAAAAGAGCACATCTACCATTCCCACCACACAAATATTTCCCTTTTAGAAGCCACAGACATGAATATTCATGCAAAAATAAACTTTGCTAATTAGCCGGAGAGGTTAAGGCGCGGGAGGAGAAGAAGAGGGCGAGTGTGTGTGTATGAAAAGGAGGCAGTGGGGGGACCGAAGCGCTTGAGGAATTAAATTACCCGGTCCTTTTTCTCATTATCATTTGGCCGCCTTTTATGGCCCACCAGTAAGACATGATGTTCCCATGACCCTGAACAATACACTGCCATATTATTCAATCCCAGCTGTATGAAATTCCTGCAAATAAAACCTTTGTGCACCACAACGGCTAATTATTTGACAGATTGGACCCCCATGGGGTCAGGTTACAGTGTGAAGTGGCCGTGTCACTTCACCCCCACCCCCCAACCACCAACCACACACACACACACACACGCACACACTCACACACTCATACACCCTCCCTAACCCCAAGGCCCCACAGAGAAAAAACCCACAGGGCCCCTTTCTTTTCAGATTATATTTTCCCCTCCCACCCATCCATCCAAGCCATGAGAGGGGTGTGTGTGTTTGTGTGTGTGTGTGTGTGTCTGTGTGGAAGCAAGAGTGAGTGTATGTGATGCGGGTCTGTGTGTCAATGACAGCAGTCATTTCAAAATTTAAAGGGTGTTCTCAAGCAGAAATATTTAATCTCTCTCTGAAAATAAGGCTGATGGGGGCAGGGGGGCAAGGAAGGGGGCGTTGAAAGAGAAAGCTGTCACTCAATTCCATATTGTAAAGAGGAATTCCTTCTTTTTTGTTTCATCTCATGCTCTAAAAATTTCTTTAACAGCAAGAGGACTTGTGCACTAATGTTGTATTGCCTAAACTGAACTACTCTGTAGAAGATTTTACCACTTTTAAGTACCAATAAATCCAGTTCTAAAGGGCTATTGATTTCATTTTCTACTGACCTAAAATAACTGCATGTATCATGACCTGCTTTCTTTTTGGTATGATTACATTGGCAATAGCCAAAATACAGCTCCGTAAAAAATAAGAGAGCACTGCAATTTATTTTTAAATCAGCATCTCTGTGAGTATGACAACCATTCCATGTCTGTTACATTCCTACACAAGCACCTCATTCTGCTTTATGAGGTACTGATTAGTGATCACCTGAATCACATCTTATTTAATGAGGAAAGGTATAAAATCACTGCTGTAATCAGCACTCTCCTCTCACTTGTGAGACCAGTTGGATGGCAAAACACGTGCAACAGATTTGCTTTCTTTGAATTATTTTTTTCTCTTATTTTGATGTGTTGTCATTTCCTTTAAAGCTATGGGTTTTTTTTTGGAAATTAGGAGAAAAGTTTTCAGCGGTTCTTAAAAACAAAGCTGTTCTGTTCAATAGTTACACTTATAAAAGATAAAACCTGAAAAACTGAACATTTTTGCAGTGGTCTCTTATTTTTTCTGGAGCTGTAAAATGACCTGTAACTCTTAATTGTAAAAAATGTAAGGCATGTATATATATATAAAATAACGCAACTTTTAACTGTCCGTAATGTTTAAATGCTTCATATCCTTTTAGGAGAACCCTAGAACTCCATGTATACTCGTTCTGATATGTTTTTCTGGAAGTATGGTAGGTTTTTTCTCAAATTTTTGATTTTCACACTTCCACCCATGGCACCACCATGGGTCAAACTCACAACCAATAGATGTTTGCACCAATCAGAAGCACAGTATACAAATTAAACATTTTCTAAAATGAAATTAAAGTTCATTATACTTTATAACAAATGGTTTCTTAGACATATATACATCTCTATTAAAAGCTAATTTTATTCAAGTTTATTTGAAAAATATCAAAAGCCAAGTGTTCGAAGCAACATGTTTAACTAATGTTTTATAGCTTCTGTTATAACTGATCTTCATATCTGTAGTATCTTTAGAGATTTCTTTGATTTCTATCAATGTAAAACATTTTATTCCAGGCAATTTTTAACCGTTTATTTAGATCCATTTATTATAAATTCTTCAAACAATATATGTATTATGAATCATATTTATCTCTGCTGACCTAAAGTAACCTCACCCAGAGGATCCATTTCTACTTTCTGTGGGAATAAATGGCTTTATACCAACCCTGACTCGCTGTTAAAGTTCTTAGTGGAATATATTGATCTGAAACCTCTGTGGTTTTTACAGCATTGGTACGACGGGCCCAACAGGTTGGCACATGCTGGGATAACCTTTACCTCCAGCTATGCCATATTCTCATAGTCACATTAAATCCACTGTGGGCAGCCTTGGTCTCGTGTGAAACAGAGAAATGAAACATGATTCCGTAAATGTCAGAATAGAAGCCATGCAGAAGCTTTCAGTTTAGTGGAGGCACAGACACACAAACACACACATACACACACCTTCACACGAAACAGCCTTGGTCTTCTCTGTGTATTTGGGACAGCCCTAATGGCATTATTGTGGATCTCCATGCATAAGTAACTTGAGGCAGAATCTTTAACATAGGAGGCACCCAGTATTCCAATATTCAGTCTGACATGTCTGAAGCTTGGTGCTGGTCAGTGCTGAAGCCTTGTAGATGTGGTCTTAAAAGAATAGGTTTTGAGTTATGTCAAATGATAAAGTAAAGTCACCCCTTATAGTCACACGTGAACACACCACAGCACACTGTGTAAAATTCTTTCTCTGCATTTAACCCATTCACCAAGTGACTGCTACCAACAAGGGGGAGGGTACCTTGCTCAAGGGAACCTCAGTGATGACACTAGCAGTGTTGGGATTCAAACCCACAATAAAAATTGCTTTTGGTCCTTTTTCAGGATAATTCTTGGGCCCACAGCTGTCACCCAGAATGTGCCAGAGGAAAGAGAGAGAAGAAATGAAGAAGCAAAGAGGAAATTAAGAAAGGGGGTAGGTTGACTGATCAGATGTGAAACTCTGGATGCCTCCTACTTAGCATTGCCCTGTTATGATCAGATCATCCAGGATGATTAGATCATCCAGGATGTATGTAGTTCTTAGTGTGAAACAAACACAAGCTTAGAGGTGAAAAATTACAATATTGTAGATGTTTTATTACGTAACATTACTTTCATTTGGCTGACACTTTTATGCACGCAACTTGGGGAAACAGTCAAGCTTCAGGACCATGGGAAGATGTTCTAAGTGCTAGATCTTTAAATAGGGAGTAGTGTGAGAAGATGTAAGCTTATTCACATAGAAGGGCAAGTTTAATTTTGAATAAATTAATCTTTAAGAGGTTTTTGAAGACAGAGAGGGATTCCGCAGCTTTAGTAGGCCTTGGTGGCTCATTCTACCTGGACTGGGATTGCTTTGTGTGTAAAGATGGCAGACTAGGCAGAGTGGAGGGAACGAGTAGGAATGCAAGCCTGAATGATAGGATTAAGGTAGTTAGGTGCAGATTCAGATATCACTCTTTTTGTTTTAATTTTTGCAAATCAAGTGAAGTGACATGGTGAAAAGGACTTTCCACCATGTGTTAAGCCTGGACTTTGTGGAGATGATCTCAGCTATCAGAGCATGGTAATCCTACCATGATCTTTACACTACGGGACTTTTGGGACGCTCACCCCGGATTCAGTTCAGTTGCACTGTGAAATTGTACTGTAAGTCAGATGTCACTGTGAAACACTTAAGGGCTTGGTGGAATTGCTGTGGCGTTTCAGGGGTCAGTGATGAAACACTCTGAGTTTGCCAGTTCCCTCATACACTTCACTCCATCTGTTGTATTCATTCAAAGGACAAATCACTTGTCATACAATGATTTTGTTATTATACCAAAACAAAATACAAAATGGAAATTTAAACTTGGTAATCAAGCCGTTAAGTTATATTATACTATAATTGTTTTATTGTTCAACTTAATCTTTTTTTATTGATGTTTTATGTCTTGTAATGCTTTTCTTCTTTTACTTCCTACTATTTGCACATTGAATGACCTTTGTGTGAGTAGACTATAGAAATAGACTTGGCTTGACTTTATTTGCCAAGTTTCAGCCTTCAGTCACTACTTTTGAAATTTAAGAACTTTAGATTTCCTTGTTGCTTCATGTTCTCATTTACATCATACTGGACATGTCTTAACATCATGCATTTTGTTTACACCTCCCAAATGTCCAACTTTATAAACATGATATAAATGCAAAACTAACAGATTTTCGATTATTAAAAACAATTCAAACGTCTCAATGGAAGTGCATGTTCACATATAGAAGACAACACAGCAAGACAATGAGTTTGACCTAAAACTCTAGCATCACCAAAACAGGGATGCAACTTTCATCTACAACTTTGCGGTGAAGCTCCTAGGAATCGGCTCTCAGAAGGAAAGAAGTCCTAATTAATCTCGCATTGTGCCGATACTGCAGAGAAGAGCTGTGGAAAGGCAGTTATAAATAGCTGGAAGCCAGTGCCTTGGTGAGGCAGACGGTGCTGTGGGTTGGCACGGCGTGGGTACCGGAGCGTCTGCCCTGGCGCTCTCTTCCTGTCCCCGCTCAGCTGGCACCAACCCAGAGAAGGCAGAGCTGCACCTCACCTGGATGAAGGGCACCGAGACTCGCCCTTCACGCCCGCTTCCCCAGTGAGCAAGCATATGGCCGTGGAGCACCTTGAACGAATCGGGGAGCTAGTGGGCTCCGCGCGAAGCAGGGTCAGGTCCAGGCACGGGGCGGAGGGGGTAGGCACCACTCCCCCAACAGCAGTACCAGACCACCAGTCCCTCAACCATGTCCCCACATACTGTCCCTTCACCAGCTTCATTTAGTTCAGCCACACTCAAATGACACAACCCCCGTTTGCTGTCATAACCAAAGCTTCCACAAATCAACCCTTTAGATAACTGAGCATAGAAGATGTGAAATTAAGAATAAACACATTTAAGTGGGCAGGAAAAATTAATACATTTAGGATCACGAAGAAGCTTTGTTGGAAGCTTGTCCTGGATATCAGGGACTACACTAGATAGTGGGTCTTGCTTGGGAGACCAGAGTATGTCCAGTATTGTGGAGCTTGTCCTAAATGCAGGAATTTGTTTGGAGAAGCAAGGGCTTATCTAGGATAGCATAGATTTTCTGGGATTTACAGTACTGTGATGAGGTCTTAGGCTCCTTTACAAACTGTTTAAAGCAATTTATTCGGAGCAGCAAGGGACTTTCTGCCAGGAAATACACAAGTTAAAATTCCAGGAAAGGCAAACAAACAAGAAGGCATTCAGTAATTTCAATATTTGTTTGGTTTGTAAAAATACTTGACGCTTTGTGGGCTGGTTTGGTTCCAGATTGCACCTCTAGTCTTTCCATGGATTTATGACCCCATCACCAGTGTTGATTGAGCCAAATTAGGTATTTGAGGTGTTTTATGAGAAGTATAATGCAATACTGGACAGATGTCTGGGATCGATTAAGCCTACACAAAGACATACATAAAATCACTATTTACTTTTTTTGTATATAGTCTAATATTAGCTTTGAAAACATACTGCTTAGCTAAACATATCATTGTCTAAGACCTTTGCATGGTACTGTAGAAGACTCGTCTAGGAAAGTAGGGATTGTTTGAGATAGTGTTGACTTGTCTGGGATAGTGGGGACTCATCCAGGATAGAGAGAGAATTGTCTAGGAGACAAGAAACTCATCCTAGATAGTACGGCTAATCCCAGTGTATGGAGACTTGCCCAGGGTAGTGAGCTCTTAGCCTGGATCGTTCTCTCGGGACGCTCTCGCGAGGGTCTAATAGCACTCACCCGTGCTGTAATATTTTGTGAATGGGGACAGCATGCGCTGAGTCTCAAGTGAGCTGCCTTCCTCATTAGTCTTCACCAGGAAACAAAGGGACAATGCGATGCTAAAAAGTGCCATCCCTCATCTGCAGGGCCACCGCCTGACACATTAGGAATCTGTATGCTCAATTAAGCACTGGCAGGCTCATTTTTCTGACGCTCTCTCTCTCTTTCTCTCATACACACAGTCTTTCCGCCTTGCACTGGTGGTCTACAACATTTTGTTCATCATATATACACATCATTTACATGACACTAACTGGAAAGTGTGGGAGCACACACTCACACTGAGGCAAAAACACTCACACACTCAGACACAATCTTTCTCCGGCTATCCTGTCATCCGCCGATCCTTATCTTCCGATGAGCGGTTTATGAAAAATGATGGGTTTGGCTGGGTTTGCGTGTGTGTGTGTGTGTGTGTGTGTGTGTATGTGTGCGAGACAGTGACGGAGAGTGGGAGAACGATGATACACATCAGGATTTGATGAAAGAGGGAGTGCACTCCTCTTTTAAACAGAGCTCAGGGTGAAAAATGACACCCACTGAGTAAAGTGCTTCGCTTAGCCACAGGGTCAGTGGGTCGCTGCACTGATAGAGACCCAAACTCATCTTCCAGAGAGCTAACACCTGTCATCATTACACACACACACACACACACACACACACGCACACACACACACACACACACAAACACATACACACACACTCACACA
>JBBPDC010000116.1:138032-140532 GCA_037974485.1 Hemigrammopetersius urotaenia
AGTCCTGGATTAAGTAGTTCTGTGAATGGAGATTTTCCATTGAAAAGGAAAGGGTAGTCCAAGACTAGGCTTAATCCATGTCTGGGAAACCGATCCTTAAAAACATTTGTATAGCTCATAGTAAGTTATACTTTGCCGTAAACCACATCTACAAGTCTGCACAACCTTACAGAGGAGCTGGACTTGCTTTGAGCACATGGCGAGAAGTATTTGACATTCTAGAGCCTGTCAGCAACATTAACAATTAATCTGCCTGTCAACTCGCTCCATGTTTCTCAGAAGAATTTTTACTGACGAGACACAGAGATTCTCTTTTATTAAGTCCTGTATCGAGCTGATTTTTAACCAGTTATTCACAAATTTAATTCACTATTTGGATGAAAACCAGGCTAGAGAGAGAGAGAGAGAGAGAGGGAGAGAGAGAGAGAGAGCGAGCTTGAAAGTAAGGAAGAGGAAGGCAAATTTATCCTTTTTTTCCTTTTCATCATTATCTCACATTTGCGCGTATACACACTCGACGGCTCCCGATAATATGCAATTAAAAATAAAGATCATTTAAAGTTATTGGTGTCTGCCTAATTACTATAACTTTGCCCTTGTAATGAGCGTGCATGCCTATTGATTCAGGGCAAATCTCCCCTTCCACTTGGAAAAAGCAGGTAGTTACTTTGTGTTAAATCATTAATATAGTAATGATTTTTCCAGAACACTCTCAATTAAGAGCAAAACAGGAAATGACCCTGGGGAGCTGGAGCTCATGCCGTTAAAAGTGTGCAATGGTGTGGGTGCATCCAGTGAGAGGAAAAGCATCCGTAGCTTCTGCAAACAGTCAGCGGTGAGCAAGTCTATAGGCCAGAAGAGCATGAAAATGAGTTCAGAGAGGCCTAAATACTTCTGGAAACTTGACATGTCTGTCATTTTTAGTTCATTTTCATTTTAAAGAATCATGTTTGAATTTAAACTCATCAAGTTCTGTGGGACTACTCTTCATTCAGAGGATTTGGCCAGAAATAAAAGGGTTAACTTCTTAATAATGCCTAACAGAGAGCGATCCAGTCAGAAGTCTTCTTCTCCATAAAGAAAAAATCTGATTTTTGCTCCAACCATTATTTAAATAACTTAAATAATGATAGATAAATAATAGACAAGATGTAGAATAGTCCCTTTTATTGAGCTGATAGAAAATATACACTTATTCACAAATTTCCAGTGGGTGGGACGAGTCTTGTGAGAGAAAACGTCATTCTGAGCCTTCTAGAAGTTCTAGATATGCCACTGACTGTGAATATCAGAATAACCAGTGGGTTTGTCTCAGACAGTAAACAGCAAGAGTTTTCCTGAAGAGCATATATATAACATATGTTATATCTACACCTGACCTATATCACCTTACCTCTACACTTTACACTTTAATGACTTCATAGACTTTAATATGGATTTGGTCCCCTCTTTGTAGCTATAACAGCTTCCACTCTTCTTGGAAGGCTTTCCAAGGTTTTGGAGTTTCTGTAGGAGATTTGCACCCATTCATTCTGTAGAGCGTTTATGAGTTCAGGCACTGATGTTGGATGAGAAGGTCTCCAAGGTCAGGGCTCTGTGCAGGTCAGTCAAGTTCTTCCACACTGACCTCATCCAACCGCGTCTTTATAGAGCTTGCGTTGTGCTCTGGGGGCACAGTCGTTCTGAAATAGAAAAGGTTCTTCCTCAAACAGTCTCCTCAAAGATGGAAGCGTGGCGTTGTCCAAAATGTCATTCTGTTCTGAAGTACTAATTTTGGCCTTCACTGGAAGTAACACATTTAGCCGTTAACGTGAAAACAGGTGCAACCCAATACTTTGTTCGTGCAATGTATTTATGCATACATCTAGTAGAAGATCTCAGAAGGTTAAAGGATATAAAGTGCACTTCTAGATTCACTATGAATAAATGACAGTTTGTGTGGATGCGTAGATCGTGCTTCAAACCAGTGGAATATACTGGAACCCTTAACTGCTGACTCTAAAACAATATGAAGTCAAATACTACAGACCACTTTTGAAGCAGTATAAAATAATGATTCAGTAATAAGCCTGCATTTAAGAAGAGGTTAAAGATTATTATATGCTTATTATACTAGCGGACCGACTTCTCAATGACGAGAAAGTTCTTCTTTGATAAATAAATAATGGGATTTGGGTTGGCTTGCAATAACCATCAGCTCCAATAATGCAAACATTAGAGTCATCATTAGCGCAGTCTTGTTTGAACGAGACCCTCGATGTGCGGCTTCCAGAGCGTCTGTGCTACCGGCCCGGCCTGAGAGACATGAATATGAATGATTATGAAAATTAAACGAAGGATCAACGAGCAGCCATCTGCTCACTCTTCCTGGAAAAGTGGCCTTTCACATGAAGCACTCAGAGAGCGAGGGAAAGAGAGAGAGAGAGGGAGATGGAGAGGGAGAGGGAGAGGGTAATAGGAATAGAGTCAGAGAGAAAGAGACAAAGGAGAAAGAGAGATA
>JBBPDC010000116.1:143032-154254 GCA_037974485.1 Hemigrammopetersius urotaenia
GAGATGAAAAATAGGAAGAATGGGAGAAGATAAGAAAGAAAGACAGATTTTTTTAGTGTGAAGGACATTTGAATAATTTGACCTGTAGAAGTGACTTTTGTATTTGTTTGAAGTGAATAAGGAGGACATGCGCCGCTCTTTCTGCTCGTGTTCTTCTGTGACTGAGCTCTGAACCTGCTGCCCTGCTGGGTAAAAGGTCCCAGACTATCTGCACTTCCTCTGAACAGGCTGGTGATTTGTAATCTCTGACTTGCATAAGTATGTATGTGCATGTGTGTGTGTGTGTGTGTGTGTGTGTGTGTGTGTGTCTGTGTGTGTATGTATGTGTCTGTGTGTGTTCTCTCACTTCCTTGTAGTCCACACACTTCCTCGCTCCACTGTATACAGGGTCACTGGGTATGCATCTTATAGTGACTACCTATATTGCTTATAGCAATTATATATACTGTTTGTTGCATATACAACTTAATACACTGCGCAACTGAATACACTGCTCATAGCAACTGCAAATACTGTTTATTGCAGCTACATATACTGCTCATAGCAACAAGATATATTGCTTTTAGAGACAGCTTATACACCTCCTCGCTCCACTGTATACAGGGTCACTGGGTATGCATCTCATAGTGACTACATATATTGTTCATAGCAACTATATATACTGCTAATAGCTACTGCAAATACTGCTAATAGCAGCTACATATGTTGTTTACAGCAAATATATATATACTGTTTGTTGAGACTGCATATACAACTTACAGCAACTGAATATACTGCTTATAGCAACTGCAAATACTGCTTATAGTGACTTCCTTTGTCACTTATTGCAACTGCATACATAGCTTACAGCAACTGCATATATTGCTTACAGCAACAGAACGTCTGTTCACTTGTATAGCAACTGCCTTTACCACTTTTAGTGACTACATAAACAGTTTATAGCAACTGCACATTCAGTTTATAGAGAATGCATTTACTACTTTTAGCAGCAGCCTTTACCACCTGTGACTGAACATACCGACTGAATATACTGCTTATAGCAACTGCATATACAACTTATAGTAACTGCCTGTAACACTTAAAGTGACTGCATACAGTGCCTAAGGCAGCTGTATATAAAGCTTATAGTGACTGCTTTTACCACTATAATGGCTGTATATACTACCTATAGTGCCTGCATATACTGCTAATAGCAACTGGATATACAGCTTATTGCTACCTCATATACTACTTTTCATGAGTGCCTTTACCACTTACAGCCTCATATGCTGCTTACAGCCCTGAGGGTATCATTCCTTTGTGAAACTTCAGCTTAGTTGCATCCGATTCCGCTGGCTAGGGCCCCTCACACGGCGCAACCAAGCTGAGAGGGTAAAGTCTACCATGAGTCACATGAATCAGCACAGTATATTGATGACACATCGTCACTTGACTAAATAGCACACTAAGAGCAGAACACTTTTTGTCTAGTATGTTACACTTAACAAATACATAAAAATAAAGCACCAAAATGCCATATTTAATGTGTTGCCTTTATATGATAGAATCAACAGAACATATATTTGGCTTGGGCTGATCAAATGTCTGCAGTAGTAAAACTTTTGGACCATTTCTATCGGTCCATTTGTCCAATTGCTATTTTCTAATGTTAGAAAAATTAAATCGGTGTAGGAGATTTTTGTAATACATTTATTAATGCTATATTTTTTCATTTGGGTCAAATGTTGGTTTGGTTGGTTTGTCCATGACGCAGCAGCAGTTCAAACACTCACCCTATTCACTGAATTCACTCGTGAATCCACACGAAAGGCGGAAACCGTGACTTCCACAAAACACACTTGAGTTGAACATGCCACCTTCTGGTCGCTTTTGGGTGTCAAACGCTTCATTTCTTGACAATGAAAGGGAAGCACTCTTATATTCCTCCCAAAACACCCCTTCCTCCACACCCCACCCCTCGTTTTTGAACATACTGAAGGTCACGAGGGACGGCCATCCAGAACAGAACCCCCACTCCGTCCCAGAGCAAGCAGCGAGGCCTCAGCTTAACGGAGAGAGCAGAGAAAAATCAATAGGGGCATAAAATTGATTTAGTGCGTTTCATAAAACATAAGTAAGTGCTCGGAGATGGAGCAAAGCGGAGTCTCAATTTAATCTGCACAAAAGCAACACTGTACTGATGAAGTGATATAAAAGAGAGAGAGAGAGAGAGAGAGAGAGAGGGAGAGATACAATAAAATAAAACATAAAGACAGACACTTAATTGTCATATTAAAGAGCTCTCTGCGGTGTGCTGGAGTGCAGAGTGCAGTCCCATTTATCATTTGGCAAACGGCTCCAGGAATCAAATCCCAATTAAAATCTGCTCAGTATCATCCCTCAGACGTTTGCAGAGCATTATTTTATTATTATATTCCCCCCCAACATCCATACCTCACCCCATAAATCACAAAGTGGTGTGCCGTGTGTGATGCTTTATGGCCGAAGGATTATGGTTTTATGAAGCTAATGCAGCAGAACCGCTTCATTTACACAAGGCCTAGACTTCATAACCGCTAACAGCTATGGCCCAAGGCTAACATGCTAGCTTTCGGTGTGTGTTTGTTTTTTCTCTTCCGTGTAGTTCCACGGATGAAATAAACTTCCCCACACTCCAATGCATCGTCCAGGCTACCCAATCCAGTGCAGATTCCCATTAATTTCCCATTACAGAGGCATTCCAACTGACAACGAAGATGTAACCACGCCTAAATTCATTGCAAACAAATGGGTCTACCTGTCTCCAAAATTTTCCCCAAATCATCATCTGATGATGCATCTTGGGGTAGCCTTCTAAAACGTTTTTCTTGCTAGCTGGCAGTTATGTAGTTATTTCAAGAAAATTGAACATCACATCCATCATGTTTATGCATTTATTTAAATGTTCTTGGTAATATTTTACAATAAGACAGCACTTATGAAGGATTTATGAATAATTTATAATCAGGTTGTTAACTGGGTTGTAGACAGTTTATAAATCATTACTAAGCAGTTAGAAACAAGTTATAACAGTTGTCATACATTGATGCAGGTTCACTATTTGGCAAGATCTCAGATCTTGCTAACTGCATAGTTTAATTTGTCCCTTTCTCAGGTTAAACCATCAGCTGCTGCTACCATTAATACACCAGTTCTTGCTCAATCATGAGCATCAATGTATTATAACTTGTTTATGATTCCTTATTAATAATTTATAAACTGTGTACCACATAATTAACAACCTGATTATAAAGCATTTATAAACTCTTACTTGATACACTTCTGCTCAGCCACTAAGGCTGAAGGATACTATTGCTAACACGTTAAAGCTAGCATATTAAATGCTAGCTTTAGGCCATTTTAAACTTCCTCCCAGAGCCCCAGAGTCCGAACGAAGCCAGCGCCGGCTGTCAAATCATCATCAGCTAAAGCATTTCTGACACAGGCTAAAAGGGAGATGGATCATCTGGCTGTAGAGACGGATCACAGGCGTGACCCAGATGCTGCCACCATCAACACCTCCCACCCCTCCTCATCAGCCCCCACCAAATCCCCACTCCCCATGCGGGGTGACACCAAGCCAATCGCCCCGTCACTCTTTCGGGTCACTGACTTGACAGGGTCACATCATAACCAACACTGCCCCCATGTTAGCTTTATGCTTCCTGGAAAGTGATCCCACCCGGTGGGCGAGTGGAGAGTGTGTGTGTGTGTGTGTGTGTGTGTGTGTGTGTGGTGTGCCTCTCTGGCCAGAAGAAGTTTGTAAATGCAACAGATCATATATTAACCACATGACCACTTCTTTTGTGCAACGTTTGACCTCCAGTGCAACACAATAACTCATTGGGGTAATTCAGTTTTGACAATGACAGACTTAACCCCTTCATCACTCAGCTCACTGTTCAGTTTTTAGTCAATTCTTAAAATGTTCTGCATGATTCAATTGTTAAGATGCAAACATAGTCATTCAGAGTTCTTCGGTGTGAAATAGTTAAATGTAGAGAAACATACAGAATCACAGTGTTTTTTTATGTCACAGTGTTTACATTCATGGCATTTAGCCCTGTGTCTATATAACATTAATATAGCCATTTTATTTATTCTCTGATCCCACTTTGGGAAGTGTTTTGCCATAGATTTTTTTCATGCCAACTGGTCAAAATCAAAAATGAAACAAAAGTAAACTCTAAAACACTCACACACACACAGATGACCCCAACCTGGAAAGTCCAAAACTCAAGCTGTTTTCCTTCTGGCTCGTGGGATTATAGTGGAAGACGTTTAAAATGATGGATCGGAAGCGAAATATGTGTGAGTGCTGATGTGTGATTCTCAGACATGGCTTTTACAGGGAAAGAGGGGACAGTGTTTTCAAACCTGACTGACAGCTTTACGGTGACCATAAAACCTCACCACAGAGACCACAGAGACAAGCACATACTTATATTAGAAAGCCCACCGTCCTCAAGTCATATTGCAGCATGACCCATAATGTCAGACAGTAGCAGTGGATGTTATCATCCGCTTTATGGGTCCAGCGTTAACTCATACACACACACCACACATACACACACACTCTATCACAAGCATATGCAGACCCCTGCCTATGCATAAACTGACGGGGAAGCAGAAACCCCAGAAACTAGGGCTCTAGAATAATCACTCAAGGTTGTTTACGCACTACGTTTATGTGATTTCCAATAAGTTTTCATATTTACTTTACTAAAACTGTTCCTCGCATTCCATCATATCTGACACGTCCTTCGGCGATGACAGCCTTTTTGAAGGACTTCCAAAAGCCAGAGCCAAAGGCCTTATAATAAGTCCTCCGGTGCATTCTGTTGATTTGCTTTGCGTCAACCAACTCCATGACGTCCCTTGATGTATTTGTTACATTTACAGAAAAGGCAGTAATCAGATTATGGATACTTCCAACATATATTGTGCAAACTTACAATAAACCACACCTGAACCAATTTCTGTTATTCAGTTTACGATTACAAAAAACTGACTAATATATTCATTGTCAATGCCCGATTTACAGCAGTAGAAAAAATAGTAGTGTGTACTCAGGAGGAATATTGATAAAGAACAAACAAAAGTACATTGGTGTGGAAATATTACATGAGGTTAAACAAGTACCTCCACTGCCCGAACTTCCACTACCCAAAAAGAGCCAGTTGCTCTCCTAGTAAAACTTTTTACACTGTTTGAAAATGCTAGCAGTCTACTTCATTAGGGTAAAACTGAAAATTGTTGTCAATTATTTTAATTAAAATGTAAACATTCGTTAACATGCAAAATGTTAAACGTTTTATTCTACTCTCTGCAGGTTTTTCAGAAATGTGAAATTTTGTTATTTTAATTAAATCTTAAAATACAGTCTTTATATATCAGCTGCTGCAGATTTCATTTTAGATGTGAAAGTAATTTTCCGGTGGATTTTCAAAAATTCGTAATTCGATAATAATTTTATACAAAAGTTATATTTTTGGTCTATCAGCATCTTACATATAACATGACATGAAATAACTATGATGAACCATTTGGACTTTATATTTTATATATAAGGCTGTCACTTCTAGTTCAGTCCCTGAACCTGACCCATTTCAGAGTAATGTTTTTTATTTGTTAACCCACACAGTGACCTACATATGAATCATTCAAGCAACTTAACTGAACCAGCGAAGAAACATGTGCAGATATTTCCCGATGATCAGCCGGTGATCAGTATACTGGCGGTGCTAAATGCTGAGTGGGCTGAACAACTTTTTGTAGACACCTTGTACCTTTAGGCACTTTATAGCCTGTCGCAGTAAAACATGAATTTAATTAAATTCACCCAATATGCCAAAGATAAGACAATTTAACAGGCATGAATATGAGCTGCGTGTGTAATGCATGTCCTTGATTCAGACTACACTATCTATAAATCAGAAACCACATAAGGAAGCCTATTTGAGATTACTTCACAACTCAACACAACTTATGGCAAATGCGTGAGGATTCAGGCAATTTTTGTTCCTTTACTTGACATTAACATCATAGTAAAATAACATCCTGTGAAATTCTTGGATGATTTGGGAAAGGAGAGAAAAATGGGTGAATTATAGTTTTGTTCATAGTATCACTTTAAATAAGTATGAATGAAGGGATGTTTTCCTAGGCCTCATTCACAGACCCTGGAGATGACAAAATAGGAAGAGATGACATCTCCAGCACGGAAGTGTAATTCAGCCTGCAGTCCCCCACCCCCCAACCCACCCCCCTCCAGCAGACAACGCTGCTTCACATCCAGCCGATAAATCCGCATGACAGTTGGCGCAACGCTCCTGTAAGCAGCGACACGGCCCGATTTTCCGGCCCTGACAAGCCCTTGTATTGAGTATGATAACACTTACTTTGTCTTCATCCAGAGAGGGAGTATAATATCAATCCGTTTGATGATCCAGCAAAGCGAGGCGAGCACTTCTGTATCAATCTTCATACGTCCGCTGCCCGTTGTCTAAAGAAAAAAAGCCCGGGAATAGGATCATTCAATCACTCGCCGGCCGCACTCCGGCTGCCTCACTGGCCCACTCGCTCGCCCGCTCAAGTGGTTTGAACTCCCCATCAGACTCTCTCTCTCCTGCCCTCTCTCTCTTTCTCCCTCTCTCTCCCTCTTCAGTTGTTTCTTCTCTGTTTAACAGTGTGTACAGGAATAAAAGCTCATGTTGAAAACCTGCTTACAGCAATCAGGATGTGGGAACTAAAAACATTACAAATATAATTGAATACCTTTATTATTTAAACATTTATATTACTGAAGGAATAGCTAAGAGCTAAGGAAGGAAAAGCTAATGCTAACCATTGGAATAATTAGGGAAATGCTGTAATGCCAATACTATGTTAGTACAAAGCTAACAATAGTGCACATGAACATATCATTGCTGTTACAGATTCAACACATAATAGTTTTACAGTGTCTATTTCTGTAAAGGGAGTTTCTAACAAATCTGGTTATGCAATGATTTGTATTCCCACTCGATGAAGTATCTAAGACTAAGTCTTTTGTCTCACAAATTTAATTCTGTCTTTTTGTAAACTGAACCCTGATTGATTAATTCCAGACATTTTCTAATTATACTGTAGTTAAAAGTCCTACTTCTAGAAGTCTAACCAATGGGAGACCTCTTTTGGTTGTATGAACCTTGAGACAAATTCTGATTGGACAAACTTTCTATTGGATGTTTCATGATTTTAACCTGTTAGTTTCCAACCAAAAGGTAATGTTGAAATAAGAGCACCACTTATGTTTAAGTACAAAAAGCAGTACAAGAAATGACCTTTTCTATATTTTATATTCACTCCTCATTCATTTTACTGGAAACACTTTGGGTTTTCATTCACTTGCCACTTTATTCGAAACACCCACAATGAGCCCATTTATAATTGGCCTAAAATTGGACCAAAGGTTTGTTAATTGAGTGGTGGACAATTTTCAGCACAGCAGATTTTGTATACTGTCATGAATGTTAGTATGTGTGATGCTGGTATAAATTTAAGTAACTGCTAGATCTGCTCAACTGTCCTGTGGTCAGAAATGGACCATTTATGGCAATGGACATGGACAGCAACAGCTTTTAACGTTTAGAATACAAGAACACAATGGTGAACTGCTGTCATTGCAAAACAGCTCCTTATATGAGAGGTCCCTCAGATTGTGTCAGATGTCATGCTGAGCTTTGTTTGGTGTTCCTGTGTCACCCAGAAGTTATTGTAATTTAAAAAACAGCTAATAATAATAACCACTGTTAGGGTTTTTAAATGGTGTCCATGCAAATGCCCATAGAGAACAAAAAACATTTTGTATTAGAAACAAATAGAAAAACACAAGATCTTTGAACCTGGTAGAACTTTCAGGATAGTGGGTGGAGGTAGGGGGTCCAGAGAGCAGCCGAACGAAAGAGTTGCAAACAGTGAGCGTATAGGAAAGCAAATACTTGTTTTAGACAGTTTTGCACTGTTTATGTTTGTTAAAATATGTGTAAACATTTTCTTAGCCATAATCCACCTTAGTCTTGAACTAAATTGGGCCAAAAACAAAGCATTTTCTACTGCAATTGAGTTTCAGAACACTGTAGTAGAGGTTTCTCTGGTAGACACTGAGCAGAGGCTGGAGATGAGGCTGGCTGTCTGGGTGAAATATGGCTCAATCAACAGGCACTCAGCAATCAACTTTAACTTGTCAGTTTTGATCTATCCGAGTGTCGCTGCAGGTTCTTTGGCAGTGTCTAATGTTCTGTGAAGATGGGCCTTTCATATTCTCTATTGTTTTCTTCTCTTCCTACACTACACCTCCATCAAAACCGAGAGACGGTTTGGGAAGTGGAAACTATGTTGAGGGGAATGGAGGGGATAAAACAGTGGTGAAATTTAACCCTTTCCGACATCATCATCATCGCCGAGCCAGAGGCTAGAAGCGTTCGCATGGCTGAGCTGGTAATTGGTTCCTCTAAATCTGCTGAGCACAGACAAAAGCACAGCACCCTTTTTCATCAGAGCTAAGAAAATAAAAACGGGAAAAAAGCGTAATAGAGTGACCATCTCTCTGTCTGCGAGCCTGTCCTCTGGTCATGATGGATGCACACATTAAGCAAATAACACCATGCTGGCTCATGGCTGTGGTTGTGAGATGACCCTCTGCTCTTAATTCCAACACAAAATTGTGCTTTTAGTGTCTTTTAGGGTCCTATATGTACAATGTCCTAATCATGGAATGGATTCACATTTCTTGCTCCCCAAGTAAAGTTAAGCCTGGTGGCCTCAATCAAAGATGTTTAATTTAATGTAGTATACAATATTTTGAACCTCTTATTACAGACAGACCTGAACTATCCTGGTTCTGCCTCTTGATTATGTCTTCTGTGTTGGTCAGTCAACATTTCTAGACAAAGCGTGTGCTAGTACAGAAGAATGGTAACTTTAGCTTCTTTATCCAGTTTTCGGAAAAAGTTAACTAACATTTCTGGGTGCCATCTAAGTTTCAGAGTTCATTTGATAGGGTAGCTACAGTGTAACAGTGTATCTCCAAAATAAATTTATATTTTCATAAATTAGAAAAACTAAACGTATTCAGTTTATTTCACTTTTACATTCAACCTGTTCACAAATTATTTGCAGTTTGTTTATTAGTAATGAATTGCGTCATAAAAGCATGAAAAAGTACTTACTACACAAATAAAATGGGTAACAGTGACTTGCTTGCCAAATAGGGAGTTAATGTATATCTCTTCAGTTTATCTCAAACCTTGCTGGTTATTGATCTTACTTTGGCTCTTATTCAGACATTCACTTTCTGTTAAATCATGGAGTATCACTCAGTTATTCAACATCACACCATTCCTTCTGGTTTGCAGATCACTGGACAAAATATATCAGTATAATGATCACAAGCATTCTTCAAAATTGTGCCCAAATTTTATCCAGTCCAAAGAAAGGGAAACTCGAGGATTATGTCTTGGCCTGCCTAGTCTCCAGATCTTTCTCCGATTGAGCTGCATGGAACAAGCTGGACTGGCAAATGAGACAGAACTGTCTGCATTCTTGAAAAAGTGCTGGGAGGGTTTGGACACAAGTTATTTCCAAAAATAACTGGAAAGGATGTGGTGAATCTGTGCTGCTCTGATGAAGGCAAGGGTTGGTTATTTTTGATAAAACCTGTACGTTCACATAAATTAAACCACATGTACAGTGTAACTTGTTACATTACACTTCAGAACCAGTCAGTTACATTTGTTTTAAGTATTTCTAATGTTTTCTTGTAATAAAATTGCAAAAGAGGTTGGGCCCAAATTTCTGGCCTTTAGTGCATATCCAAGGCTGTAGGGCACACCGTCATTCAGTCTAAACAAACATGAATTCAGAAATATATCAAAGATTCTTGTTACTCGAGTTGTTTTGCTAATATCATTTTAATAAAACAAATACTGTCTTAAATTTGTAAATGCCAAATAGAAGTAGAGATTACTAAAGGGATTTGTTGCAACAGCAGTGTCGTATTTGTCAGTTTTGTTACTCTTTTTCTCTTCACACATTCATCCGTCTCTGTGTGTGACACTAAGTAAGTGCGAGTTCTGTTTTTTTTTGGCTGCATTTGGCTTTGAAACTCTCAGATTTAGCAGTGCGCTATTGCCTCATTTTTCATATCCATTGTGGCCCTGTCAGAGTGTCATAGCTGCTCGGCAGGGCCGTTAGATCAGTCTGAATGGATAAATCATCCCGTATCGGACACACTCATTCAATTTGCCCCGCTTCGCTGCGCCACGCTGCTTATTAATTGAAAAATCCCTGCGCCCGTGCGCTCGGTGAGAACGCTCCACCTTCTTTATTTTATTTTATTTTATTTTTATTAACATGGATATTCCGTATGATTTCCCCCAGCAGCCTGTTGACTGCCCACCGGGCACTTTGTCATTTATCATCATATGCTGGATTTGTCAATCGCGCCACTTTTTCTTTTGATTGCCCCCCAAACCCACACCCCTGCACAAAAAAGTCCTTAAGAAAATCACTTTGCATATAAAGGAAGGGGAGACTTTGTGGATATTTCTAGAAAGGCTGCGGACCCCCGGAGCCAGCGTTATTGTTTTCCATCTGTGAAATAAAGTAACAGGTACTTAATGTACCAAAAACAATTTGTCCGGCGCTTATTTCCCCATTGCTGAGCTCACGGCTGGCTGAGGCTCCTTTATCTCAGCCTCTCTAATCCATTTTCCCCCCGCGCTCTGCTGCCTTCATTTTACAGCTGAGGGGCTCGCCGGCCCCACGCTGGGGCCCAAATGGGACCCCAGTCACCGCGGCCCCGCCGAACGCCTGTAGGTAAGTGTGCAGAACAAATGCTGAAAAGACTTTCAAAAAGTTTTCCTTTTTTCAGAGCCACAGCTGATTTTTTATATATGTGTGTGTGTGTGTGTGTGTGTGTGTGTGTGTGTGTGTGTGTGTGTGTTTGTATGTATTTGTAGGCTGTTTCCTGGTCATTTATCTATAACACATAAGCACATGAGTGTGTGTGGATTAGACTTATTATCTGTTCATTCATCTCGCTACTTGAGCATTAATCATAAATCACACAGAAACCTATGAAAGTTTAAAGTGTGTGTGTGTGTGTGTGTGTGTGTGTGTGTGTGTGTGTGTGTGTGTGTGTGTGTGTGTGTGTGTGTGTG
>JBBPDC010000116.1:196541-210248 GCA_037974485.1 Hemigrammopetersius urotaenia
ATCGCGAGTTAACTATGGCAAACATGAGATTAATCGCGATTAAATATTTTAATCTACTGACAGCCCTAATATATATAAATATATATATTTTATATATATATAGTAATATATATGTGTGTGTGTGTGTGTGTGTGTGTGCTTCTCTAACTAAGCTCAGCATCTACAGTATGAAAGTGCAAAGGTCACTCCATCGATTTGTCCTTATCACTAAGCATCTAATGCCTTCACTTGGGACAGCATTGATTAATAAGAAAGCAGACGTTATCCATCTTGTACACATGTTAACATGTATGTGGGACTGTTTACAAATACCCACGCAGACTCTCAAGAAGCCCAAAGAGTGTGATTAAGTCTTGTGATGCATAGAGACTGTCATAACACCAGTACGAACTACAGTAGATTAGAAAACATGAGGGGTCTCCAGGGTCATACAGTATCATGGAGCTGAAGCAGCTTAATCCTAAGCCTCTTACAGCAAAGCGTGTGATTCATATCAAGAAAATACAAGAATAAACAATGACATGGTCAAAACATGATATAAGAGGCTTGGAGCCCAGACAGTAAGTCTTCTGTCTTATAAGCCAGAGAGCTTTGATTACGCCTGAAATCGAATGTAGATTGAACACATTTTGCCCCACATTTGACATCTGATGAAATTCTGCCTGAACACGACTGGTGTCTGATAAAAGTCCAAATTTCTCCACAGTCCCCAAAAAGTTATTCAAACTTGACCCAAAGCCTGACAGTGTTTTATCTTTCTACTCTGTCTGAACGTTTTGAATCTTTTCACAGTTCACTGTAGCGCCTCAAAAACTGAACCCGACTGTAGCCTAATAAAGATTTTTTTAGATGGACAACTGGGTTTTAAGTGGTTATGAAATTTTAGTCTATACTTGTATCTAGATCATGAACCATCTGTCTGAGCTCAGTGTAGTCTGATAAAGCTCTCTCTAAACCCGGAATGAACTTGATGACAATAAACCAGAGTCTGAATAAAACTCAATGTTCCTATGATTGAATCTTTATGCTAACATCAGGGACAAGGTTGGCTTCCATTAGCTTCCATAGTGAAAATAGCAGGCCAAGTAGAAAGTGTGCTTATCAGATGTTGAAAGTGACTTTAAATTATGAGTGTCCTGAAGTCTATTGCTCTGATTGAGCTTTAATGCGTTGTCTTCACACCGGGCCCAACTGACGTCACTGACACCAACACTGGCACCAGAACATCAGATTAAAAACACTTTAAAGTAATAAAAGGAGTGAGAAAAAATAAAGTGATGTGAAGGTCACAGTCTGGTGAAGGTGGAGAAAGTGAAAATGAACATTACCTAGGTAATACTTGGTAGATGATGTAGGAATCTGACCTGATCTCACTGAGTTCAGACAAATATTTCAAGCTGTAATAGCTCAGTGTTCTTATAGGACTGTGTGATTCGTAATTACAAACTATGGTATTATAGGTTATGGTGAATTGCGAGCTATGATCTGGTCTGGGTGGCCAGATAGATTTCAAACTGCTCAGACATGGATATCTCACCGGTCCTCATTTGGACCAGACGAACCGAAAAAGGAGAAGCTAAGCAGCCAGTTTCGCGTCTCATTTCCAGAAAAGGGGTGAAAATAAAGAAGCAAATATGTGCATAAATGCAACAGAGATGAAATGTGCCGGTATTGATTCATGAGCTGAGTGCAGGGGTATGGAGATCGCATGGATAATTATGACCCTTTGTGAGCATAATTAATCTAGCCCATGTCATTATGGGAACTCGAGTCCACGCACATCGTTAGAAGCCTTTTAGTTAGCCTACCCCTCCCACCACCCCCATCCGGTCATTGTCCTCTGGATGCCCTGGTGACTCTGACCTAGCCCTGCTTGCACTGACCAGATGAAAGGCCTAAAGCAGGTGAAGCCCCAGAAAGTACACCGGGGTTTGGAGAGCTTCATAAGAATAAAAGTGTTTCAGTTTGACAGTGATTGAATATTTCCTCCAAAGCCATTTCACGACTTGATGAACTGCACTGCTAATTTTGCAGGATGAAAAAAATGAAAGAGGTAAAGGGTTTTCTCAGACTTTTACTCTGTATCTTTAGATTCTTACTCTGATTCTTTATTACCAAGCATGGGCATACTTTTTGGAAAACCATCATGACCATTGAAAATAGTTAACCAATATATTCATTCATTCATTCATTCACTGTAACCACTTAATCCTCACTAGGGTCACAGTACCTGGAGCCACTTCTGGGGTCTACAGGCGTGAGACAGGGACAGGGCACCAGCCCACTGTAAGAGCGCATGCACACACTCACACCTACGGTCAATTTAGAATCCCCAGTTCTCCTGATGCTCATGATGATGTCTTTGGACCGGAGGAAACCCACGCCACCACACACAAGGCCAGGACCCGGATTCAAACGCCCAACCTTGAAGGTGTGTGACAACAGGGCTACCCACTGCAACACAGCGGTGCCATAAAATAATATAGACGGATAAAAAAGTTTGGTATGAGCCAGTGGCTAACAAGAAGCTCATAGACAGCTACCATACAACTTGGTAACACGATCTAGTCCATACATCCTGATTAGTGATTGTATATAGTTTAGAGCATTTCGCTAATGAACAATTTCCTTCGGGATAAATAAAGTTTTCTGATTCTGATTCTGATTAATGCTAATGTAATTAATACTTAGTGAAATATGGTTAGCACTAGTTAGCTAGCAGATAATAAGGAGCACACTAGTATTTACGATGGTAGAACCCTCTAGTGTATGCTACCTTTTTGCTTATGATTTGCACTACTAGGATATTTTTAGTGTATTTTGCTCCTTTTAAACCAAGGCAAACCCTGAAATTTAAACATAGCTAATACTGAGTGAAACTTGGTTAAAGCCTGTTAGCCAGGAGGTAAGGAACTCAGTGGTGTTTCCTTTAGAAAGAGTTTGGAAAGAGTTGTTTGGAAAGAGTTTGCTGACACTAAGAGTTTTGCTAACAATGATAATGTGGCTAATGCTGAGTGAAACCTGGTTAAGGCTAGTTAGCCAGTTTAGCTAGTAGCTGACAAGAATCTCACAAATAGCTAGTTTTCACTTTCACAATTCAATCTATTCCATGCTTGGTTCTACTAATTGTAAGCATCAGTGGTAATGGGTAGACCACAGAATTTTTCACAAAGACAACTGGCATTCGATTCTCACCCTGAAAAGATGATTTATTCTGAGGCCGCTGGTGGCCAGGTGGTTAGGTAGTTGCCCCTGCGATCAGAAGGCAGTCGGTTTGAATCCCAGGACAGCTAGTGGCTGATGTATCCTTGAGCAAGGTACCATCCCCACACACTGCTCCCCAGCCTCTGTGTTCCTGGTTGCCAACTGCTTGGTGAATGGGCTAAATACAGAGAAAGAATGTTACATGATTCACAATGTGCGCCAAGGTGTGTTCACACGTGACTATAAGGGGCCACTTTACTTTTACATTCTGCATTTTTTGTCAAATTTGGTAGCATTGCCTCATGAAAGTTGGTACAGTTGCTTGTAGCCATGGAGGAGCATGAAGATTTTTGGAGAGTCCTTTAAACTGGAACTAGTACTTTTAGCTTTAATGACTTAAACACACATCAGCCGTGATACCTGTGCAGCAGCCTCTCTCCTGAAACCCAACCCTGACTGCAGGCCAGACAAAGACTGAAGAGTGTATTTTTAGCTCGTCGTCTTTGGAATGCGACCGCAGCTCTATGCTTGTCAATCAGGCTGTAAATGGAGCCGATTGGCCTGGTGGCTGTGGTTTGGAGGAGAGTGCCTTTATGTCTGTCTATGTGCGAGTATTGGATTTTGGGTCAGGTTCAAATTAATTAAAGGGCCATAATTGAAAGTGCTCGCTAATGACTGCAATCTTAGCCGCCCAATATTTAATATTTCATCATTAAACAGTAAAATGACCCAATATGATCCTAATACAGTCCCAATTATGCAGCATTGATCAAAGTGACCTTTTCATGCCAGAGAAGAGGAAAATCAATCCAACACCTCCTCCCTTTTTTGCTTGATGCGTTGTTTGCTTGCTCTGTTTCATCTATCTCTCCTTTTCCATCTGCCTGTCTGTCTTTCTCTCTCTCCCTCTCTCTTCCTCTCTCTCTCCCTCTCTCTCTCTGTCATTCTATCTCTTTCTATCTGTCTCCCTCCTTCTCTGTTTCTATGTCACTCTCCCTCTCTTTGTCTGCCTCCCTATCTGTCTCTCTCTCTTTCTCTCAGTCTCCCAATCTCTCGCTCTCTTTCTCCCCTCTCTCTCCTTGTCTGTCTCCCCTCTCTCTCACTCTCTCCCCTTCTCTCTCTCTCTCTCTCTCTCTCTCTCGCTCTCAGTACACAGGGATCTGTCACCAGGCCGAGAGCTGTATAATCTGTGACAATCAAAACATTACCCTCTTACGTGGAATCACAGTTGACCCCGGAGGCAGGCAATCTCAGTGCCAGCGCAGCGCCTTTGTTCGCCAGCCCACATTTTCTGTCTCCTCTGCCGTTGTTTTGTTGTTGTTTTGTTGTTGTTGTTGTTGTTGTTGTTGTATGTGTGTATGTGTGTGTGCTCCCCCCCACCCCTCCTGCCCGCCCTCATCCTGCACTCGCTCATCTGCTGCCAGATGTACCGCCACGTTATTACCCAGAAGGCCTGACAGGAGTCGAGAGACACCCCCGACATCTCCAGCCGTCAGCGCAGCAGCCCGGCCGCCGTCATAATGCCCCCTTCACCCGAAACAAAACAGCAGCGACTTTTAACATGCCTTCGGAAGCCTCTCAGTTCAGATTTTACCTACCGGATTGACAGAACACCTTTTCCGTTTGACTGCAGGGCTGCAGAATGCGCTCAATGTCCCATCAAGGTTGAGAAATAATGGAAAAGCACTCATTCACGTCTGGAGACTCAAAAGCTCAGAGCCTAAAACCTTCCGAAAGGTTACTCTAAACACATTCATGAGGAACGGGGCGCTTTCCAAGATATCAGAAACACTTTCCTGTACGTTTCATCTTCCAAAATACTGAGGTCGTATCTGGAGTTGCAAATCTGTAGGACAAAAGAAACAAAAGCTTTAATGTCCTTTAATATAACAAGAATTTCTGAAGCATTTTATTAAATGTGTAAAAGAGAACTGGATATATGTATACAGTATATATCGCTGCAGTCTCTGGTTCTCGCACAGTCAAAAGACATGCGTGCCAGATGAATTGGAGATTCTAAATTGACCATAGGTGTGAGTGTGAATGGTATGTTTGTGTGTGTGTGTGTGTGTGTGTGTGTGCCCTGTGGTGAGCTGGCGTCCTGCCCATGAGTCCCTGACTCAGTATTGGCTCTGAGTACGACTATACATATATTATTATAACTATCGATATTGTTACACATTAATATGCATATTTTTAGTTTAATTAATTATCATTGTATTCATATCCGCTTGGAGTGTCTAAAATAATGAAAACGCTAAACCTGTTTCATTAACAGATCAGAGTATTATCAGTACACTACGAAGCATTAAGTACATTTCAGACAGGTCCAAAATGACGAACGAATCATCAGGGGATTCTGAAATGACCAAGATCCTGGCATAACATTGAAAATTAAGTTATAGTACATTTTATAAATTAATAAATCTAATATAATTAATTTCAAAACTGATAAACCAATCTCAATGCGCATAACTTGATGACAAGGCAGTAAAATGTAAGACTAAAAAATAGTGACCGTTAATGACCTACTAGACCTGGTAAACGAAAGCCCACCAAACAGAGATTAATTCGGCTGTTTATGAATCATATCTGTTAATCCATGAAGAAGAGCTTAATCTGTGTTACGGGGGGAAGCAGATGAGGATAAGAAGTCCCACAAATCCCACAAAACAGTCCCCCTCCACCACCCCGGACAATTATTATAACATGACAGTTACTGTCAGACAATGTAACTGATGTAACTTTCATGATAGCTGTGCAATCTCTCTAAGTACAAGGCTGGAGACAGTATCAGATTGTGGTAAATGTTGTAAATAAGTAAATAAATCAGCATATGTATGTATAATGTATAATGCACAATGACTAGGCCCCCCTTTGGCCACAATTTTGATGCAAAAATATAAAAAAATGTACAAAATCAGACAACTGCCCAGGTCTCGGGGTGGGTCTGCACAAAAGACAGTGATCCAGTTTGGTCCAGTTTGTTCCGCGGTATGTGGGTCATTCTATCATTTAGGTTCAAATTGGGTCCCAAAACTTTAAAGCCAATGAAAGTTCAGTCTATTCTTCATTATTCTGAAAACACTATAATAATTATTTTTTTAATTTTAGTGTGATTTCTTACACAAGGCAAATTGTTCTTAAGTTTTATTATTATTCTATTTATTGTTGAAAAAGGGCCCCGCTTCTCATACAAGTATATTTGGAATTGTTGTTATTATTATCCAGTGTACTGTGCATATACCAGCTGCCTGGCATGGTGCCAGCTCATAGCAAGGTGGTTCCATTCCCAGCTGGGCAACCAAAGGTCTTCTGTGTATTTCGGTATGTGTGTGAGCCATGTTTGGACTGGTGATCTGCCCAGGGAGTTTCTGGATGGATGGATGGATGGATGGATGGATGGATGGATGGATGGATGGATAGATGTTAGGTCACTAGCATGATGTCCTGCTTTTCTTGCAAAATGGCACTCAATTAAAAATTCAAAAAGAAGAAGCATTATAGTGTCTCTTGGTAAATTTGCACTTTGGAGCATAACAAAGCTTATCATGTTGTGCCTGAAAAGTGGCACATTGTGCAGGTAGCTTCACACTGAAGTAAGGGTTTCTTTGAGGCTTTTCATTGTAGAAATGCATTCTGTTTGTCTATATGTGTCTCAGTTTTTTTTTTAAAAAAAGGACATTACAGGTCATTAAAATGAGTCAAATTAGTCAAATTACTTGATATCTCATATAGTTTAGCCTCCATTACTTGTTAGCTATATTAGCCTCATATCGTCATTGCAAATAAGTTTCAGATGCCAGAAAAGACCTGAGTGATCAAGTACATCTAGGATGAGGGGGAAACTGCAAAACCCAGGCCAAACGATCTCTTTAAGTTGAAGTGTTCTGTCCATCCTGTTCTGTTATGACCTGCGATAGAGGTGGGGGGTGTTGTGAGGGGTGGGTGTTGACAGGCTGAGTGGTGTGCAGCTGGCGGCTCGTTCCTCTCATGACAGCTGGGCTGAAACAAGCTATGGCAGTCTAATATGATTCCAAATAAGGCAATCCTGTACACCTGTGAGTGTGGGACTGTCCAGCAGCATCCACAAATGCTGAGTGACGCCCAGGCGGTGCAAGGTGTTAGGGGTCCTCACACTCTCAAGTACACCAAGCAAATCACACATATGTAGACACTTAAACATTTATTGGCACATACACCCACATACGCCTGCTTTTTGATGCCTTATGCGAATACGTCATTTACCATTTATTGAGGTGCTGCTGTGACGGAACATGAAGAATACTGATGCATGAATTTGTGCCTTTGTGTGTATGTGCTTGTGTGTATGCGACCATATTTTCGAGAGTGGTTTTCACATTTATGCATTACCCGTTCTTTTCTAATATTTAAACAATGTATGTAGTGTCTTGTACCTCATACCCAGCATAATCAGCTAATTACTTTAGATTTTACTTCCAGTAGATAATTTTTATAACTAACTATTTGGACACAACTGACCCAAAAAAAAAAACCCAAATTTGGCTCACACACAGATTAGTCCTATAATAAGGTATGGTGACAATTTTTTAATTTCAGAATTAATTTCTTTACAGTTCCTCTCTGACAGTCATTCTTCCTCTCCACCTTCAGAACAGTCAACAGTAAAGCACACGCTGCATATGCGCCCACCCCTTTCTCTCACACACACACCCAATGTGACTGGCCTTCTCATGCCACATGTTATTTCTGCTTACTTTTTGGATCTGAAATAAAAATATATTTAGTTATTTTTATACTTAAAGTAAATATAAAAAATAATTCCGCGCCGGTCCAAAATCATCTGGCCAGCCCAAATTCATAAATTTTTTTTTACATTTGGTCCTAAACAAAGTGTGGGAGGGGGGCATTATCCTGCTGAAAGAAGCCACTTCCACTCAGGAATATCGTTGCCATGAAGGGAATGAAGGTTCCCAGCAGATCATTGTCCAGGGCCTCATACTGCCCCTGCTACCTCGCCTTAGTGATTCACCAGACAAGGCCACCTTCTTCCATTGCTGCATGGTCCAGTTCTGACGCTCATGAGCCAATTCCAGGTGTGGTTGATAGTTGACAAAGCAAACTGTGATGTACTGTATGTTCCAAGCCAGCATGAACTTTCTTCATTAATTTGTGCTACAATAGCTCTACTGTGGGATCGGACCAGACAAGCAAGCCTTCACTCATGCATCAATGGATCTTGGCTGCGGTTACCCTCTCACTGGTTCCCTGTTGTCATTCCTTGGTCCACTTTTGATAAGCACTGACCACTGCACACCAGGAACCCACAAGATCTGCTGTTTTGGAAATTTTGTGACCCAGCCATCACAATTTGGTCAAAGTGCCCCACAATTTCATAGGTGCCCCTGTAACTAGAAAAGGAATGTTATTCAACTGTCAGTGGTTTTACTTTTGTGGCTTCAGAAATGCTCCCCTTACGTTAACCGTACTTTTTGAGCTTTACTGTAAAAATGTGAACTTTTATGAAAAAATCCATTTCCAGGGCCGAAAGAAAACTTTCCTGAGGAACACTCAAAAGTGTTTACCAAAAAATGGTAGTCGTGATGTGTGTGCATGATATCCACACTGTAATTACAGCCAGTTTCCATTTTCCCCTCACTTTGTAATCATGTTTCCTTCCATTCTGCTCGTGTTTTAAAGATGTTGAACACACACACACACACACACACACACTCTTAGGCTGAGCCTCTTCCTCTTCCTCTGGCCATGACTTAGCCATTAACCCCCAGCCCCACCCCCTAATCAAAGAGACACACATGAAAAGGCTTTATTATTAAGAGATGCCCTTCAGGAGGTTGGGGAGCCAGTGATTAGGGAAATGTGCTTGGCCCCGCCCAAAACAGACCAGGCATCTGGGGTGGGTGGAGCCAAAGATGAGTGCAACACATCTGGAAGCTGTTTCACGACAGCCCATTAGGGGATACACTCCACACACACACACACACACACACACACACACACACTCAAGCAGAGAACTCATTCTGCGGTCTTTAGGTCTTTACACGATTTATTCACACGTCCATAAATTAATTTGAACTTCTTGTGCGTTTTCATGAAGTGAAAATTTCACATTGATGATCAAGCTGAATAGCACTTTATCTCAAACAGACAGCCCTGCTGGATAGACACCCCATAACATGAAACTTAAGAGTTTGACTAATTTTCTTTAATCAGATCCACCGTTCTGATCCCAGTTGTGTTACAAAATTTTCACAAAACTTTTCACAATATTAACAAAGGATTTCCCCGGGCTAAAAACGCTGGAATGTAAACAACCCAATTTGGTTTGCTCTCAAGGTTTAAGGTTATTTATTGTCATCAGCAGCTGTGAACTTGTACCTAGTGTGTTTTTCTACGGACCACGGAGCAACACATAGCATTACGTTACATGAAATTACATAACATTTGGAAAAAGCTTTTATCCAAAGCGACTAACAATTTGAGTAAACATAAACAAGTTTCAGGAGGGTGTGAGAACCAGAGGTGATGGTTGAGTATTCTGTCCTTATATAAGGGTAATAGAAGAAGATTAAGAGGGCGATTCCCTCTGATCAGATGAGGGAGGTTTGGGAGGATTCTTGTCTTTTGTGGGAACCTTGTGAATAGGGATGGCAGAGACAGTAACATTCGACAGAACGTTACGACAGAAACAATACAAACAATACTACAACAAAAACAACAATGTAACAGAAATGCAATCTAACAGTATAGTGTCAACAGGGTTCATCTGGTGGTGAGGGTGTTGCCCCTAGGTGGCAGGGTTTGAATCCCAGGACTGCTAGTGGCACATTGGCTGGCCGCTGTTGTACTTGATGGTGAATGGGTTAAATGCAGAGAACGAACTTTACACTGTATGCTGTGGTGTGTTTACATATGACTATAAGAAGCCACTTTACTTTACTTTACGTTAGACCTTGGTGTTGCACTATTTGTATGAATATTGCATAGAAGGGAATTTATCAGCATTGAACAAAGTACAATGGATGACAGAAACAATACAATAGAGTATAGTGTGAATGGGATGTGCATCTGAGACAATACAATAATAGACCATATAGTGTATCAGTATAGTGTAAATGGGATGTAAGCTATACAGAGTGACTAATATTGCACCACAAGTATGAAATTGCATAGGAGGCAACCACTCAGCGAGATTACTATTGGACAGACACCGTGCTGAATTAATGTAATCGAACAAGAAGAGTCTGTCATTTATGCCAGCAAGATCTGTCAACCATTTATCCCCTATTCTGGTTCATATGGATTGGAATGGTGGCTAATTTTGACACCATACATGGTTTATGTATGCATACATGGTTTATGTAATCTAGACATGTACACTCATTCATTTATTCATAATGGGGCAATGCATATCAAATAATATTAACTATTTTTAAGACATAATAAGAAACTAAAAGTTTGACTAATTCCCTACAGCTCTAATCAGATCCACCTGATGGCCTCATTCAGTTGTGTTACATTAGGAGTGTATAAAGAATTAAAACTTTGACTGTAAGAAACCAGTATTAAGAGAGATTTATCCTCTATTCTGATTTATATTTAACCACTATGCTGGATCATATTTAACCCCTATTATGGTTCATATGGATGGGGTTATCTTGACCCCATGCATAGGTTATCTATGCATACATGGATATAAATCCATCCATCCATCCACTTCTATATTTAATCATGGTGTGGTAATGGAAAGAGATGTATACGTAATAAAAATGTAACGAAAAGATGTTTCATTTTTCGGTTAAATCTCATCAGCATATAAGTACATGTGAGAAAGAGCTAGCCTTTTTTCCAGTCTTGTTATTCATGATTACTGAGATTGTCTGCAGTGGTCTTTCCCCTCAGGCTTCAGAACCTGATTTTTTTCTCTCCTTTTTTCAATCAAACTCACAGAGAATAAGCAGGAGGTGGTGACAGGAAGTCAATGTGATGTGAACAGATGTACGGTTTAAGACAACGCCCAAAACAATGCAGGCACCTTTCAGAGAGCAATGAGCCCTATCCCTCCGCAGCACATCATCCCAAAAATGCCAAACAATACAGAGACTAGCAGAGTCTGACCGAGAGTGATGCAGAGAAAAAACTCACAGTTACTGCCTTCCTATCTGCTATCAGACAAACAAACCTCTACTACACACACACACACACACACAATCACACATACACACACATACACACATAAACATACACATATGCACTGTCACAGCAAGAAAATCAGCAAACTGACGAAAGATTCTTCGCTCAGAATAAAGACTTTATTTTACTTCCGCAAAAGGAGAGAGTTAATCATCCCCCAGGGCAGTTCTGGATTCCGAAACACCACAACTAGCGTTTACCACCCCAAGTCAAGAAGCTGTACTTAGTGATCTTGTTTAGAGTTGGTCTTGCCCGTGAACCATAAATGTATCTCAACGTGCTGCACGGATTGAAACTTCCTCTGTGAATTCCTCCATTTATAGAAACACCAGGACAGAATAAAAGATATCCTATGATCACAGTGTATGAGCAGGCCCTATAATCCAAAGTCCTCAGGCACTTTTACTAGTGTGTGATGAAAGAGGCTATGAGCTCCTTTGCCTTCTCCGCACTGATAACAGCTTCCTCTTGAACTTCAGGTTCGCTTTCCCAGATCCGCCGGCTGAGTCCAGGCAGTGTAATGTGACTGGACGTTCCAGCTTCAGACGCTAAAGAGAATAATTTAAAGGCACATTAAAAGCAATTATAATGGAAATCGTGCAGAAACGAGAGCATCAAGGAAGTGGGCTAAATTGGACGCAAGCGAGTGAGCGCTGTCCAAATGCTAACATATGCGCACGATGTTCGGCCGCCTTGAGATGTTTGCTAATTTCGCCCTGCCATTTTTTTTTTAAATTCCATTTTATTTGTGCCCATCGATTTTGCCGGAGGATAGGAGCGGGCGGCCATCGGGAGGCCCATGAATAAAACGCCAGCGCTGACCTGTGCATAGATAATTTGCCATGAAAGGCAATCAATAAATAACAAACACTCCCTAATCAGGCTTGAACCTGACAGCATGACATTCCATTATCCCTGTCTCGTCTGCTGAAGTCAGAACAACCAAACCTCAAAGGGCATGATTTCCAAACTGCGCAGTCTTGGCATGCACACACACACACACACACACACACACACACACACACACACACACAAACACACACACACACTTTCTTCAGCAACATCTGCCGTAGAAGACGTTAAAACATATGTTCCAGTAGCCGGGCTCTTTTAGGTGTTATGCTTGGCCCCCTACATTGCCACTTTACACGAGCTGCAGCAAATCCTCCCACACACACAAACAAAGTGATGGTTTCTGTCACTTTAAGTGGTTGACAGTTGAGTGGGTGTAGGAGGACCTCAATACACCCCCCCACCCACCCTCCTCCAAAGTGGAATTACCCTCTGCCTGTCTGACACTTCCTGCAATCGATATGTGCAGGCCTCGGCTCCGGAATCAAAATTCATAAATCAAAAGCAGAGGGCATGAAATAAGCTATGTGATAAATCCATTATATGCAGTGACTACAGGCTACATGCCTGCTTAGCTACTGTCTGTCTGTCTACCTCTCTCGCTCGCCTCCTCTCTCACTCCAACACTGAGCCATGGGCATGAGTCACATGGTTGATGGAGCATGGCATCCTCATGTAAACGGTGACAAAGCTGGAGTTATTACTTGCCAGCGCTGTACGTCTGTCTGAATTGTATCGTACACGTATCTGTGTATTGAGGATGTTAACAGTACAGCCAAGCTGCTAGAGATCAATCAAGGCCCAGCGTGAACATCTCCAGCCACATTGCTCACCAAGAGCTCGGACACCTTGCTTTGTTGTGTAATTTTCTAAATAATGTTTGATTATTTCAAAATTTAAGACGAAAGATGAGTTTTACCTGACCTCATAGAATCACCCATCTAACTGAAATCTCAAGCTACAGTTTTAATGCAGTTTGAAAGAGAGTGGAGAAATAGATCAGCGCTTGTATAAGATAAGATGAGAACTCTTTATTAGTCCCAAAGGAGGGAAATTTGCATAGTTAAAGCAGCACAGTGGACAGAACAAGAGAAGAAAGTAGAAGCAGCAAATTAAAAATAACTGATAGAAAGGAAAAAAAACAATATAACAGTATAAAAATGTACACAATGCAAATATTAAATATATATAAATGTAGACGTCTGTATGTATGTATGTACGAATGTATAGAAGGAGTCTGCCCTGGTGAACCCCCTTTTTCCATGAGATGCATAATCCTTTCTATATAACAAACTAGATAAAACATGAATGCCATGGCAAATAGCTTTGGTTTTATATTTGTTTTGATGCACTTTTGAATCTCCTGCCTTCGGGCAGACGCTTCAGGCTACCCCAGACAAGAACCAGCAGATTCAGGAACAGTTTTTTTCCCAGAACTGTCTCCCTGCTGAACTC
>JBBPDC010000118.1:48246-65716 GCA_037974485.1 Hemigrammopetersius urotaenia
ACATTTCTGACATATTTGTTGAAAGAAACATTAAAATGAAAAGTAGCTCATCTCACTGAGCCCAGTATATATATATATAGAGTATATACTGTACTTATGATTTACAGAAATGCATTGATGGACTCTCTGAGATTCATATACAAGTTGACAACCTGATATGGATCTGATGGTGGAGTCAAATGGGACTCTGCCATCAAGATATTACATAGTGCATATACATCTGGATCACATGGTATTGTCAGGCGAAAGACACATTCATTCTTGCACAGCTGAAGACGTTCATCTTCGACAGGGTAGAGGAAGTCTCTTGTCCCGGTTCAGGTAATGTATACATCACATTTGGCCGACCGCTGGGAACATTCAGGTGTTTTGATGGCCTGATGATGTGTGCATTCCACACCTGTACAGTATCATCCAATTCATCCTGTTAAAAACAAAAAATATCAACATATGTGTAGCGCCCCTTTGCCTCTCTGACATTGAATGGGGGTAGCTACATAATACAATACAAATAACACTGCTTAGAAATACATAACTGAACATTCCATACATTACCACTATTTATTCTATTCTATGAACTTAATACTTTATAAATAAATTAATTAAATAAATTATTACATTCATACATTACCACTAAACATCTTTCCACCCCATCTTCCCTCCTTGCATACCCACCCATCCACTCATCTCCAAATACACAGGCACACAAAGATGAAATATTTTATTCATTTAACCCACCTGAATAAGTCCCATGCAACAAAACGGAAGAAGGTTTTTGTCCAGGAACCCACCATCAAAATGTCCATTGTCTCTGATGTCTGAAAACAAGGATATCCAGAATTCCATGCACTGGTTGCGAAGAAAACACCACCAATATTCAATTCTTTGATTTGTGGTGCTGGCTCCCTCCAAGTAACTTTCTAGGGTGCCATCTGGGTGTGTGGGTATGAGGAAACGCTGGAAGCCTCTCACATAGCCATTTTCAGTTCCAAGATCACCTCTTACAACTCTAGGGCTGCCCCCTAAACGCTGCACTACCTCTGTGTAATACCCACCAATCAGCTTTGGGTCACTATTTGTTGTGTAGACGTTAAGCCAAATGATTTTCCTTGAAAAACCATCAATACTACCATTAATACAAAATCCATATGGCTTCAGTTTATCATGAGTCCAGGTGCCAAATAAAGTTTGGACCTTTTGAGAAATAGTTTCTTCGCCTGAGGCGTCTTGCTTGCCTTAATGCAACTCCTCTGGGATCCAGCTCCTTCAGCACCATGCGCACATCCTCTTTCTTCACACGTAGTCCATGTTCTATGCATTTTGTGTACATCCACCGATACCCGTGGAGTTGTCCAGAGTACTGCAGTTGGTTGCTAATGAATTCAACCAGAATCGCCAATTCAGAGTACACTTTGCGACGAGTGTGTCCGCTTGCGCTAAGAACCCTCTTAAGATGCCTTAGACTTATGTAAAAGTCGTGCCTACTGAGAAGCGCTGATTGAATTTCTTTATATTTAAGGCCTATCTCAAAATAAAATTCAATAAGCCTCTGCATAGGGTGTGCACGGTCCATTAATTCGGATTCAGTTAGCTGTCTTGCCAAACTGATCTGGAAGTATATTAGCTTGCCTAAAAACATTGCGAGATCCCACAAAAAAAAAAAATTCGGATCATGAAACCTTTTGCGGGATTTCACAAAAGTGAACGTTTATAATTTTTTTTCTCCACGTCCCCTTGGGGGCTCCGTAGTTTTGAGTATTGAGTGCCCCAATACTTTTCTCCATATAGTGCACATCACTTTTCTAATTCTTCAGTTAACTCATACCAAACTTTATCATTTCCACAATACCATAATTTAGCGATGTTTTTAATATCGAAACGTTGTACTTATATTCTATAATGCATTCATAGGTGTATGTCCTAATTCTAATCCTGATTTGATGTGCATATAGAAAAATAATACAATTAATTATACTCTATCCCAAAAGAAGATCACTCAGAATGGAACATACTTGTATCTATCTAAATCTATTTGAATCTATTTGAATGTAGCACACAACAATTCACACTTTACATTCAAAGCCGATTCAAAGGAGCCGATTCAAAGAGCCAATTCCATTTGTTTACTGCTTCGACAAGAGTCAAATCTTTGAATCGACTCACTCAAAAGATCCGACTCGGTTTCAACTGACACCCCGCTAGACAGTAGAGCCACCAGAGGAGGACCAGTGGATGCCGGATTTACTGCTTTAGCAGTTCTCTGTTATTTTTGTGACTTTTTAAGGTTTTAGCCAACTGTTCTCTGACCGGGACCTGCTTCTTTCGGAGGTGGTGTAATTCTTGGGCCGCAGGATGATCACCTCAGCCGGTGAGATTTATGAGAACCGCCTGATTTAGCTGAGTCACACGGAGCAGGCTAGCTTAACGTGCTAGGCTAAAAAAAAAGCTACACTGAGGATTCTGTTCTCTAAGTATAACAACATATGACAACAAAGACATCTTTTTTGTTGTAATTCATAATGTATCTTCATTCGACACACCGATATTTTATAACGTTTCTTCACATTTCGTCACTATTTAAAGTGGAATTGAAAGTTAAGCATGCTATAGTGACTGGCTAATGATAGCTTTTAGTTGAAGCTGGTATTTGTTTTAGCTTTCTGCGACAAGGACCCCTTTATCATGGCTTAACTTTACTTTCCACCTTAAATATTGTAGCTGGCTCTGCACCATTTAAGGTGGAACCAAAGATTAGCCCTAGCACAGCATGCTATGCTAACTTAGCACGCTAACAAACACAGGCATGTTAAATAAACGTTTGTCTTAAGATAAACACTGAGGGAGGGGAAAACAACCCAGAAGCTTTATTAAGGTAACAAAAAGATTGAGAAATGTAAATTAAGTTTAGTCTTTATTTACCAACACAACTACACCAAGTTATTAAGCTAACTTTGTTAGCTTGGGTACAATTAGTCACTGCTTTACTTTCAAATAACCTTCTTAAAAGGGATTGCAGACAGTAAAGTTATTTTTAAATAATGCAGAAGTGTGTATAATGTCGGTGCTTTTTTAAAATCTTTTTATTGGAAATGAGTAAAAAGCGGCATGTCTGGGTCAGGCAGCCGAGTCATGTACCATGAGCAGTAGCAGCAGTTTCTGATGTATAACTTAAAGTAATTATCTTTGTAAACAAAAACTTTTATCTGAAACTGGTCAGTTTCAGGGACTAGACTGGAAATGAGTCTTTGAAAGTCCTTCAGTAAGCCTGGCGAACTGTTCCTCAAGACCACAGTAAAACATAAGAAAGACTGGATCTCTATAAAGGGCTCATATCACCTTTCTCCATTTAAATAGCTGAAGTATTATTTCTGAGTTTCATTTTGACGTCATATTGTCTTATGTTCTTCTCTGTGTGTCTGTGCATAAGTAAATTACCACTAGGGTCAGTCAAGTTCTCTGATTTTGACTGAAGCTCATGACTACTTCTTGTTTTTGCAGCTGGTATCATATCCCTCCTGGATGAGGATGAACCTCAACTGAAGGTAACTGCATCAGTTCTGTTCACACACATCGGCATTACAGCAGCAACTTGAAGCACAAATCTGGTCCCGGAGGTCTGGTGTCCAGCACGCTTTGGTAATTTTCTCAAACATACCTGGTTCCACTCATATCTCCAGGGCCAAGTTTAGTGAGTGTGTCTGAGAGGACTGTGCTTGACACCGACCCTCCGGGACCAGATTTGGGCTCGCTTGACTCGGCAGCTTCATTGTTTCATTTAAGGGACTGTTTATTGGCTGGTGACTGGAAAAACAGCAACCTGAAGCCGTGTTTATGTAGTAACCTCCCAACCAAAAACTACACATTGCTTCACTTAAACTAGCAGAATGACTAATTATCTCCTAGAAACACCAGTCTCACCATTAATCTACTCTCTGAAAGCCACACACATCTCTAGGAACAAAAGAATGATATTTTTGTTTATATAGATTCTTTCTTAATCCCAGGTAGATCAAATAAGACATTATTAATCACAGTAAACAAACACTGAGCATAAATTAGACAAACACCAGCATCCTGGTTACAGAAACATGCCTAAGTTTACCCCATCCATCCATCCCTCCTCCTTCACCTGTCCAAGCAGGGAGGGCGATTGTTCAAAAAGTTGATAGAAGCATATCTCCAGAAGTGGATGATGGATCAATTAATTATATATTAATTCTGATGGTGTTCTGCTCAATTATTCCACTCTGACAATGTTCTAACATTTTTTTTGTCCTCTGTAGGAGTTTGCGCTCCACAAGCTCGACTCCATCGTCAACGACTTCTGGGCTGAGATTTCAGAGTCTGTGGATAAAATGTGAGTGATGCATGTGTTTGAGAAAAGAAAGTAAATGAGTAAACTATCTATAAAGCATCATGTTTACAGACTAAATCAAATAAATAATCTCAGAGACCTATATCCGCTATACTAATAACATTATAAAAGCCTTAACAACTGAAATAGATAGAGAACATCTTCCACTCACAGGCAAGGTGTTCCATAGCCTTGCTGCCATAGTGGCAAAAGTTCTGACACCCTTGGGGCAGTTAAATAGATCTCACTGGATGAACGAAGGTGTTGTGGGGAGTGGACTGTCGCTGGGTAAGTTCTGTGATGTACGAAGGGATCTTGCCATTTAGTGCTTTAAAAACAGCATAAAATCTTAAACTGATGGTGTTAATGTGTTATTTTCTGTTGTAACATTAAAATGTAGATAATGTTCTTGGATGCCCTGAGTCTAGGAGTAACTGATGCTGCATTCTGGCTACTCTGGATGTTTCTCTCAATGGGGTTATGGCTATGAATCTGTACAAAACTGTTCTTTTACAGACTTTTTGAAATGTAACAGTATTTCTCAGGACTGTTGACTTGATCTCTAAGGCAGCGTATAGGCTGTATTTTGGTGTTCAGAGACTGATGCCCGAAACAGATAACTGAGTGCTCCGGAGGGGAGTTTTAGTTTGTTCTCTGATTTCAGACATTTGAAAGGAGTGGTTTCAAAAATATTGTACTCAATTCCATTAACAGTCAAGTTTAGGTCTTGGGGTTTAGACAATAGTGATGCACTGGTCAACCCATATCCCACAGTTTGGGCAGGTTTCGGTCAATATTGAACATTTCTAAGCTGGGGTGGTTTTAAAAGTGCCTCAGAAGCATACATGAGCATGTATGTATATAACTTGCAGGTACATTGTCTTGCCAGTTTTTACATCAGTTTGATTACATCTTGTTTTCAGACACATCCTTGTCCCGGTGCACTGCTGTTAATTGTCTGTGTGTGAAAGGGGCTTGACTTTACTGTGTGTTGTTGGCATTTCGGTTGATTTCCAGCACTGGCAACTTCCAGCAGAGCCAAAGCCCAGAATCTCTAAACTCAAAACAGCCCTCTGGACCCCATTAAGTAGTACAAAATGGTTTCAGATTTGTTAAATCTGACTTTTTTTTTTCCTTCAGTGAAGTCCTCTACGAAGATGAGACATTCCGTAGCCGGGAGTTCGCCGCCCTCGTGGCCTCAAAAGTGTTTTATCATCTTGGCGCCTTTGAGGAGTCCCTAAACTACGCTCTGGGTGCTGGGGACCTCTTCAACGTGGCTGACGATTCGGAATATGTGGAGACGATAATTGGTAAGAGCCTGGTTCCTTTCATGTGTTCAGTTTTTTACTCAGCACTTGGGGTCACCACCACAATAAACAGCCTTTAAGATATTAAAGCTCGGGTCAGTTATGAATAGAAAATGTGTCGCTTTTGTTTTTGTCCAGTAACTATTAATCAGCCTGTGATGCTTGTTTTAAACCCTGAAGCTTCTGTTAGTTATCCAGCAAGCTGCAAGCCGGATCGGTTAACTGATTTGAACTGTTTTCCATCGTCAGAAAATGAGTTTTTGTGAACGATGGAGCACAAGTCAATGAGTGTGCATCGTGGAAGCAAGTAGTGATTTAGGGACAGTTTCCTGTGGGCCCCTCTTTCAGCCACACAGGTCCAAAGCCTCATTATCAGACTGGCCTTTTGTTCCACAACAGCCAAGTGCATCGATCATTACACAAAGCTGCGTGTGGAGAATGCAGAGCTTCCGGAGGAGGAGGAGAAAAAGAGCGTCGATCCGCGTCTGGAGGGCATCGTTAACAAGATGTTCCAGCGGTGCCTGGATGATCACAAGTACAAACAGGCGATTGGGATTGCTCTGGAGACGAGGCGCCTGGACGTCTTTGAGAAGACCATCCTCGAGTCGGTATGGTTCTCCTTTTCCTTTTTCCTGGCCAATATTTAACTCCACTGACATTAAAGGAATGCCATGTCCAAAAAAAAAACCAAAAACAGAGACCACAATAATATAAAAAGTCTAAATAAAAAATCTGTGGAATAAAGAAACTCAATACACTATGCTTTACACAGAAAAGCTGGAAGTAAATACTATAGATAAGTAACAGTTGAGTGAAACCTAACGACACAGATGGTAGTTTGCAGTACATTATTGCACTTATTAGAGAATCCAGTAGTAGTATTAAGCAATAAAATTAATGTTGACACAAGTAGTGATATTGCACGCAACATATTGCACGTAATAAAGCAATTCCGCACCCATTTAGAAAACGTCACGATATTGCTGCACATACAGCTGCACATGCAATATTTTAAATAAGAACATTGCCCTTAGACCGTTGCACATTACCGCCAAAATAATGCACTTAATGAGTTATTTAACACAGTAAGAAACTATACATGATGAAGCAACCGGCTATTGCACAGACGACTGTGTGGATGTGTGACAGAGGGAGGAGTTGTAGAGTCTGATGGTGGTGAGATGGAAGACGATTGTACTCCTCTTACAGTTGATTGTCCAGCTAAAAGACTGAAATCTTGAAAGACTGGCACTTTTATGCCACTTATCTTTACTGCAAGGAAACAATATCGCCTGTGTTTATTGGCCAGTACATCAGTATAAGGGCCAGTCATCAGGTTTATTGCCACTGGGATGGGAGGGGGATTCACAGTGGTTGTTGCATGCTGGATATTTTAGTGTGAGAACGTTGCAGAATAAAAATGAGCAGGATGCACAACCTTAATTTTTTAATTGTTTTTTTTTTTTTTTTGTATGAAAGTTGATGGCACTTTCCTGTCATTAAATTTTTTAACAAACCTTTTATTTGTTTTGTTTTTTGTTGTTCTCAGAACGATGTCAGCGGACTCCTTGCCTACAGCCTGAAGATCTGCATGACGCTTATGCAGAATAAGAAGTTCCGTAACGAGGTGCTCCGAGTCCTCGTCAAGCTCTACATGAACCTGGAGAAGCCTGACTTCATCAACGTCTGTCAGGTGAGGCTCAGACATTAAAGGAACAGTTTTGTCATTATTAAAATAATGAACTAGTCTTAAAGAAACAGAAAAAAAAAATTGAATCGCCACAGCTTTGGTTAGTAAAGGCATCAGACCTATGGATTTCTTTGGAAATTGACGTTTGCTGCCTTAACTGGAAACATTATTAAACCTGCTTAAATACCTGCTAGTTAGTCTTAATTTCGTTTCACATTATAATGTAGCACGTTATCATACAACACAATAAAATTGCATAGGATACATTTCACTGCATGTTGTTTAGCTATGCATGTGACAAATAAGTAATATTGAGTCTTGAATCGCCTTATAAGCACACTTTTAACCCAGAGGCCTGTTGGGGTTCTCTTTCTCTCTCTCTCTCTCTCTCTCTCTCTCTCTCTCTCTCTCTGATGGTGGGTTTTCTCTCTGTCCTGCTACAGTGTCTGATTTTCCTGGATGATCCTCAAGCAGTGAGTGATATCCTGGAGAAGCTGGTGAAGGAGGATAACCTCCTGATGGCCTATCAGATTTGCTTTGATCTGTATGAAAGCGCCAGCCAGCAGTTCCTGTCTTCCGTCATCCAGAACCTGCGCACCGTCGGCACCCCCATCCCTGCCGTCCCGGGCTCCACCAACACGGGCACCGTGCCAACTCAGGACAAAGACAGGTCAGTCATTTATCTTTTTTCCATGGATACCTCTGGTAGTACCTCAACCTCAACCTGAAGATCTGGAGGAGCCACACTCAGATGACACAATTTTGAGAGCATATAAATTCTAGGGTTTTTGGGGTTAAAGACCAACCTGAGAGGAGGAAAAAAAGTTTTTGCCAAGTAGAACAAGACTTTCAATGTAATGTTTCAGACTCTTGTTGAGGTTCAGTGTTTTCTTCCTCTGAGGAGATTAAGGCATTTCTTATTGTTCACAGGCTTAAGTCATAATGTGTGAAATCTGCTGGGGCGACTGCACTCCTTTTTCTTCACATCCTTCTCTTTTTCTTTTATTTTGTGCTTTTTTTTCTTTCTTTTTTTTACTAACTTCGTTTGCCTCACCTTTTTTCTTGCGTATTTTGGATGGAATTCTCCTTTTAATCAACATTTTGCTGCTTATTCGTCGTCCATTAAGTATTTTAAAGTGACTGGCACATCTACAGTTTTGGCGCCTGTTTGATTTTGTGATTCGTTTTTCTTTTTGACAGTTAAATGTTCTTAATGTCCGCTGTTAGCAAATATATGGATTCCTTTCTGATTGTAATTGGCTCATTTGAGAGAGTGACGACAGCCGTTTCCCCTGTCGACTGACTCTGTGGATGCTGTGTTTCAGTGACGCCATGGAGACGGGGGACAAGGCTGGCAGCTCGCCGGCTGGAAAAGCTGCAGATGTGGTAATTATGTCCGCAGCACCTAATTTTTCTGATTTGCCAGGGCTGACGCTGGTCATCACTGTTTAAACTGTATGCAATGTGACAGTGTTTAATCAGGTTCCTGTTGTTCTGTATTTTAACGCTGCCTGCCTGCCTGCCTTTTTTCAAAAGAAGGACGAGCCAAAGGACCAGAACTCCAAAATGATCAAGATTCTCAGCGGTGAAATGGCGATTGAGCTCCATCTTCAGTTCCTCATTCGAAACAACAACACAGATTTGATGATCCTCAAAAACACAAAGGTGAGACACAAAGTGACATCTGGTTGTTTTTAAAACTGTAGTGTATTTCAGTCATGTTTACAATATTTACAAGGTATCTATAAAATATATTTTTACTATTTTTAAGCCATCAGTTCATGTTGTTAGGTTTTTGGAATCAAGTCACTTAAAATGATTAAAACCATGTTATTTGCTGACAATTGTTTTTATTTATTTTTCTTTTTTAGGACGCAGTACGAAATTCGGTATGCCACACGGCGACAGTTATAGCAAACTCCTTTATGCACACAGGAACCACAAGTGACCAGTTTCTCAGGTAACGGTGCCTTAATCAGATTTACACAATGTTCCTCTGACAATTACTTGATCAGCCAAGACCTGCTTGTAAAGGTTAAGAGGGCTTTTGGCGCATGCCCTTATCCAGAGGGACAGTCCTCCTGGGGACACAGAGTCCAAATTTTGATTTGTTGCTTTGTTATTGTGAGGTAGTCACTCATCTTTTCTGGAAAACCCTGAACTCTGGAGGAACAGTGTTTTTACACCAAACCTTTCATTTTGCTTTTCTACATGATGGACTTTTTGACTATGATTCACTATTTTCCCTTAATGTGCCACACATCTGAAGTTTTCAAACTGTGGGAACGCAGATGTAATCTTGTTGGCTCTAAACCACTTTCATAACTGGCCCTGGATCAGACGCGTATCATTCGTGGCCACATGAGTTTAGTAAGGGCTTAATAAACAAAAACTACCTTGAAGAAGCTGCTTTACTGACACCGTTCTTTTTTCCTTTTGTTCTTCTTGGTCCTTTTCTAATCCTGAGGTTAGATCAGATCCAAAGAAAAGAAACAAACCAAAATTGTTTTTGTCTGTTTCCTTTCAGAGAAAATCTGGAATGGCTTGCAAGAGCCACAAACTGGGCAAAGTTCACAGCCACAGCGAGTCTCGGTGTCATTCACAAGGTGAGACTGGTTTCTCATGTTGGATCTGTGCAGAATTCTGGCACATCAGGAAACTGAGGTTGGACTGTTATGTTAAGACTGCACAGAGGCAAGAACAAGATCAAACATAATGTCTAAATAAATCAATAAAACGTCTGTAGAAATGCTAGTCATGAAATTCACTATACAATATTTACAAATACTGGGTATAAATACTAACAGATAAATAAGTGAATTATTAGGAAGTCGATTTTATGTTGGAGTAGTTGATCAGTAGTTGATGAATTGTGTGTATATATATAAGTAGTGCATGTATGAAATATAGAGAAGTGGTATATAAAACGCATCCATGGAAACTTAAAGGTATGTTGACTTTTTGTGTGTGTGCTTTTTCTAGGGTCATGAAAAAGAGGCTCTCCAGCTGATGGCCACTTACCTTCCCAAAGACACCTCGCCCGGCTCGGCCTATCAGGAAGGAGGAGGTCTTTATGCTCTCGGGTTAATCCACGCTAACCACGGAGGAGACATCATCGACTACCTCCTCAGTCAGCTAAAGAACGCAAGCAATGATGTAAGTGTCCAAACCGTTTCTGCATCGGACGATACTTCCAGGATGAAGTAAACAGAATCTGATTCTTATTTTGGGCCTTTTAATGGTGCAGATTGTTCGTCACGGCGGTGCCCTTGGTCTCGGGCTCGCCGCCCTCGGCACCGCGCGCCAGGACGTGTACGATCTTCTCAAATCAAACCTCTACCAGGATGATGCGGTTACAGGTAAGAGACCACACAAATAATCTCTCTAATATAACCCTTTTGTGGATAATGTTACATGGTTGTGCCGCCTGACTGCCTTCCATTAAATAGTACCCCTGCGACAGACGAAAACTCTGGTTCTAACTGCAGACGTCGCAGTGCAGGTTAACAACTGATACACCGTCGTCTTTACACTCCGTTTATATTCTTTACACTCAGTTTATATTCTTTACACTCAGTTTATATTCTTTACACTCCGTTTACTTCAACTTCAACTTCATATTCATACTGTTATACATCTGATCATCCATCAGGAACTAAACCACCTTGAACACTCTCTCTCTCACACACACACACACACACTCTCACACACTTACACTCACTCACTCACTCTCACAAACACAACCTCACGTACACAGTCCATCAGGAATTAAACCACACTAAACTCACTCTCTCACACTTACAAATACACACACGCTAACACATGCTCACATACAGGCACTAAACCACACTAAACACTCTCTCTCTCTCGCTCGCTCGCTCGCTCTCTGTTTGGTTCCATGTTCCTCATATTTATTCATGACTATGGCACTGTAGCTATAGCAGTCACAACTTGTGCTGTTGTACAAAAAGCCTAATCTTTTTTTTTTTTTTAACAAATCAAAGTCAAATGAGACACATGAGCATTGAGACGTTTGAGCAAAACAAAAAAACCCACTAACTCAGCATTGGGTTAAAAAAAAAAAAAAAAAAAGGGTGATACGCTTGTTTTACATAATTAACTAGTTGCAGACTAGAACCTTCATGCAGGATGTCTCTGCTTCGTTCTAAGTTTCTCGCTGTCTGTGTGTGTGTAGGAGAGGCTGCGGGGCTGGCCCTGGGTCTGGTCATGCTGGGCTCTAAATCAGCCCAGGCCATCGAGGACATGGTGGGTTACGCCCAGGAGACGCAGCACGAGAAGATCCTGCGCGGTTTGGCGGTGGGCATTGCAATGGTCATGTACGGCAGGATGGAGGAGGCCGACGCTCTGATCGAGAGCTTATGCAGGGACAAGGTGAGCAAACACCGGATTCTAGATTATTTCTCAGTGAAATGTGCCCCTAAATCAGCCATTCAACAGTGCAACATCGTTACAGGAAATTAAAGAGAAACTTGAAAATGCTAAAACAGATAATGGGTCATAAACATTACAATTATAAACACAATTTATGTGCAAATGATTATCTGAGCACTGTCAAGTGCAGTGTGTTGGTTGATGTAAACAGAGGTCAGATACAGTTCTTCAGGTCCTCCAAGCGGACCGTTTGCTCTCTGGTAGACCCTGTAATTTCTTTTTGTAAGGTTCTGTCAAACAAGAAGTGAGTCGTTTTCTCTGTTAGTTTATAAATAATTTTATCTTTCATTAAAATGTGTGTATTGCTATGATTCCCAAATGATTGAGATGTAGGAATAATGTTTAAGGAATTCTCCATCGACTCAGAAATGCTGTAGCTTTCATGGGCTCTGTCCTTGAAAAGGTGGTTTTATTTGTTTATTGTTACTAAATGCCTGAGCTGCTGCAGGGCTGGTTCCCTCAAGAGTACATCTTCAGAGCATTTACTTAAATATAACTACCCTATAGCACTGCAGTTATATTTTTTAAGTAGTTTCGATCTCACACCTCCCTGAGGCCAGACTTATACTAATAACTTACTCTAATGTACAAATGTGCCTCCGGGAAAGTGACTGTGATGCACATGTAAAGTACTCAGTGGATGTAGTTACATCATAGTTAAGGGTGAATGAAATTGGACCCTTTTGTTCTGCCACACTTAACTGGGTGTTGGTGGGTGAAGGAACAAAAGTTGTCATTGTCAAACTCTTTAATTAATTAGTTTTCTCTCTCTCTGTCGTGCCGTTCATTCCTCTACATCCATGTCATCAGTCTGAAACGCAGTTTCACCGATTCCCCTTCGAGGCCGTTGATCATGAAGGCCGGTGGTGTGTTCTGTGCTTGGCATTGTCTCCACTCTGAAGCTCTGTTTTGTTTCACTGCCCTCCAGGATCCTATCCTTCGCCGCTCAGGAATGTACACAGTGGGCATGGCGTACTGCGGCTCTGGGAACAACAAGGCCATCCGACGCCTGCTGCATGTGGCCGTACGTCTTCCCTCCTCATTCTCACGCCAGACACTTACTTAAGTCTTAATAGGGTCCCCTTAACCAGAGTGGAGAGGACTGCCCTAATGATTAGTTTACACCATCATAGTGAGGACTGTGTAGTCTGATGGCTAACGTTGATTCCTTCTTTTGGAATCTCTATAGGCTAAATGAATTTGCAGGCTCTCTTGTCCTCTATGTTAAAGATCTAACTGAAGATTAAAGGGGACAAATTACACAAAACGTATTAAAAATTATAAAAGGTCTATGGGCTACAAAACATGTTCATGAAGTTCTTTGCACAAAATCGCAAAGTGATTCAGCAGCTTTATTCTTCACAGTTCCAGTCCCTTTTAAAATGAGCTGTTTTAGAAAGAGGGCCCATTGTGGGGCGTGACCTGCAACAGCTTAAAAGTGACCGAGCCCTGAAATGGCTCGTTTTAAAACGGACTGCAACTGTGAAGAATAGCGCTGGCGAGATCTCTGTGTGAGAGTGATTTTGTGCAAAGAACTTCATGAACATATTTGTAGAATATAGACCTTTTGTAACTTTTGTATAATGTCACCTTTAAAAGCGTGATTTAAAAACATGGTTGCCTGCAGGGGGCAGCCTCTTCTCACTCTGGTGCTGAAGAGACCCTCAAACTTGGTAACTGAGCTGCATGCCCTGTGTAAAATGCAATATACTAAAACTGTATTAAGGGACATGTCCTAAAAATGCAGGTGGATCTTTGACCAGATTATTTAATGGTATTAACTCACTGAACCTTTATACTTGTGTGTGTGTGTGTACACACACACACCCTTACAGTGTTTACAATGTGTTTTGGGTTATTAGTAGCAGCATAGAGGAGGTTCTTCTCAATCACTATTTGTTAAAAGGTCCCTAAAACTTAATATTTTACCATAAAACTATATCTATAGATATATATACTATATCTGTGAAGGGGGTTTAGGTTCAGGAGTCAGAAAAGTATGTAAGTAGTTCACGTAGCACTGCAGCGTAGAACAGTCGCTTAATGTTAGTCGATAGAGGCCATATTCTGTTCTGTGGCTGTCCGGAGTCTACCAGAGGAGGATGGGTTACACCTGCGGGTTCTTCCTTCAGCTGTAGGGAGTTTTCCTTCAGTTTTCCTTGCCGTCGGCTCGCTTACTAGGTAACGCTGTTTTGTGACCTTGATTATAAAAAGCACTTTATAAATTGAATAGAATTGAACTGATACCAAAGGCAAGTGCCACATGCATCCATTATGAGACATAGTGGATTTTGGGCTAATTCTTGAAGAATTGGGAGGCCAGTATAAAGCAGCTCGATAAAAGCCTTTGCTTATTTTAGGTGGATGTTCTTATGAGGTAAGGTCACAATTTGGTTTTCATAGGACAAGTATTGATGCAGTCCAGGCACTCTGGGCGAATTCAAATTTATGGCTGCATCTCAAATTCCGTTACCCTTGAGCGTGGAAGGAGACAAAGTCTCCTGGCCTCACCCTCTGTTTTGCTTTATTTATTGAACCAGTGAGTCAGTGGATTTGATAAGACTCTCATATTAAGAGGATAAAGACGTCATCCGGGGAACGTAAACGTGCTCTTTTGCTGATGATATACTGATATACTGATTACTGCCCACACACACTACTGAGATTAACCTCGTTCCCAATATGCTTTCAGTGTACACGCTTAATATCTAGATTGGTTTTAATCTCACACCAAATATAACGGCCATATTTGTAGGATTATAATGTGCACTTCAACACTGTAGACACCGGCGTAACACTGCAAACAATTCTATAACCCTCTACACCCCACTATAAAACTGTTCACCATACCATAACCCTGTTACAGCCTACTATAGTACTGTATGCCCTACTAAAGCTGTATACACCCCACTATGACACAATGCTATAACCCTGTACACCCCACTATACTGCTCTACAAAGCTAACACCAAAAGCTGAAAATTGGCCTTAAAGTGTCTTAGTATGGCTTTTGTCGTTACTGTAATTTTCACACCATTTCTCTGAAACGGGACGACTTTGCACCAGGATATTTTCTCAGAAGACCAAGGAGAGTCCTAAACCCCTTTGTAGTCTAAACTCAATTTTGACCAAATAAGTAGTTGTTGCACTTTGGCTTTGTAGGGCAGTATAGCACTGAACACCCCACTATAACACTATACATAAATCTATACCCCTGTATGCCCCACTGAAACACTGTACACCTCACTATAACACTGTACAGCTCTGTATAATACTATAATACTGCACACCCATTATAATACTACAATACTGTACGGCATACTATAATAGCACACTGTCACACTAGACTATAATACGGTACACCATTCTATAATGTTATGTGCTTCACTTTAACCCTGGATTTACATTTACGGCATTTATCAGACGCTTTTATCCAAAGCGACCCAGTGGTGGTGTCTGGAAGGTAGGATTCGGACCCATGACCTCTTGGTCCCTCTGCATTAACATTGACACTTTAACAGATATGGGGTCACATACACACCAAACCAAGTGGAATCATGATGTGTCTTGAAGGCTGTTTACACTTATATTTAGCACCGTCCACTTGTGATCGATCGTCTAGGCTGCATTTAAAGTGTGAACAGGGTCTCAGTAACCCCTGGGATGTTAGTAGAAGTGATGTGGGTGATGTCAGGTTTTTATGATGAATGGCTTTGCTTTGTCTTTGACAGGTGAGCGACGTGAACGATGATGTGCGCAGAGCCGCTGTCGAGTCCATTGGGTTCATCATGTTCAGGTAGAGTCTCACCTTTCTCTCATCTCACGGCCTCCTGTGCAGTTCATCCTCGTTTTTATATACGGGTGTAACAGTTTCAATGCAGTATTGAAAAACCAAAGGGTGAAGGAATGGGAATGTCGAACTGTGGAGCTGAAACGCTCCTCGCTGTCTTTCAAGTGCCTCTTGAATTTAGTAAGTGCATCATATCAGTCGAGAGAGTGGGTGAGGGGGTGGGGCTTATGTTGCAGACACTCACCAGTAGTGTTTTTGGGGGGTTGTTTTTTTTATTTTATTTTTTTGCAGTTTGTCATGGCTGTGATCTTGAGTGCTTGTTTTGTTCAGATTTAGTTCTGCTAAACCTGAAAGCACGCATCATTAAACCCCCGTTTATGTGATGAGTCGTCCTGAGAATGTTTCTGTAAGTGAATGTCTGATCTTAACCAAACCTGCCCGGCGTGACGCTTTGAACCTTTTCCAGAATATCAGTTAGCAACCAGGCCGGAAAGCTTTCCCCTAAAGCTGCTTCTGTGTTGTGTTTTTTTTTTTCCACTCTTGCGGTCGTTGGCTGAAATAGCCTTTGAAGGTTGCGGGATGTTGTGACCTCCTGCAGGCCAGAATAGCTCAAATGCTTATTTTCGACAAGTTCTGATTGTGTTTGGCTTCTTTTCGGCCAGCCTGTGTCTGTCAGCCCCGTCCCAGGATTTTCCCCCAGCTAAGCCTGATTAATATGCCTGCACATGTATACACAAAGGCCAGATTCCATCCATTCTTCTGGAATATTTTCCAAATGTGTTTGGAGTATCTTTTCAAATGGATGTTGTTGGTGGTTGACTTCAGCCAAGCTCCTTCGCATTAATACCTCCAAAAGCAACACTGAGATTGATCCTTTCCGCCCCGGCTTTTAATGGAGATGACTTTTCCGTGCTTTATTTTTGGTGGGTCCGTGCCCACCATCGTTTGCTTTGCAGCCTTTAACCAGCATGTCAGTGTTTTTGAGACTCTGTCAGGTTTTTTTCCCCTACAAGTCTCTTGGTGGAAACTTCAGCGATCTTCTCTGAAGGGTGGAGGTAAACGGATTGAGAGCCATGCTGGCTTTTCCCAGCACATCTGATCTGATTGATTCCAAAGCTGATTCCAAGGTTTAGGATATTTCTGCTGTGACTGTAAGGTTTGCTCTTTGATGTTCTACTATTTCAGACTGACTTCGACTGCAAAACTAAAGCGCAAGTATTTTAAAGGGCTCATATGCTTCTTTTTTTGGTTACATTTTATTTCTTTCTCCTGAGGTGAGGTTTAATGTATGTCCACCTAAACAATCACTTTGACTGGACAATCGCTCCTTACCCATTTGAATTAAATATTGTTTTATAAATCTCATTTTTCTAAGACTGATTTATGCTGGTTGGCTGCCCGGTAGGGATAAATTCAACAGAACAAATCAGCCCCCATCAAAACAACTTCACAAGTTTGTAAAACTCATGGGTGAATTAAACTTATTAATACTAAATATAACGTCATCTGGTACCGTGATTATATTTGGAAAATGTTATTGAATTTTAGCTTTTTGCACTACAGCTTTCAGACGTAGATTTTTTTAATGGTTCACTTTAAACAATTTTATCATGTTTTTGTAGAGATGACTAATATTGAAACCCTGAGTATCAGACAATATCAATGTGGCATGTGTGTGTACAGTCCTATGCAGAAGTCTTGAGCCACCCCACATTACTATATTTAGCTTTGAATGACCTAAATAATGTAAAATACTATTCTGTCAGACTGTCTGATCTCTGTCACACTGAGGAGATTAAATTACAGAAATGTGAACAAATGTGTTACTGACAGACTGCAGAGTGTCTAAAGATACAAGGAGTTCTAGATAAAGGAGCT
>JBBPDC010000119.1:27014-54047 GCA_037974485.1 Hemigrammopetersius urotaenia
TGGGACACAGTCCTGCTGGAATAGAAAAGGTTCTTCCCCAAACTGGGTCCACAGAGTTGAAGCATGGTGCTGTCCAGGGTCTGCTGGAGCATTAATATTGTCTCTCACTGGAGTTAAGGGCCCCCCTAAAAGCAATAATTAAGAGGTGTGTCCCAATACTTTTGTCCATATAGTGTACATGGACAAAAGTAAATGGACCCCCCTCTTGTTGAGGTGTCAGCAACACTCACTGCTAACAGATGTATAAAATTACACTCATGCAGACTCTGGTGGTTTAGTGTTAAGAGAGTTATCCCTGCATTCCAAGGGTCAGGTGTTTAAATCCCAGGACTGCTAGTGGCACCACTGCGGTCCCCCTGAGCAAGGGATGCCCACTGCTTCACTTGGTGAATGGGTAAAATACAGAGTGTTTTGTGCCGTGGAGTCTCCACTGAACAGACGCTGGAAGCAGAACGGAGCTCAAGGACTTGGAAGATGGCAAGGTCAAAGAATGCCACAAGTCATTTTTCTGCCCAATTCTGCTCTAAAATTGGGAATTAGAAGCTTCAAAAACCAACAGCAGCAGCTTCTGAATGCATAATGCCAATAACAAGTTTGGACGAGGAGGAATGATGGGCTGGGCTCGTTACATTTCCAGCATTCACGAGACGCTTTTATCCAAAGAAACTTCCGTTTCCTACCTACAGGGGTCTCCCTGGAGCAACCTGGGGTTAGGGGTCTTGCTCAGAAACCCAGTGGTGGAATGCTGAAGGAAGGATTCAAACCCATGACCTCTTGATCCCCCCCCCCCCCCTCTACTCAGCCCTTCGCCTTTACTCAAACCCAAGCCTCTGATCAGCAGCCCTGCACAAATCTAGTGTTTCAGATAAACCAGTCTCACAAAGACACAACCAATTCAACATTTAAAAACTTTTATTTTAATATATTTTGATCTTCCCAAAAAAAAAAAAACTATTCTCCTTATTCAATGGGTTCCCCCTCCACTCGTCTGCTGCTCTTCCAGAGGGAGGTCCATTTCGGTCTGCTTCTTTTAACGCTAAAATTACTCTCGCAAAAACTTGATAAGTATCAGTCCTTATGTTTTAAAACTGCAGCAGTTATTCACTTGAACGCTAAACATGGGAACGATACATACAGAGAAAGGTGGGAATGTGAGTCTGGCAGCTCCAGAATGATCCACACGTTAGACGAAGCGGAAACAGAGATGAAGGTGGGCGCCGTGAACCGGGTTACTGAAACTAATGAGCGATCGTGAGTTAAGCTAAAATCGTCCATGATATTCTACACTGTACAGTTAAGGCATGAACAATCGAACCCAAAAGACGAAAGGTTAATGAAACCGAAGCAAAAAAAAAACAGGAACATTTACATTATTTACACGGTCTCCGCTGCCACAGACACACATTAGTGTGCACGGAGCCTCTCCAAAGACACGCCCACACACTCTCACAGAGCCTCCTTCTGCCACAGGCAGGCTCCAAGAGTGGTCTGATGAAGAAAAGGAAGAGAAGGGAGGGGGTGGGGTGATAACGGAGAAAAGGGGAGGGTAAAGAAAGAAATAAACAGGAGCGACTCTTCAGGTTCAGTCTCTTGCTCAGGCCGGGTGGAGCCGTTGAAACCTGGCGTCCGCGTCAAGGGGGCGGAGTGGAGCTGGAGAACAGGCCACGCCCACAAGAGAGCTATTAAAACAAGGGGGAAAAAATAACAATAATCAGTGCTAAACCAGAGCCAGTCCATAACGACCACCAATATAATCTCACAAAGCAGGGACAAATCGTGATGAGCCCGTTTGGAGCTCGAGCATCAAACACTCTAAAGCACCTTTGATTCAAATAGTGTCTGACACAATGTTGGTGTCCATTTTTAGTTTGTACAGTCATTTTCAGGTTCTCCTATTTTGGCTGCACCTCTAAAATATAAACAAATCTGCAAAATACAAACAAAGTAGTTTTTAATTAGAGCTGGGCGATTAATCGGAAAGTAATCGAAATCGACATTCAGAATCTATAATCGATCGAATGTTTCCAGGTCGATTATTTCGATTACTTTCCCTTATAGAGAGTACAGAGTGTGTGTGTGTGTTTCCTTCAGTTATTTTAAATTCAAGTAATGCACCCTTCATTCAAAAACCTCTCACTTATATGTGAGCATATTTACTGTACAAAACTTGTCAGTGAACTATGAGGGTAAAATCGTTCATTAATCGTAATCGAGTTAAAATGTTCAATTAATTGAGATTTTGATTTTAGGCCAAATCGCCCAGCCGCATTTTTAACATCTAAAACTAAAAAGTAATTGTCCATTCTCTGTAGTCTCTGCAACAGGGTTCATTTTTTTTATTCTATGGTTTTATTCATAAATCCCTGCAGATGCCACAGATGAACTGCATTCGTCTGTTACTTTTACAGCTTTTCTATTTGCACACACATAAATAAAGCAGTAAAGCTGTAAATGAAGTAATACGTTAAAATGTGCACGGTCCCTATTCGCAACTGAGCTGCAAAAATGGCCAATTTTCAAAACCCACAGTTTTTGTGATGTCACAAAACCCACATACGTCTTTTGGATGAGCTGCAATACAGAGCAACCAATCAGAATCGAGATCGCATAAATGGCTTAAAGGCCCAGTAACAAAAACCTTCATATAAGAATGAATTCTGAAACATTTTTGATACACAAGCCCATCAGGGATAAAAGAAATGGAAGTAAAATGTTGAATACAGGCCCTTAGGTGGTTACAGGCTGGTGAAAATAACTTGACTTCTGATTGGATGAACACCACAATTCATTAACTCACCTGGAGCTGTGATTGGTCACCCTGTCAGAAACACTGTGATTGGTTAGAGGCTCACTTTCATATTGCAGCCTTCTGTGTTAACAGTACTGCAGTGATGATATCGTGATAGACAATATATTGTGCCGTCCTAAAGTGCGAGTTTGCACTGTGTGTGTGTGTGTATGTGTGTGTGTTTTAATCTGAGAAGACGTTGGGGTCCTACCTGTCCGTCCTGCTCTGGTCCTGGAGGGATTTCTGTGACTTGGTCAGTCGACCTCGTCTTCTGCTGGGGAGATCGTTCTCCTCCTCGAAGATTGAAACTGGCGAGCAGGTTCTGAGATCTAGTCCACAAAAGCAGATGTTGAATGGTTGAAGGTCCTTCAGCAAAACCTGCGTCAGAATCCAAACATTCGTTTCTCTGCGCAGTTTAAAGGCTGTGGAGTTTCCCGACAGCCCGTGAGCAGTTTCTCCCCCAACGCGCTAAATCTTCTCTGAAAGGCAATTTGATTTTTCTCTCTAGAATAAAGGGCTATTTTTGTCAAACATTCAACCGACCATTTTCTTGGAACGGCGTAGGATTTTTCTTCATTTGACAAACAGTCCTCGAGTCCGTCTCTAGAAGTGGAGCTTCGAGAGGGATTCCGAAGAGCCTTCAGCTTCAGTTCCTCTTAGAAAAGTTTTTCATTTTAAGTATTTTCTTTTCCAAAAATATAAATCCAGGGTCGAGAGTGAGAGAACGAAGAGCAAAATACGCTTAAAGCATGGATCGTTTCCTCTAGATCAAGTACCGAAAACTGCTCAGAGCCCTCCATCTTTCAAAAAGTCTTTCGTAAAGAACTGGGAGGAATCCAAAAGCGTGAGGGAAAGAAAAACGAAAAAGAAAAACCAAAATACAATTTCTGCCAGAAAAAACACCTCCGAAATCAACATATCTGACAGAGCCCAACCAATGATGGGTTAAAAATAAGGAAGGAATCCTTATTTTTACATAGAAAACAAAGTAAATCAATCAAACATCAAAGAATGCATAAAGAAAATTTCTTCCAAAAAACACAAACACTAACGTTAAAAAACCCGAAGAGGTCTAAATGCTACACCCCCCGCAGGTCCTTGGCTCTGAAGGCCAGGCTGAAGACCCTCCGCCGGTCTGGATGTCTGAAGTTCTGGCCTCCTGCTGCTGGAGAAATTTCTGGAAGAAGCAGCCGGAAGAGACACTTTCCGATCCGAGAGTGGGTTTTTCCAAACCGGCGCTCCTCAGTGCGGAGAGGAGTCTGGCCCACGGTTTACATTTTGCTTTGTTTAGGAATACATTCATTCGTAATATACTTCCAATAGAGGCAAAAACAAAGGAAATAAAGGAATAAAACAATAAAAAAAAAAAACACATTAAGGTAGCAGCCTCAAAAGTGCTCCAAATTATAGATCAAATACTTTGACGCAACAACGATAAAAAAATAAATCCGTTATTGTTAGTTTTCTTTCCAACAGCAATGAAAAATAGTAACATAGATCGCTCACACATACAGATCACAGCGTCATAGCGACTGACTGGACACCAGTCATTAAACCCCCCCTCCCACCCACACACACACACACACACACACACACACACACACAAAAGGCAATTAAGTTCACATCTCGTCTGAGCCGAGAATGCTCCATGTGGGTGAGGGTGGTGGTGGTGGTGAGGGAGGTGGTGGTGGGGGGTGGGGGGGGTTCCATAATGCAGTTACACAGTTTTATGGTGTCTGAAGAACAGAAAAGCTACACTATAAATATGCGAGACACTCCCACAGGCCCAAAGTGCCCCCCAAAACAGGGGCAAAAGGGCAATACAGCACCACAGAGTGAACATGCAAAACACTGCCCCCAGCAGGCCATGTGTGGAACTACGACCGCATTCAATTCGCACGGCCTCCGAACGCCGGCATGCAACGTTTCGCTGTTCAATTTGAACCTATCTACAAGTGAGCCGTCACACAATTTCTCTTTCTCACATACACACACGCACAAAGTACAAAATTTTCTTCTGAACAAAATAAAAACATGGCATTTCTTTTATACATGTTGGTAATAAACTTTGTGCAGACTCTTCTTCACATTGCACCCGCACTCACTCACTTACAATCATACAAAAAAAACCTTAACCTAAACTAAACTTTTTTTTTTTCACTTTTTTTTTTTTTTTAAACAAGTGCAAATCTTCAAGTTTTCAAATTCAGATTTTTATAGCTTTACCTTTCATAAGAAAAAAAAAATAATACAGTGTTTGTCTTTCAAGAGGATTTCTATTTCCGAAGTAAGGGGGGGGGGGGGGGATGACCCCCACCCACCAAACCCCAGCTTTTCGTCGGTGCTCCATACGGAGGCGTTCCAAACCTTCCGACCTATTCGGTATTTGTATACAAATACTCTACACATAATATATGCAACAATATTCACACATTTCTGCTTGGTAAAAAAAAAAAATCTGAAAACTCCATTTCAAATATTGAAACTCTGGTAATAAAGTGCAATAGCTTAGTTAAGGTGCTTTCTGAGAGAGGTGTGAAAACACACCCCATCTCTGATCTCTACTCGCTCCTCTCCCGTCCTCTCGCCGACGAGAACGAGAGGGAGTAACGGAGAGAAAGGAGAGAAAGAGAGGGAGGGAGTTAGATGTGTGTGGCTCGCCCCCTCTCCCTCGCTGAGCAGTGCACATTCATCTGCTAGGTTGCTCCAGGTTAAGGCCTCAGGTAGACTCAAGTAGGTTTAATTCGGTTTGATCAATAATCCTCCACCGTCTCCATCTCACCCAGCATCATCCGCTCGCTGGAGCCCAGGAACGAATAGCCTGAACGGACACAACAGGACCAAGAGAAGAGGCGTTAGAGAGAATGAGAAACCCCCCCCCCAGCTTCACTCCTGAATCAGTTTCTCAGAGTCACACACACACAGAGCTCTCATCACTGCTTTAATTGTTGCAGTTGGAAAATAATGTAAAAGTGTAGATAAATATGTATTATTTTCTCCAAGCAGGTTTTGGAATCAAGTGGTGGTCAATAGTATGTAAAACAATAGTGACACACACACACACACACACACACACACACACACACACATTTTTCCATGGCTATAGACATGCTGCAGTCAGAACAGACCATAATGCGTGTGAGAAAGACTCGGAGTGGAGTGTGTGTGTGTGTGAGTGAGTGAAAGAGATGAAGTGAGCTGAGGTCAGACTGGAGTGTTATTACTCTGCAGGATGTCTCTCTCTGTACCACGGGTGCACTGACCGAGAATGCTGGGGTCAGAGTGCAGCATCATGTTGGGCTTCTTCTTCATTTTCCCACTCTGTCCGTCATACATGCCGCTACTTTTATTCACGTGGGCTGTCTGGAACATGGACTGTAAAAGAAAATCAGTAGAAAACAACATAAGGGAATATTTAAACAACAAAAAAAATTACATTTCAATAAAATACAAACATTATAAAACATAAAAGTGCGTAGATCAAACTGAAAGCTCTGAAGTTTACATGTACGTTCATAACAATATATCTGAACTGAGGAAGAAGAGTTAGAACCCACCTGCAGCGGAAAGTTCATATTCAGACCAGCTACCTCTTTAGACAGCTGTGGGAGACAATATTCATACATAATTACACAAGATTTTAGGATTTCATCTCCTCATACAGCTTTAAATAGAAGTTATAGTACTTTATAAAGAAAATAGGGTCAAATTAGGGGGGAAAGTGTGATGGTGGTAATAATATAATCACAATTAAGGATTTATATTCATATATTTGCCCACGGTCCTCCTCACCTGCTGCTGCTGTCTCTGATGGTTGGCTTTCTGCTTGGCACGGCGCTCCAGGAACTGCTTGGCGAACTCTTTGGCTTCGACGGTGTCACCCAGATACGAGCGGATGAAGTCGTGCACCTCATAAGGCGACTCCACCTCCTTCAGGTACGCCACAATGGTGGCCACTGCATAAATAAATAAATAAATAAATAAATAAATAAAGATAGATAGATAGATAGATAGATAGATAGATAGATAGATAGATAGATAGATATCTCTGTCATATGTGAACACAGCACAGCACACAGCGTGAACATCACGAAATTCTTCCTCTGTGTTCAACCCACTTAATCCATTCACCAGCTAAAGCCGTGCCACTAGCAGTCTTGGGATTCGAACCCATGTCCTTCTGATCACAGGGCGAACTCCCTAACAACTAGGCCCCCAGCCTTTTATTTTATTAAATAAAATAAAGGTGACGCACAGTAATTAGATCCCTGAGTGATAATGCCTGCAGTTTTATCAGTGAATTAAAAGGAGACTTTACTTGTTAAAGAAATAAAGACTTGGGTTTGAGTGCTGTTAGTTTACAGCAAACACACTTTTCACTCAAATGAACTCTGAAGTACTCACGTATCGATACCACAGATGTATCTGTGTGAAAGGTTATTTCATATTACTTTTTCTAACCACACTGTGTGCACAGACCCAAAGAATCAAATTTGTTGCCAACTATTTTATTTACAGTCGATTTTAAACAATTTCATTGATCTATTCACTGCCGTGAACAGCTTTGACAAGAAATTCAGTCCATCTCATCTTCACAGCTGTACTGGCTAACAGTAGAAATGTAGGTTTTTGTGCTTCTCATGCTGGAATTCAGCCGCTGTGCTTGTGGTTCAGAAATGCTTGCATTCGAATTGATTGCATTCGGCCAAGTGGCCCCGCGGTACAGAGCCGACAGAAAAGATTGGATGGAAAACGCTGGAGTGTCTTTTAAAATTGAGCGGCGTATGCGTGTGAAAGAGCGTCTCACCGTCCACAGAGGAGGAGGAATTGTTGGCAGAGGGGTTGAGAGCATGCAGCATTTGTTCACACCACGTGGTGAAGCCGTCCTGAGGCTTCATCCCCTGCAACAGCTTCAGCAGCCGCTCCTCTTCCTCGGTGCGCTTCCGCCGGTTCAGCATGTACTGATCGCTGGACACCAAAGAGAGAGATCCTTACAATTCCATGCGAATCAATTGGGCATCACCAGTATTTATGATATAGCACTTGTTTTTGACTCACGAAAACACATTCTACAAGCCTTACTGACCTTATTATAAAAAACGGAAGCTTATTTTGAGGCAAAAACTAGAACATTTGGGAAAAAAACAACATTTTTAGGGGATGATTAAAGATATGGATTGTGCTGCCCTGTCGAAAAATGCTACTGTAGCGCAAAGAGACAGAGTCTATCGATTCATGCTACCTTGTGGTATAAAAGTTTATACAGTCACTTCAGCCCTGATAATGAAAAGAAATAGGCAGATAATCTGCATAATATGAGAGTCTAGACTCCATCTTCAGAGGTGATGGAGCCGGTTTATACAGTCCGGTTCCAACACTGAGAAATGCTCCAGTGAAGCAGGAGGTTCTGGTTCCGAGTCCCAAAGCAGTACAGATTTATAGACATGGCACTGAACCGCAACACTGTGGAACTGCATATGTGCAGAAGGGCCCGGGAGCATATCTCGACGGGAAGCATGTTTCACCAGAACGCCGATTAGCGATTGGTCAGCGTTCATTTTTTTTCACATTATTTTTTCTGTGATTAATTGATCAAAATTAATGTGTTAATTCGACACCCCTAATAGTTTTGTTTCATGTCTTTGGGATTCTAATGAGGACATATACGAATGCTTAGTTACATCATTGATGCTGATTAGATCTACTAGCTAGATACTATTTTATACTGAACTACATGGAACCTTTGTTAATACTCCATTAGTGCCAGAATACTACTGAATTACTCACCCAGGTCAAATACAAGGGTAGCTACAGAACACAGAGCATTGAGAATTTAAAAATATGGTAAAGCACTCCAGTGACCAGGATGCCGGCGTACCTCAGTAAGGGGCTGCTGTGGCTGGTCTTCAGGCCCATGTTTCGGTGGTTGGTCTGGTTCTTCACCGCCTCGTCCCACATGCCCATGCCTCCAGAGCTGGCGCTGCCAATTTTCCCCTCCAAACCCGGCCCGGTCCACATATTCACAGAGCTGTCGCTCCACTGACCCATCGCCAGCTACGGGGACAGAGAGACTCGTTTCATGAATGAGTCAAGACTAATGGTAACACAGGTTTGAAAGCCATTACATTTACACTAATACATCTGGATGGAACCCAAGCAACATCTGTATCACCCTGGAACTTCAATATAAATCTGTCATTGCAACTGAGACACAAACTGTTTACTGTCTGCTGTCCCGTGACGCGTCTCTGGCACCTGCAGTCCAGAATGCAGCATCAGAACAGTTTCACTGAGTGAGAATGAAAACTCGTATCCTTATTAATCTAACACTATTGTTAAAAAGTGGAAGAGGGAGTACACCGTCAGTGTTTAAAAGATTTGATGCTGTTTTGTTTCTTTGTTCCTTTATGTTTGTAACACTACATGGAAACATTGTTGCGTTTGTTGCTCCCTTTCAGTAAGGGACTGTTCAGTAAAAGGATTTGAATCTCGGTAAGATTTTCCCGTTAAGTAAAATGCATTAAAAAAATACCCAATTTGCAATAATTTACAAAGAAGCGGTAACTAAACAAGACCACTGTGCCCACTCCCATTAGAAGCTCGGTCCCGACTGATGTCAGAGCCTGCACTTAACTTTCCACCACACTGAAACCAGAACCCGTTAATAGGGGTGTAATGGTACACAGAGGTCACGGTTCGGTGCGTACCCCAGCAAAGTTAAGCAACACAAAGTTCTAAAGAATGAGGCTTGGTTTGTTTTTGTTTATTTTAAATAAACAGCAGTGCGTTAACCAGTAAACACACACTCTTGCTTATATTTTCATGTATGTGTAAGGCAGCAGAATTGTTACGCCAGTAGGTGGCACTATTGCACCACACTACGACCCACGTTTATGATTTACTTGCACTTTTTGGTCCCTCTGTGATTCCGTATTACTTCAGTCACGTCTTCTCCGTCGTACCGTGTATTCTCCGAAAGACATCGTGTACCGAACCGTGACCCATATACCGTGACGGTTCGGTACCAATACATGTACCGTTACAGCCCTACCCATTAACCATCATTACCAAGATCATTCCTAATAAACAACTTCTAATTAAAACCAGCAACTACTCTGTTCTGAATGCAGCTCTGTGTTACCCTCTGCTGCTGCTGGGCCCTCTGCTGCTGCTGTTTGTGCAGTCTCTCAGCCTCCAGTTCCAGAAGACCCAGATTCTTCCCCTGAGCTTTGCCCAGAGAGAGAGGCCCTGCCTGGGCCGAGCTCCAGCTGGAGCCTCCCGATGCCGTCTGCTGCTGCTGGCTCTGCTGGAGCAGCTTCATAATGAGCTCCTGCTGCTGACGACACTGCTGTAAAACACAAACGTATAAACAAAGTCGAATTAAAACTTTCATTCCGATCAACTAATCACAGAAAAATATAACGTGTACGAAAGATTAACGCTGATTAACTGCACCATGCGATTTTAACCCACGCAAATGCGCTGCACGGCCCAACGAGTGGAAAGTTTATGTTTAAAAACGGACGGATGGAGGATGGTTCTCTGCAAATATTGAAACAAGGAAGCTTTGTATTATGAGTATATGAGGTCTGAAATATCACCCCAACAGGAGCGAACCCGGCAGTCCGAGCCAGAACAGCCTAATCCCAGCGCCGACCTGTGACCCACTAACTAACCCCCTGACAGAACCGTCTCTGCTGCTGAGCTTATTTTGAGATGCTTTGTACATTATAATAATAAACTATTATTAATGACTATTATACTTTGCTGATGAATTATACTGGGAAGTGACCGAACATCAATCTCATCCCCTCATCTGCAGCTACTTTATCGCCTTTGTTTTTATGGGTATCACACGAACACTAAGTCACTTTTATAAACCATGTAGCACTACTGATGCACATTGCTCTGTAACAATAATGTTCCTTTTGCACTATTGTTTATTGTATATATTTTTTTTGTTGTTGTCTATCCTCTATTCTTATATTCTGTTGTCTATTTTTACCTCAATGCAAATTGACATAAGAACTTCCCTCAGGATGAATAAAGGTCTTTCCTTTGTCTTATTTTGATATACACTCCAGCACATTTGTATTAAATCATTTTCACTCAAATATTTCAAAAGAAACAAAAAACCTTGTATCTCAAGCAGCAGTACTGCAGGAGAAAGAGAACCTGCTATAAAGATGTGCTGGGAGGGTGCGTGCAGTGGAGAGGAAAATAACTGCCCACAACACTTTCCATTCTTAGCAAGTAATCAGGCACAATTAGGTGAAGTGTGCCAACCTGTTTTCTCCTGTAAATTTCCTCCTCCTCCCTTCTCTTCTGCTCCTCCTGCTGCCTTCTCTTCTCCTCCCGACGCTTCCGCTCCTCTTCCTCTCTTTTGGTCCTGAGTTCAGCTTCACGCCGCTCCTGCTGGAGCTGGAACACACACACACACACACACACACGTGAATTGAGATCAAATTCCTGATAAAGGGGCACATAAACCTCGAATGCAAGCAGAATACAAAATAATCATAAATAATTAAAATCTATAAGGAGAACTACATCACTACAGGAAGTCCTCGACATACAACGTTTAAAGTTTACGACACGCTCTCCCGTAAAAACGCTTACACCTATTAGCGTGGGCAGTCTAGTTAGGTTGGTTGCGTGCGGTGGAAGGATACACAGTAATGCGGCATATGAGTGAGGGAGTACGCTTAGCTTCGCCATTCTGGACTGTTAAAAGTACAAATACAGTATATGTGGGTGGTGATGGCCTAGTGAATAGGATACTTGTCTCAGGTCATGGGTTCGAATCCGACCTTCAGCAAAACCTCCACTCCTGAGACCCATAACCAGGGAGTTGCTCCAGGGAGAGACTGCCCCCTGCAGGTAGGGAATGGAAGTCGCTATTGATAATAGCACCTGCCAAATTCCATAAACGTTTGTCCACTTCCTTTTTCAGTGGCTTACTCGCGTTTTTATATTCTAGATTATGATTTTACTGTGTTAGGATCAGTAAGTGATTGACACTAGGGTGTGTTTCGACATTCACCAAAATTCGGGTTATGTCACTGTCGAAGGAACGGATTGGAGTCGTAACTCAAGGACCCCCTATACATACACAGGGTGTCCAAGTTACAACGGAAATCCGTTCCTACGACATTGATGTAATCAGATGTAAGCCTAAGTCATAACTAAACTGTACACTGTACTGTAGTACGCTACATTACTGCATAGTCTGCGCATTGTTTCGGCGCACACCACTAAACTAGTCTGCCTACATGAGCATCGTAAACTCGGAACGTCCTATGTTGACACCCCAGTCACTCGAGGACCCCCTGTATTTAACAATATGAATCAACACCTACTTTCTGCAGCTGCTCGAGAGTTGGACCCTGAGTTGAGTTACCCATGGTTAAGTCCCACAGACCAGCCTCGCTGCCTGTAGACACAGGTTGAGGACAGAACCAGAGGTTAAGGAACTGATACAACACCCTTTACAGCAGCAAGTGCCAATTCAGTTGGAGGACGGCGATGTTTACCTGGCGGCTGTGGGGATGAGGTATGCATGTCCCACAAGGGGCTGGCTTCCGACACGGACCTGGGCAACATCCCTGGCTCCCTACACACACACACACACACACACACACACACACACACACACCGAGTTAATCAGCTGGTTCAAAGGCCCAGTTACGGAAGCACTGACATAAAAATTTTGCAAGTAAAACTGCTTCTGTTTCGAAAGAGTTTGCAGCAGTCATGACCCTCGTCTCACAGTGAAGCAATTCTTGTGCCAAGCTTATGACAAAGCACTGGTGACAATTAACAAAACCGCTTTAGCAGTTTAAGTTTAAGATTTAAGCACCACGTTTTAGTTCGTCTCAGCACACCATTATACATAATTCTTCTCAACAACACCTTGAATTAACAAGTTATGGGGGTACACCCTGTGCAATGCATTTTGAGCACAGTGGGGATACGTTACCTGTTCAGGTGCTGGAACCTCACGTGGAGCTGCTGGTAGAGGGCAGCCGTGGCCGCCTGCTCCAGCTGCTTCCTCAGGAACTCCTGGTCCATATTGCCCTGAAAAACACAGCACTGTTTAAAATACGGCCCAAGCAACAGCGAGCACAGCTTGAAGCAATGATTCGGCTTTATGTACACAACGACCCCGTTTACACCTGGTCCGTTCATATGACTAGTCTTCGGCTCGATTTACACCTTTTAGTCAAATGTGTCTCCTGTCGTCCAGACTGAATCCCGTTATTGTGCAGTGAATAATATGAAAATCCGTTGGTACACAACCGTCACCTGATGCTCCTCCTCACTACAGTTCCATTCAAAAACAACTCAATATAGCACACCCCTGTCGATGCTTACAAGAAGAGGGATGTTACGAATAATCATCCTCAATGCATTCCAGTCATTAGCTACTTTTATGTAGCTAGTCTGTAAAAAAAAAAAAAAAAAAAAAAAAAAGTTGATGCAGCGTAAAATTTAACAACACGGGTGCTTTAGTCGAGCTAACAGACTCTTCCAAAGTGGATCCAAACTCTGGTTACCATATGAACAGAAAAAGCAGCAATTCCCAGGTTAAGTGTGAAGGATGGTTTCTTATTCTTTGTGTGTGTGTGGGGGGGGGGGGACTGTTTGGTTGTCAAACACAGATGCACAAATACACCTCAGACAAGCACCGAACTGGTTTGAGCGAGTGAATTCACTTCGGTTTTGGGTGCGTTCACACTTGCCTTGGCTTTCTAATCCTGACGCATTAAGTAACTAGGTGTAATCTGGGTCGTTCTCACTCCTTATATAAAGGTCAACCAGCCCAGACAAATCTTGAAGCCTAAATATTAATCTTGTGTCATGCAGAGTCAAGAAGCCCATAAAGTCTATTAGACACTGGACAATTCCTACACTGAGCACCTGCTTGAACTAGTCACTACCGAGTGGGAGCTTCTCTCTCACCAGGAGGGGTGGGGGTGAAGGTCCTGGAGAGAAAGGCACGCGCCCCCACATCTTAATAACGTCTCCCAAAGGCTGAAATCCCTCATCACAGCCTCGCTTTACAAGCAGGGTCATGGTGAAGTAGCCCGCCTGGAACCACTCACACATCTCCACTGGACTGAATGGGCCTGCGGGGACAAAAGAGAAACACTCTCACTGTTAAACATGTAATATCATGACATTCAGCTGCGCTGTGGTTCGATCGGCTGCAGCAGACATCCTGAGCCTGTTTGCCGGAAGGTGCGTTATACCGAAGAAGAAAAAAAAAGCGAGACGAGCGTTCGTGTGCGTGCGCAAGTTTACCTTGGATTTCTCCTTGCGGGTCTTTGTAAAACCACTTCATCGCGGACTCGTGAGTCAGGGCCAAGGCGTTGGCGGAGTGAGAGAGAGGGTGTGTGGCTGAATGGGAGTGTGAGTGCGTGGAGGGCTGCGTGTGTGTGTGAGCGGCAGCACTGTGGCTCTCTTGAAGTGCTTGCGTGAAACACTCCTCTTCCAGAGAAGTGTCTTGGAGAGAGGCCACCATCTTCTCCGCCTCCTAGAAAGATAAAAAAAAAAAAAAAGGAAAAAACGCTGTTACCATTCCGCTCAGGATTTGATGGAGTTCGTAAATGAAAAAATGGCAATAAACAGAAAGCTCGCTGTCTTCAAACGAGTCAGTTTTAACTAGCATTTTAGAATAGAAATAGAATGATCTGCATAAAAATGGGCACTGTGTGTAAATAATATTGATGCTCAAAAATACTCTATTTTCCACTTGCTGAAAACCAGGATGGAGGCTAAAAGACATTCTGATAGTCTTGTATCTCAAGTTCTAAAGAAATGAAGCATGATCTGGACTTTAAACATGTATGGGCTGATGGACATCATGAGTATTTGAAGAAAAAAAAACTGTACAATCGCAAACTAGTCGTTTAACAGATTAGTTTGAAGAGACCAGTCCACAGGACTATGACTGAAAAACCCTGGTGTGGAGAAACGTCCGACCTGCTGAAGGTGCTTCATGCCGTCCTCCTCCTCCGTGTCTCCCCCTGGAGGTGGGAGTTCAGTAACAGCCGTGGGGAGAGGGGGGGCTACAGCAGCTGAGGAATTCTGAGTGGGCTGAATGCTGCCCCCTACTGGAGCTGCTTCTGAAAAACACAAACATTTTAAAAGTTGAGAAAAACAGCACAACTACATTTCAGTGAAGTTCCCAACCTTCACTTTACTCTTGATGCTAAATTAAACAAAAACAGCCAACACTTCATGATGTTTGATGATTTTATCTATGAGATCGCCAGGTTTACAGATAAGTGTCACTCTGTCAAAAACCACACAAGCACAGTCTAATTGGTTTTACTTAATTCATTGAGACGAGTACGTAATGTGTGTGGCTTGTGGTGGAGTCTAAATACCTTCACTAGGCTGGAGAATGGGCTTTGAGGGAAGTCCGATGGGGGGCAGGAGTGTCACCTGCTCCAAGGGGTGAGAGGGTGCAGGAGCAGAGGCAGCAGAAGGAGAAGCAGCTTTAACATCTCCTCCTTCCTCCAATACACCTGTAGTTTCAGTTTCCTCCGCTGTAACAGAATCAGAGGTGCAGGGGTGAGGGCTGGTAGAAGCGATTGATGGCACTTAAATGAGCAAGAAGTCTAAAAAAGTGTCTTAAAATTTTCCTCAAAGTTATAAAGTATCTCCAAATCAGTTTTAAAGTTACAAGGAGGGCTGTAGAAATTGAACACTAAACTAAACAAGAAACACAGTAAGTAAATATATATACAGAATAATGAACAGCGCAAAAGAAAGTACGATTAACCCTTAAATTTCAGGCTTATTAAGCATTAACTACATGGACCACAAAGCAAACTGCCTGGAGGGTGCTTCAATGCACAATGAGCCCCAGCTCACCTTTCTCAGCAGCATTTTCCTTCCTCTCAAGGCCAGACTCCTCTTCCTCCTCTAGAGCCTCAAACTCCAGCTCCTGGTCCTCAAGGATCGCATCTCTTGACGACTTCTGAAACGACGTACAATATTTGACATAACCGTACGACCCTATTTTTCCCGTAATGCTACTTATTGAATTTAACCAGGAGAAACAAATGCACACAATTACAAACTACACAGTTCTGGAAGGGTTGAATATTAACAGTTTTATATTGGAAGAAAAAAATCAATGCTTGATTTTCATAAACATGGTGAAGTGTGCGACCCTAATCCCGACACCCTTCCCACACATTAACCTCACAGGAAAGCCAGCTTGCTTAAGATGACCCTATCGTTGCTGGAGCTTACAGGGTAGTACTGGACGTGGGTTTCTGAGCCTTGAGGGTAAAATACTTTTAATTTAAATAATTAAAAATGGACATTTATTTTGGATTTTTGATATTTTATGAGAACACACAATAGTAATGCCTTTTCACCAGCATGGTGTAGTGTTACGTCCCTTGAAGTCTCTTTGAAACCACAGTAAAATGCCATCTAACATACAAATGCTAGAAGCTGGCGGCTCCCTCAGAACCCAGAGGGAACGCAGAAACAGGAGATTTGATGGTGGGTCATTGCCATTATTCTTTAACAGACCCACCTTAACACACATAAAAGCCCCTGTGGCGTCGAAGGTTCCCATCTCTCCATCCTCTTCGTCAGTGCACCACTCTGGCAACCCGTCTCTCTCGTCTTCTCCTCCCTCGCTTCCAGACCTCCTCCGGCTGACTTCTCCGTCCCGGAAGTCAAAATCAAACTTCCGTCTCCGGCCTTCAGCTCCGCTTGCATGATCTCTCCAACCAGCGGAACGGGGAGCCCCATCTTACAGAACAGAAGAATACAGTCACAAAAACGATCAAACAAGAAACTAGGGCCCCATTTTTTGATTCAATTTACACACAGCACTACTGACTGTATAAAGCTGACCAGTATAAAGTAGTCAGTAAGTGCTTGAGGCATTTGTTACTTTTTAATCAGTACTGGCAAGTCTAGCTCCCTCTTGCAATCAAATCTGCGGAGTCCTTCGCCTCTTCAAGCGTCATCTGAAGACCCGCTTCGTTTTTAGGAGCATCTTGGCGACTAACCAGTCCTCCCACGCATCTCTTATACATCTTTTCCTCTATATTTACTAAATCCCTCAGACACTCACCCTCTTAGCTGTTGTTCCTTACTTGTGTATTAATCTCTGCCTTTTCTCTTTGACAGGGTTTGTTATGGTGAGTAGCTTAGCTGGCGGTAACTTGGTTAAAGTTACGTAAACGTATCTCCAAACAAATGCATATTTACACAACTGTCAAAAACTGAGGCCCATTTAAACTGTGCCTGACGTGCATGTACCGTCTCGACGGGCGCCTGCGATCCTCCAGCTTCCTCCCGGCTCCGCACCGTCCTCCTCCTGCTCTTCACGGAGAACACGCCAGTTGTCGCTGTCAGATCGAGCAAAGTCTTTTCTTCCTGAGCCTCCGTCCTCAAACCCTCCGCGCCCACCGTCCCGCCGCAAGGGCTTCTCAAAGCGCCGCTCGCCCCTAAACACATCACAACAAATCAAACACCCAAGACAGATCATACATGTCAAACATAATGCTGTGGAATAATCATGAAAGCAATTTGCACACATTGCAATTGACTCAAGCTAGTTTTCACTCATATGACTTAAATTACACTTAAATCATTCCAGCTCCAACAGGGTCTTATACGTCAAGAATCATAAATTCATTAATATTTCCAGTATCAAACCTGTCGTCCCAGCTTTGGCTCCGGTGAACCTCTCGGCTGCGGCCGAAGCCCAGCTCCTCGTCGGCGCCTCTTTGGTAGAACCCTCCCTCGCCTCTTCCTCTTCCTACAAGAAGAAAAATGGAAACGTCTTACTTTACATACACTTGTGAGGAACTCGACTGGCCGATTTGACACCGTGGGTGACGTGTTGACTCGCCTCGCCCTCCTCGGGTGGTCCCGCGGCCTCGGGGCGCACTGACTGATGCTGCCCCGCCTCCTTTACCCATGAGCCTCAGCACAGCCACACTGTTCACAGACATGGAGAAGTTCCTCTGTGGACACAAGCAGGATTACAAACCACACAACTCACAAGTTACACAGTTATGTTGCACATTCTGGAGTTTTCCTGCTCCAACACACAAGATGTAATGAAGAAAACACAAAAATGTGAAGAACAGCGGAAAGGACTGCGGTTCCTAATTGCTTTACAGCTGTTACCAACACTGATGCTGGAAGGATGAAATCAAATTTCAGTTTCTAAACTCACCTGCTCCTCCTCAGTCAGCGGCACTAAGGCCAGGGGCTGCTGAGGCTCGTCCTGCAGGATACAAGCAAACTCCTGCATATCCTCTGGGACCTAAATGCGAGAGGAAAAATCAGTCAATGGGCAGAATTTACAGACCACTGCGACGACGACTACTCTAGCTGTGGTTAGTGATGAATCTCTCCTGAATTTATGGCCAAACTGAGCAGCTGGTGTAGCACAGAGGGAGAATACAACTGACTTCTGTGCAGCACTGGAGTTTAATCCCCAGCATGGGCAAGCAGACTACACTACACCAATAAGTGTATACAAATCTTTCATTTGCATGCAGAGGCCACAAATGACAAATTTTGCATTAGAAATGCATAAACATAAATGCAAGGTTTATTTCTTTTGAGTAGATTTTAAGAGTAGATCTTCAGTGGACCTATAATGGGTTTAAGTGATCTAGACATAAGTGTCAAATCAACTTAGTGCAGCTGCTCCTCAGACAGCTTTGGTTACATTCTGCTCCCTTCACACACACTGGATTTTTTTGTTTGACGTTGCAACACAGATCGGTCCACGAATCGTGAGCAATTTTCATGCAGTTTGTGCACAGCCTTAGCCGTGTTTGCCAAAAGCACAACCTGCCTGAAGCACAGTTTATCCAAGTCACGCTGCCCTGCAGCCACTCACCTTGTTATCTTTGATATAAAGTGCTAACATCTCCTCGCGGCCATAGCGGTACTCGGCCAGCTTGGACTTTGGCATTGCTGGGGAAGGAGGGGGGGACGTGACACTCCCTCCTCTGGATAGTGCACGGAGCCTGGGGAAATAACACCCAACCAGCATTACCATCACTTTCCTCGGGACAGAAGTTCGATTCCCGGTCAGGGAACAAAACTTTTAACGTAAACACACTTTAGTTACCACGCGCAAATACATACTATCGCAAGAAAAGCAAGACAACTATGGATGCTGTTCATTGACTACATCTCTGCTATTAACGTATTTCAGCCCCAGTACTGTTTCTGTTACACTGTTAGGGCTACTGTTTTCTTACATTAACATTAACCCAAAGCACATTTGTTCAGGCTGGTGCATGGACAGGGTACAAAATCTGCTGCTTTTCGTCTCTGCAACTTTATGCTCCTTGTATGTTGTGACTTTAATCAAAAATGAACAATCAGGATCATCATCATCATGATGCTCTTCACCCCTTCTGTGCCACTGGGAAATCATTCCATCACTTCTCTTTAAAACAAATTGCCGGAAACATCTGTTTCCTCATTTAGACACTTACCAAGAGGAAGTAAAGCGCTAAAAATGTTACAACAGGGATCAGAAAAGGTGCTGAAGAGAATCGGAGAGGATTAACCAAACCTGCTTACCATTCTGGACCGAAGTTCAGCGTCTCAGCAGTCATTCTTCTTGTCCTCAGGGTTCAAAAGCTTCTTTTGACAGAAAAAAAGCAGCAGCAACTTAAAATCAACTTTCATCTTTACAAACAAATCTATACCAAGACACCTGCTACCCAAACCTGGAGTTATGTACCAATAAGTGCCGTACTGCAGTCATTTCTAGGATTCTAAGATTTAAACCATTTGATTTTGAGACATCACACACACACACACACACACACACACACATTGTGTTAAAATGTATTAAAACATTTAGAAGATTGTAGGCATATACTGACTGGAGCCTGAATAACCTCTTCAAAACTTACACTGTCTACAGCCTACATTACAAATACAGCCTAGGCACTGGCCCTGCAATCAGAAGGTTGTGGGTTCGAAACCCAACTACTAGTGTCACCACTGAGGTACCCTTGAGCAGGGTACCGCCCCCAAACACTGCTCTCCGCTCATTGGTGGCAGCCCCCTGCTTCGCTTAGTGAATGGGTTAAATGCAGAGAACAAATTTCATATAGTCACACATGTGCACCGTGTGAACAATAAAGGTTAATAAAATAAATAAAAGTTATATATGGACCCTTTCAGACATTCTCCAGACCTCTAAAAACATGTCAAAAACGTCACGAATCCACAATACAACTCTACCGTGATCTCACCTTGTCCAAACAGTGGAACTGAACGACACCAGGATGCCTCGCAGAGCGGATGCTGAGGTGGGCTTGGTTACTTAGAGCTCTACACAAGTGGATGAATAGCTGCCAGAGTTCAGTGAACAGTTGATAGAGACACAGGACTATCAAGAGTAACTGTAAGCGCTCTTAAAAAGGGCACGGCGCTCAAACTGCTCCTGCAGTATCTTGTTTAGAAGAGAAAAAAGGGAAATCTTTCAGAAAAACCACACTACACTTTGCGTGTAAACTGTGGAAGCGTCGATACGAGCAGTATTTCAGGGCAGTTTTCTTGCACTATTGCTGGACGTCTCTCCCTCTCTTTTCTCTCCTCCAGGTCTCTCTTGTTTTTCAGCTGCTCTTTTACAAACACACCTGCATTCCTGACACCTGCACAGAAATAAGAGAAGAGGAGAAATCAGCGCTGATATGCCAATGCAGGAAAACACACAAATTCATTAGACCAATTTAATCTAGACTCAGTCGTGATTGATTTCTTTGTTTAATTTAAACTTGCAAGTGCATCTTAAAGAAACAGTAACATTATCACGTTCGTTTGAAGCCAGATCACAGCTGGACCTGCAACAGACGGTCAAAACCTCTGCAGCAATTCAAATGGGTGAAAACTTTACAGACAATCAAAACATTTACAGTCACTCCTCAGCGTCCTTCTCCCAGCACACTCTCAGTCTCTCCTCAGCAAGAGTCCAAACAGTCAACAGTCTCAGACTTTATCCTCAAAAAAGGTCAAACTCGAGCTGCTCCTCTAAGAAACTCATTCCTGATTCTGTCCATCCTCGTTACTCCGAGTGCAAATCTGAACATTTTCACCTCCGCTTCCTGTCTCCAAACCATCAAACCAGACAACGCAGCCGGCCTCACTACCTGTACATCACCACAGCAAATACGTTTACTGTACATCACCACAACACATAAAGGGCAGAGAACTAAACCTGGATGGAAGATCTGACAGATTACGGAGGTGAAAATCTGCAGAAGATCCAACTAACTTTCTCATGCACCACCAGCGCATTCTCAGTGAGGTTATGTAACATACTTGGGTTGAGTTAATACTGGAGCCTCTTGGACGGCCACCTCTTCACATTTTAACCCAAAATGCAATAAATTAATCACATTTTCACAACCATGGAAAACTTCTCAAACTTGGATCAACCTACAGGATCGTCTAAAATCAATGTCTTAATAAGTAGACGTAATCACCAGCCATGCTGGGGCAGTTTCCTTTCAAAGTCAAAAGCGACCTCAAATAAAAATACACACACAAAAATATGACTTTCGGAGGGGAAAAATAGGTCGAGACTGGCAGAACGGAGAGCGCATCGAACCTCAGCCGCGTTCCGCGCGCTGGGAGACGGTCGAGCTCCAAAATTTAACTCGGGGAGTCATCCCAAGGCCTTCCGAACGAGAAGCACTTCAGGTAAATAAAACGGATAGATAAAAAGAAATGCACGGAAGATATTAAAGCGTTAAAAACATTAACGACTTACCTCCAATTTATGACTTTATTTGTTTGTTATTTTTCGCAAGACTGGCCAAAACAGGAGCCCCAGCCTGCTAGCTAGCTAGCAATAGCAGGCTAGCTAGCCAGCCGAAACGCTGCACAGAAAGTCTCTCGAGTTTTTAAGAGTTTTGCTCCGTTTTTGCTTCGCGGTCACGAACAAACACGGCAGTTTTGTGTCTGTCCCTCGCAGCGGTGCAGCGCTGAGCTGTTTGTTTATTTGTTTATTTTCGAGTTGCAGCCCTCGCGCGTAGCTCCTTCTGTTGTTTGTGTTTTACAAAAAATGGCCGTGTACAACCCATGTGACAAAGACCAACCAATCAGAGAGCACTCTCGCTAGAGTCCGTATTCTTGAGTATGTTACGTTCCAATATGCGCCTCACAGACTCGTTCACTCTCTAGGGCACTTTTGGGTTGCGCCCTAAAAACGGTTACACTGTGTATACTAAATACCAGATATGGGGACTCGAGTCTGAGACTCGGACTCGAGTCGCACTTATGTCGCACAAAGTCTTGTGACTTGACTTTAGACTTCCCTCAACGACTGGAATTTAAGTAACATCATGCGGCCGTATCATGAAATACATGGTCGATATCAGCCAAAGGGACGCTAACAAATTTCTACATGGCTCATGGCTACCCCAGGCCAACGATTCTCAAACTTGGTACCTATGTGCAATACTGTTACCTATGTGCAATACTGTTACCTATGTGCAATATATTTCGATTCCCAATACTTCCAAATTTCACAATTCAATTTATCTGATAAAGGTACTTCTTTATTCTACTTATTGTACAGAGTGTTTTAATTTGAACTTAAACTATATTTCTCCTCTTAGTATACTTTTTTATTATGGTTAAGTTGTACTATATTTCTTTTCTTAATATATTTCTAGTCTGAGTATATTCTATTATATATTCAGATATTTTATTGTTCTGTCTTGTGAGTGTGCAGTCGTGATGTGAACAATTTCCTCCGGGATAAATAAAGTTCTCTGATTCTGATTTGTTGTCATATAAGCTTAGATGATGCAGTTCAAATTTGGTCCATTTAGCCCATGGCAGGCGCTATAGCACACATTCAAACATGAGAGAGAACTAAAACAACTGACTTGCATTCACCCATGATGCATGTCAACCTTAAAACCATAGAAATGTTTGACATAACTTTATTGCTTTGCACATAATTTGCATTATTAGAAAATTGTCTTTGGTTTTTTCACAATTCTTGTCTTACATGAATCAAAAGGCCCAAATCAAATAATTATCAAAAACATTTGTGAACAGCGTGGCCAAAACCTGCGAGTACTTTCACACGAATGTGACGTAATTGACCGTAATGGGCCTAAATTACTACCGCTGGGTCTAACCTGCACCAACTTTGGGATGTGTGCAAAATTCCATTGAGCCAATGGGGGGCGCCACAGTAGAGAAATGCATTTAATGGTATATTTCTTCCATGGCATGTACGGTACTACCCTAATAACAAGCCATGGGTAACACAGGAAGTCAAAGCAGTCCTCAACATGAAGAAGAAAGCCTTCAGGAACAAGGACGAGGACGAGGAGGAGATGAAAGGAGCCCAGCAGGAGGTGAAACGCTGCCCGAGGGAGACAAAAGACACCTACAGGAGGAAAGTGGAGCAGAAGCGAAAACCATCACAGGCAAACAAACCCAACAACTTCTTCAATCGGTTTGACCAGCCCACAAACCCTAACCCCCCCCACCCTCACTACAGGCATTTACATTACACTAATGGCATTTAGCAGAGGCTTTTATCCAAAGCGACTTCCATTCCCTACCTACAGGGGGCAGTCTCTCCCTTGAGCAACTTAGGGTTAAAGGTCTTGCTCAGGAACCCAGTGGTGGTGCTTTAGTGGGTTTAGTGGGTTTAACTTGTGATATCACACCAATGACAATAAGTGTATAATTAATTGCTCTTGCCTTAATGACTTTGTCTGTAAAAGAGAGACTTCTATAATGCTTTACCCTTTCGGTCGCTACAAGTGATCGTTTGTGGTACCATCACTTCAGTCCATTTCTGCAAAAACACAGGAAATATTGTCTCTGCAGCAGTAACTCAGTGGTGCACCAAAATTCATTTTAAACATAATTTGGAAAAAAAGCACAAGAACAAGAGTCGTGAACGTCGGCCACTGGGAGGCGCTACAACAGGATATTTTCTATATACTGTACTTCATGAAAGGCCTGTGCAGCTCAAAGTGTTCTGACCTGCCAGCACTGCAGTTTGGAGGACTGGACACAAACTGCTCGCAGCTATTTTTACTTTTCATTTTATTATCACTCGTTCATGGCTTGGTTATGCCTTTTACTTGTTTGTTTCATTTTGTCTGGAAAACAAAAACAAAACCGACCAAAAGTGGGCCACGTTCAACCGGGGGCAAGTCGTTTATTATTTTCTCCAAAAGTGATCAAAGCTCTGCTTTAACCACACACACACACACACACACACACACACACACGTACGTTTTGTCTTCACTCTTTACGTGTGGTGCTACATATACATAAGCAATTTCTTCCAGGTCAATGGAGTTTTCTGATGCTGTATGCGGACAAAAGTATTGGGACGCATGACCATTACACTAACAGGGATTTACATTTAATTTAACATGGATTTTATAGAATAACAACAATGAGGGCTTTCGGATAACATGATCATTACACACATGATCATTACACCAGCTGGGACTTTCACCCCTATTTCCGGCAAAACTGAGGTTTCATGTGTAAGAGAAAACAAAAAAAGGTACGTGGGTGGCAACTTGGCACCTCACCCAGGAGTTAAAAATGGTGATTAAATGGGTTTACAGAGGTTTCTGATGCCAGGGGCCCCATGAGAAATGATACTTTGAACGGTACGAAAATCCTCAGTGAAGGACAGCATTTAGAGAGCTTCGACTGAGACGGCCTCAGCAATCACTCTCAAAGTCTTGATATGCAAATTGAATGACTTAAGACCTTTATAAGACCTCTAAGAAGAGGTACCAGCCACAGTACTTCTCATCCTCCAACCTTCTCTTGCTGAACTTGCATTTACCCGCTAAGGTAAAGCAGTCTACCAGCTACGCACATGCAACACTGTTTCTTCTCTTTCTATGCCAATGGGGTACATCCTGCCTCCTGTGCTATGAAGGCTGTGATGTGGACTGATCCTCCTGTATATTATGCCACTCATTGTAGCAGTCTCTGCGTATATTGAAGCACAGGGACACATGGCAGGAGCCACAGCGGATCGGTGTCTTTAGGTCACAGTAGACGCACCTCCTGCGGCCCTTCGACCCTTCCTCCGCGAAGTACACTGGTTTGTGGTGGGACGCATGAACAGGGGCAGTAACGGGGGCAGGGGGAGGGGGAGGGGCAGGTGGGTATCCAGCTGCTTTGAGGTCTCCCACCAGAGTCTCTCTGAATACCTTCTGGGTCAGTGGCTTGTTGCCTTTCTGAATGGCGAGGTCCTTGTGCAGGATGAAGGCATTCACGATGGCGATGCCCAGGAAGTGCATGAAGAAGGACTTGTACCATTTCATGGTCTTGTGGAGAACGCTGTAATAGCCAATCAGAGCATCAGAGACATCCACTCCACCCATGGACAAAAACATACAAAGGAAATGTTATCATCCGCATCCAGATAGGTAACATGAGTTGATACAGTATTACAGTACAGTTTTACGTGGATCAGGACTCGCAGACGAAACGAAACGGATCATTTTACGCAGAAAATGTGGCAGTATTTTTTTTTTTTTACGCATTTTAGGTCTAAATGATAAAAAATACATATTTTACTACAAATATAAACAGTAATCCAAATATAAATGCAGCTAAATTTCCAGTTATTGCCTGATGTCCTCCTGTTTTCATTTCTTTCTACTAAAAGCCCTGCCGCCCAAATGCCCTGCCGCCCAAATGCCCTGCACCTTCTGGCAACGCAGCTCAGCATTTCGGACCAGAATTACAGGCCGACAGCCGCGGTTCGGAGGGGGCGGACCGGCAATCTGCGTGCTCCAAAAAAATGCCGAAATGATTAGTTCGGTTCTAAGAAAAAATTAAATACATTAGTCTTAATGGAAACGTTAAGAGAGAGAGAGAGAGAGAGAGAGAGAGAGGTTTAAATACAGGCAATCCACGCGCTTTTTTTTTGCCCGTATCTAAACCTCTCTCCGTTAAGGGTAATGTATTACTATGTATTACCACTGTATTTACCCTGCTTATACAAAAGGAAACGACAGGCATACCAAAGAAAACACCCGTGTATGAATTACAGTGCAGTCTGTACAGCGGTAATATCTGTATTTACATTCTAGCACTGAGGAGTTCAGTGTAAACTGTACAGTACAGATTCGGGTTTATCTTCACATTTATTTAAGGATAATGTATTAAACTGAGTTTTAAATTAAATTAAAATAGGCATTTTAAGGCAGTTTTACTATACGTGGGTGCTCTTAAAACGTAACCCCACGAATAGCGAGGGATTACTGTATAATGAAAACATACTTGTTGTAGTCCTTGATGGCTGGTGGAACCGGAACATCGGCTACCGTCCACTGCCCATCTTGACCACTGACCCGACGCCGGACCGTTTCCTTCCCATGGGCCGTGTGGATTGTGGAGCACATTGAGACGTCTCTTTTGTCCCGCCACTGTATAAACAACAGGGGTCCTTCCCTGATCCACCTGAGGGACCCCCGGGGAGATCGTCTGTCCAGGGCTCCAGGACGATCTTTGGGGAAACCAGTGAGGTTGAAGCAGATGGTGCCACACGCCCAGATCTTCTTCTCCATCAGGTCACTGAAAAGGGCCGGACTGGTATAAAAATTGTCCACAAACAGTTTATATCCAGTTCCAAGCACCTGTGTGGACACCAGGTGCATGACAGAGTCGTATCTGAGACCCTTTCCTCCTCCAACACTTTTCCCTTCATAAATGAAGAAGTCCTAAGTGTAGCCATTCAGTGAGTCGGCCAGGATGAACAGTTTGTAGCCCCATTTCACTGGCTTGTTCTTCATATACTGTTTAAGGGCAGTGCGTGCCTTCGAGGCTACCATCCGCTCATCCACCGCAATGTTTTGCCGAGGGTGGTAGAACGCTTTTCAAGCGTCCCGAATCTGCTCGTACATCAGCTTTATTTTGCCCAGGCGGTCGTACTGCGGCGTGCCACGCTTGGCATCGTCTGCCATGTCCTTTTCTGGGTCACTGATGTGCAAGTGACTGGAAATACGCCGAAACTTGCGACCAGACATAACACTCGTTCGAAACGGGAGGCTGTACAGCTTAGAGATCTTCCAGTAGTCTGGAATTTGGTGCGCGCTAAGCAGACCCATGTATATAACCAGTGCTAAAAAAGAGTACATAATAATAATAATAATAATAATAATAATAATAATACATTTTATTTGTGGGCGCCTTTCTAATACCCAAGGTCACCT
>JBBPDC010000121.1:18923-29374 GCA_037974485.1 Hemigrammopetersius urotaenia
TTTTTTGTGTGTGTGTGTGTGTGTGTGTGTGTGTGTGTGTGTGTGTGTGTGTGTGTGTGTGTGTGTGTGTGTGTTTGAATTGAAAAGAAACTGAAGAAGTGAAATGACAAACTCCTGCCTGTTTCCTCACGATTTCAGCCCAAAATCTATGATGTGATTTAATTATTCAGGAAGGTGATGTAACTCCATGCTGTGATTACATATTTATAGACTGAATTTAAATACTTTTAAAGCCTTTGTAGGTGCTCAGTCATCATCTCTGAAGCCCCCCGGACTCTTTCTGTTTGAATTGTTGGTGTTTTGCAGCTGTAGCTAATGTGTGTTTAGCAGGTGGGCAAAACCAATTAACAAAACCAATAAGGAGAGCATATGTTTACAGCACACACACACACACACACACACACACACACACACACACACTTGTTGGTATTTCTATATATGAGAGGACATCCCATCAAGCTGCATCATTTTGTATCTCAGTAATACACCTGAACCTGATCCTGACCTTTAACCTCAATAATACTACACCGAAACCTAAAGCTGACCTTTAACCTCAGTAATGCTACTCCTAAACCTAAACCTGACCTTTAACCTCAGTAATCCCTTACGGAAATTCACTATGGATTCCTATGGTTTTTATGCAGTAACCATAGTTTTACTATGGTACCGTAGGACCCCATGGTACTTTGGTACCACCCATAGTTTTACTGTGGTTTATCAATAGCACTTCATGGTAGCTGTGGTTCTACCATAGTTTACATATACATATACCACTTCATATGGGATACTCAGTAATACTACTCCTAAACCTAAACCTGACCTTTAACCTCAATAATACTACTCCTAAACCTAAACCTGACCTTTAACCTCAATAATACTACTCATAAACCTAAACCTGACCTTTAACCTCAATAATACTACTCCTAAACCTAAACCTGACCTTTAACCTCAATAATACTACTCCTAAAGCTAAACCTGACCTTTAACCTCAGTAATACTACTCCTAAACCTAAACCTGACCTTTAACCTCAGTAATACTACTCCTAAACCTAAACCTGACCTTTAACCTCATTAATACTACACCTATACCTGACCTTTAACCTATTGAATGGTATTAGTGGTTGATGTTTGAGTAGAACAGTAGGGGTGTGTTTAGTGGTATTGTCTGATGTTTGTAGTTTTTTGGGGGAAATGTCTGGGTTTGCCGGAGTTTTGAGGGGGTATATCTGTGTTTGTTGGTGATTTTTTTGGAGAATGTTTGGGTTTATTGTTTTTTTGATGATGTTTGGAGAAGGTCTGAGATTATTGGTGTTTTCTTTGAAGAACGTTGTTGTGAGTTTGTGGTGAATTTTTGGATTTGTTGGTGATTTTTTTGGAAAATGTTTGGGTTTGTTTGTGTCTTTCTGGAAATAGTTTGGGTTTACTGGTGTTTTGTGGAAAATGTTTGGATTTGCTGGAGATTTTTTGGAGGAAGGTTTGGGTTTGTTTGTGTTTTCTTTTTGCCACTGTCTGAGTTTGCTGTTATTTCTTTGGAGAATGTTTTTTGTTATGCTTTTTTGGAGACCTTTGATCCACATTCTGTGGGCTTAACTGTAACCGAGCTGCAATCTCCTGGAATTTGGAGAGTCTTTTCTTGGGGATTATTCATTTAGCAGCTTCAGAGATTCACTCTCACCAGTAACTCCCAGGCTTTTGTTGGGAAACGACTGAAACTCCTCTGTTGTGTGTTGACGTTTTAAGGAACGGGCAGTAAATGGGATTGAAGCCTGGCCTATTTTACGTTCCTTTTGCAACCTTTTTTGTTTCTCCTCTCCTCCTCTCTCTCCTCCCCTCTGCATTAGCCTCAGCCGCGAGTGGGCGAGTGTGTCACATTACGTTTCTCAAGCTGGTGTGACTCACACACACTCCACAATGAGAGATATGTGGATCCCTAGTGGCTAATCTGTCTCTCTCTCTCTCTCTCTCTCTCTCTCTCTCTCTCTCTCTCTCTCTCTCTTTCTCTCTCTCTCCACTACTATGATAAAGTGAAGATAAGCTGAATAATTGGTTCTAGTCTACATCCACACCACCATGATGCATGTAACGCTAATGATTAGTGCTTTTGTATTGAAGTGCTCTCTAATTATGGCTCCACAATTACTCATATGATTCCAGCTTCTTTCACCTCCACCAATAACCGTCTTGCTATAGAGCTTTGTGCTGCACTTAATGAGACTATTGACACCATCTCTGCTGCATGTGTGTGTGTGTGTGTGTGTAGTGGTGTGGGGGTGTGTGTTTTTTTCCTCGTTCTGCCTCTATTTGACTTTGCTCGTGTAGGAGGATAAAGTATTCATTGGACTTTCAAAGATACGTCAAAGGGCATTTTTAAAGGGCACATCTGAGGTTTTTTACGTTCTCCTCCCAAATTACTGGTAGCCGCTTCCAGTCTAGGTGTGTGTGAGTGTGTGTGCGGGCATGTGAGCGCATGTGTCTATCCACTGACCATGTAATAAAATGTAACGATTGCTCATATAAATTGATATATATTTCTCTTTCTGACATAATAGGATGTTGTTTAAATATTGAGTATTGTTTAGGTATTGATTCTGATTCTTCTTGGGTCTCCGTTTCATTTACATTACATTTACAACTCCAACATTCTCCACAAAGCTCGCTGTCTGCCTATATCCTCAGTTTAAGCTTCTTTTCAGTATCTTTAAAGCTCTCCATGGTTCTGTGCCCCAGTATCTCACTGAGCTACTTCACTCATTTACTCCTCCCCGTTCTTTATGTTTGTCTGGTGCTGGTTCCCCAAATTTCCACTGTCTTCATTGGGATCTTTTAGTGTTATGGCTCTGGAATCCTCTCAGTCAAAATTTCACAATGCTTCCTCTCTTGCTTCTTTCAGAATACAATTAAAAATGTATCTTTTCTTCTAACTTTTGATTCTGCTCTATTTGTTCTTTCCTGCTTTTTTTACGACTGTCTGTTCAACTCTGTTTCATGTGCCATGTCTCAACTATCTGTAAAGCAACTTTGAGTTTGAGAATAATCAATTATTATTAACATTATTATTATCACTATTACACTAACAGCATTTGGTAGATCCGCTTATCCAGAGCAACTTACATCCATGCTTTTAGTCCACTAGAAAACATCTCTATTATCTCTATTATACTAGTAATAAAAATAAAACTGAATTGTAAGCCTGGACTTAAGTGCTACTAGAAGACTAAGATTCTACCAGAGAGGAAGTTAGTCCTTCCCCACTGCCAAGCAGAAATAAATATTTCTAAAATAGTTCTAAATAGTTGGACATGTGTATCATAATTGTTTAATCTCCTTATAAATCAATGCTTAAAACTCTATTGCTATTGCAGCACATTCAACAATACGGACAGCATGGAGCTTTTCTTATATAGTGATTCACAGCGAACCATGTGGACAGACATATACACACACATATACACACATAAACACACATATACACAAACACACACACACACACACACACACACACACACACACATACACCAGCTGCTGTGGAGGTCGATTTTAATCAGTTAAAGTGAGCACGATGAGTGGCTCTCTGATGACACATCAATTTCTTCATATTTTCAGAGAAAGCCTCCAATTTTGGGGAATGTCTTTAGGGGTCACTTAAGGAAACCACTGGACTTGCAGAAACCCCACCAGCTAAAACAGTGGCTGTTGTTGTTGTTGTTTTTGTTTGTTTCTAGCTCCTTCAGTGAATCACAGACCCTCTGAAAAGGTCAAATTGTTTTTTTCCCCACTTCTTTTTAATACTGCAGATGCACGTTGTTCTCATTACCTTGCATCCTTTTTTCCATCTCTGAAAAGAGCCCTATAGGTGTAATTGCTCCTGAAATGGACCTTTCTTTCTCCTGCTGCGGTCAATCTCCGGTCTTTCTGTCCACGTGGGTCCGCAGTTAATGGCTCTCAGGCTCACAAAGGGATCAGAAAAGCATGCCGTGAGGAAGGATGCCGTCGGCGCCGGTGAGGGAGAATAATTTCTGAAACAGGCCAAACATCCGGTCATTAGTCCAGTAGTCCGGCCACTTTATCAGAAACTCCTCTAAACTGACTGTAGCTTATCTCTCGATGTTTATGATCCTCTAGGCTTTTATCTCAGGTCCATTTCTGACCGCATATTTAAAAAAAAATAAATAAATAAAAAATATATATTTTTTTTAAATTTTTTTTTATTGTGTATATGTGTGTGTGTGTGTGTGTGTGGCCATTTCCAAAAAAACACAACGTCTTAGCTTCTTAGACCTGGAAGTCCTTATATGGATGACAAGTCCAGTGGACGGCTCTGCATTGACAGGAGAGGTAGCCAGTTAGTGTCTTTCATATTGAGGAGATTAAATGACAGAAATGGGTACAAATGTTTTACTGTGACAGGCTGCAACCTGTCTAAAGATATAAGGAGCCTAGATAAAGGAGTTCCAACCAATCAGGATTCAGCACCACCAGTATACTGATCACTGCCTGCTCAAGACTACAAGACTACATTAAAAATACAAGAATGTCTGGATCTTTGGAAGCAAAATGAGGGGTGGATCAAGACTTTTGCACAGTACTATATACACACACGCACACACACACACATGTTTTCAGGTTAGCCATCAGCTGTTAGCTACTGAGAGTGTGAATCCAGATAACAGCAGTGATCTGGCATCTGTTTTCACAGTGGAATCAGAAACCACACGCCGTCTGACAGCAGTTTGTCACCTCCTGCACTTTAAAAACACTCTGTTGTTCGTCAGCCCAGAACAGAGACGCCTCAGGTCACAACACATTACAGCACTGTACATCAACCAGGGAGAGAGGGAGAGAGAGAGAGAGAGAGAGAGAGAATAAGATGGGGAGAGAGAGAGAGAGAGAGAGAGATAGAGAGACAGGGAGGGAGGAAGGGAGAGAAAAGAGGAAAAGAAAGTGAGAAAGAGGGAGACAGACAGAAAGAAGAGGAGGGAGAGAGAGAGGAAGAAAGAGAGAAAGAAAAAGAAACCATACAGAGAAAGTGGGTACAGGCAGAGAATGAGTGGAGAGACAGAGGATGATGAAGGAGGAAGAGAGAAAGGGAGGAGTGTGTGAGTCAGAACGTGAGTGTGCGAGTCCCTCGTTTGTTGAGCAGTTATTTATTTATTTGTGTTGTTTATCTGTTGATTTGTGTTGCGAGGTGTTTTCCTGCTCCGTTTGAAGTGAAGAAGGAGTTGACAGGAGCGCTGGAGGGAACAAGAATGATGCTGTGATGTTTCTGAGTGTGTGTGTGTGTGTGTGTGTGTGTGTGTGTGTGTGTTTACTGTACAGTTTTGATTCAGTGCATCTATAATGCAGGGAGGCTGTTCCGTTCTGCACCTGGAAGATGAGTTTAAGTGAAAATCGGTGTAGCTGGAAATCTTCAACTCTGCTTGAAACACAGAAATGGACGGAGGAGGAATCAAAGATTCCAAAGGGGAGAACCAGGGAAAATATCTTCAGTTCATCTGAGCTGTTTTTAAGCTTTTTTAACTGTTTTTTGGGTCCATACTTTAGTTCCTCACACAAAACTAAAAAACTCATGGTGGAGCTGTTGGTAGCGCTGTGCCTCAAACCTCTAGGGTGTAGGGTTCGAGTCCAGGTCCTGGCCTTGTGTGTGTGTGGAGTTTGCATGTTCTCCTCATGGTGGTGTGGGTTTCCTCTGGGGTCTCCAGTTCCTCCTACAGTCCAAATGCATGTCAAGTGGATTAGGGATTCTAAATTGAGTGTAGGTGTGAGTGTGTGAGTGAATGACTGGCGCCCCACCCAGGGTGAGTCCCTGCCTCACGCACATAGACCCCGGGATAAGATCCGGAAAACCCCCGACCCTATTAAGCTGTCCTAGAACAGATCACTGAGTGAACACAGTAGATACTGATTACTTTAGAGTAGTCTACTAATGGTGTGTACTGAATCATAATAGATACCGAATAATTCATAGTGGATACTAAATAATTGTACTGGATACTGAAGAATTCACAATAATGAATTATTCATAATGGTAACAGAATAATAGTCTTAGTAATAATTTTAACAACACTACTGAGACAAGTTTTAAACAGCAGTTTAAGATGTTAATTCTGCTTCAGGTCAAAGCAGTTAAACTAATAATACATGAAACATATTTTTAAAACATGTTCTGCTTCAAATAGTGCCCAGCTGCACCACTGCACCACTGTCCCACCTGTTTACACAGAGTTACCTGGTCAGGTATTTAAATAAACACAGATTTCATTCAGTCTGGACAGCTGTGACTCTGTCCTTTTTAGTGCTTTTCGTTAAAGCATCCTGTCACACCAGTGTGTTTTGAAACATTCAACAGTGAAACACATTTGCTGTTTGACTCACTGTTTTGACAACGGGAAACTACCCAACACATCTGTTGTTTGGTTGCATGCCTTTATAACCGTCTTTTTGGAGTATTTGCCGTCCATTCATGCCCCCCATCTTTATTCATAACTCCTATGACACTGTAACCATAGCAACATAATCATTGAGTCAAAGTCAAACAAGTGACACCAGCATCGCGGAGAACGCTGTCTAAACGTCAAGGAGATATTTAGCTGCTCTCCAGTCAGGCGGTGCAACTGGAGTGAATTCAAGAACAATTCAAAATACAAAGTAACAGACCGTTGAACAGCAACGGGTAGAACGGTTAAAAACTATCCCACCGAAGAGTTAAGGGTGACAGGTGTGTGTGCTTGGCGTCAGTATGGATTTCTCCTGAGTCGTGTCAGAACCCGATGGTGTGGATCACGGGGTGGGTCAGAGAGGTTCTGCCCCGAGCAGCAGAGCCTCTGTTCGATGTCCCCTGAGCCGCACTATCTGTCTACACACATCTCAGCTCACGTTTAAGTGAGCAGCCATTTTTTATAAAAGTTTTGCTTTTTTGCCTTGTTTGCTTTTTATTCAGCTCAATTTTAAACTCCTGCCCTTAAAAATCTTTCATTTATGACAGTTACTGACTATTACATAAAAAATGTATGTTTATGCCTTTTTATTCACCAGAATAATCACTTTCCTCTTTATCCCGTAGAATGAACCAGGCTGTTACAGTTTCTCTTGCAGGGATTTACAGTACTGTGTAAAAGTCTTTTTTTTTTTTTTGTCTTTCTATTTTGCTTGGAGTCATCTTGTTGGTGCCAAAGCACTATTTTCTGCCTGTCAAATAGTCTTCTATTTGGCATATTGAGTCGATTAAATGAAGAAAATGGGAACAAATGTTTTACTGCGACAGGCTGCAAAGTACCTTTCAACCAATCAGCATTCAGCACCACCAGTATACTGATCACTGCCTGATCATCTGGAGTCATCTGCACCTGTTTCTTCACTGGTTTAGGACTAAAGTTAGATATGATTTGCTCTATTTGAAGGATTCATACGTGTGGCTAAACAAACCAAAAATATGAACTGAAAATGGGAGTCTTTGAAAGTCCACCAGGAAGCCTGAAGAACTGTTCCTCAAGACTACATTAAAAATACAAGAAAGTCTCGCTTTCTGGAAGCTAAACATGAAGAGATGGGGTGGTCTCAAGGCTTTTGCACAGCACTATATATTTAAACAGACAAGTTCCAGTTGAGAAAATCCTAAGTCCCTCATTTTCTACTTAATTCTCATACATGCACTTTTTGGACATTAGAAATAGATGCACATCAAACTCCTTATGGTCCAAAAAGGTGAAAAATGTAGGATTTTTCTTGGTAAGGCACTTTTAAAGAATTGCTGTTCACCGGAATAGTAGGACTGGGTGTTTATTTAGTGCCAGAAAGAGATGGAGGAGGTTTTTCTAGCTCTTGTGGTGAGAAACGGCGTGGGGGGAAGACAGACGGACAAAAGCCGAAGACAGAGGAGGAAATGATGGGGGAGAGGTTAAGACCTGCTGGGCAGAGCTAAAGCGGAGGATTTAGTTTGGCAAATCGATCGACCGGCTGATCGAGACAGGCCGTGTGGCACCGTCTGACTTGGACACGCGCAGAAAAACCTACTGTAACAATCGTGCTAAATAACGGGGTGCTTTGATCAGCAAGTCTCTGAATCTCCAGGAAGAGTTTTATTATATATTTTTTCCAGTGTGTTTTCTCCCAACCTCTCCATATCCCTTAGAGTTTTTATCACTTTTTTATCACTGCAGTTTTGATCACTGTACCTTTAAGACTTCTATTTAAATAAGCTTGTTTCCTTTTTTTATTTTGTTTTTCCTCTAAATTTTGTATCACAAGTGGGCGGGGCTAAGATGCTGTAGGTTAAATAGTTGTATGTTGTCACATGCTGGCTTGGTTTGCTCAGGCAGGAGGCACAAATGCAGACTTCGATGGTTTACTTGTCTTTATTTAGGAAAACGGAAACCAAAACCAGTCTCAATGGCCGAAATATACAAAAACACAGGAGAAACTCGAGCAAGCACAAACGGGGTGAACGGACAACTAAACTGTGAAACAGTGGAACATAAATACTAGAACTCATCAGGGGCCATCCTGAATTAACTCAAAAACAAAACATGTGAGAAAAATGAGACAATAACCCCAGTATTTCAACTTAAAAGTCCATCTTAAACATAAATGCTGACTGGGAATGTTACACAAGAATGGAAATGTGTTTTACAAAACCAGTGAAATCAAAACTAAGTGTCTTTGCAGACGTCAGGCCAGACGTTTGGGCTCAAAAATAATTAATTCTATAATTTAAAGAGTAACAGATCACAGGATGTGACCAGCTGGGCCGTACAGACTAAACTGTCACATCATGTTGTGTTTACAAATGGAATTTCATACAAATGAGAAAAGGTTCTTAATGATAGGACTTTTGTCATTTTAGTGTTTTTCTATAAAACTCGCCCTTTCATTTCTTTACTTGCTTGTCTCTAAACCACTTTGAGCTTCTGCCTGTTAAAAAAGATACTGAGGAACAGTTCTTTTAATCCGTAGAACGCAAGTGGTACAAAACAAATGGTAAACCGTCACCAAACAGCAAAATAAGTCCTCATATGGAAGCTCCCCCTGTCTGTGTTGATGCTCGAGGTGTCAGACGTCATGCTGAGCTTTATTTGGTGTTCCTTTGTCATGTAGAACCAAAGTCAGTGTAATTTAAAAACCACATAATAATATTAACAACAGACGCTCATAAAGAACAGAAATGCTCAAATTTTGTTTATTTTAGTATAAAATAAAGTGTAAAAACCCTGAAGTCATTAAAAGATTTTCTAGGTGTTAATCAAAAAATAAAGTTATTGTAAAGGATTGGATTGTAGAAAGGCTTTTTTTGTCCAGGCATTAAAGGGTTAGGTGCAGCAGCTTGTGAGCAGTGAGGAACCCTCCCTCCTTCTGCATCGCTCAGACTGAATGTGTTTGCACAGCCTGATGTTTCTATTCCCTAATAACTGTCTGGACTTGTGTTAATAAAAATAAATAAATAAAAAAAAGATGAAGATCCCCAAGGCCTTCCTGCTGCCTACCCCCCCAAACCTGACCTTGCCGTTTTGGCAGTGTTTCCCAGTGAAAAGAAAGTGTCTCGTTTAAATTCACCAGAGGTTGCCAGGTCCTCCCACCTGGCCCATTGATCCAGGTGGATTGCAGGTGTGGTATTCATGAGAGCGATGGGGGATTTGTCCTATAAAGTTAAAATATAGTCCTGCCACCCTGCGCCATGTTTTATTCACGAGCCTGCCTTCCCTCGGCCTTCTGCAATTCCACAGCCATTTCCCAGGCACCAATCTTCTCCCTCTTTTCCACCTCTAGCTGTTGTTCTCGTTCCCTCTCTCCCTCTCTCTTCCTCATTCTCCCTCTCTCTCTCTCTCACTCTCTCTCCCCCATCTCTCGCTCTTGCTCCTTCTCCCTATAGCTGTGCTTACTACAGTTTTATTTTTTCCCTGAATGTTTTCCAGAGTGTGAATCGATCAATGAGATGCACCTGAAGCGCACTTGTGTCTCCACTGCTGTGAAATGGCTCATGTTTAAAAGGTGCATGTACCTGAAAATCAAATTTTATTTTAAATTGAACAGTATGGAACATGTAAACAGTACATTTTCAAAATATACCTCTCACTCCAAGCAGAAACTGGGCTGCAAAGGTAGCCTTATTTGAATTTGTCATGGTTGTGACATCACAACCATAAAAGGTAACATATGACCACCCTACAACAGGTTATCCCCTTCCATTCAGCCTACATCAATTAAGCCACGCGCATTCCAACTACAGTGGTTTAGCTTTGCCCATTCAGCCTACAGCAGTGTAGCCCCACCCGCTCATCCAGAGCCCCAACCATCCAGCTAACAGCCGTTTAGCAGTTTAGATACACCAGGTTATCTCCACCCATCTAGCTTACAGCATTTACGCCCATGCCCATTCAGCATAGCTGTCACGGCTGAGGGCCGTTATTGGCCACCGTGTTTTTATTTGGGACTTTTGTTTTGCCTGTGATTGCTGTGTG
>JBBPDC010000125.1:45198-60165 GCA_037974485.1 Hemigrammopetersius urotaenia
TCTCTCTCTCTCTCTCTGTCTCTCTGTCCCTCTCTCTCTCGCTCTCTCTCTGTCTCTTTCTCTCTCTCTCCATCTCTCTCTCTCTCTCTCCCTCTCCCGTCTCCTGCTGTAATAATAATAAACTCTGCAGTTGCCGTCCCTTCCTCTCTCTCTCTCTCTCTCTCGCTGTCCCTCTCTCTCTCTCTCTCTCTGTCTCTCTGTCCCTCTCTCTCTCGCTCTCTCTGTCCCGCTCTCTCTCTGTCTCTTTCTCTCTCTCTCTCCATCTCTCTCTCTCCCTTTCTCTCTCTCTCTCTCCCTCTCCCCCCTCCTGCTGTAATAATAATAAACTCTGCAGTTGCCGTCCCTTCCTCTCTTATGGAGGTGCCTAATAAGCGACTGGAGCAGCTGCTGCCATTTTGGCGGCGGCCCCGGGGGCAGGTGGGGAGCGGGGTGCGGTTTGCGCTCAGCCATTTGAGCAGCCAATCAGCAGCCAAGGAACAGCGTGAGGAGCAGGAGAGCGTGGGTAATGCCAGGGCTGGGCACTTACTCTAACATTTCAATACGAGGGGAGAAAGCGCAGGAGGCCCTGTAATAACAGTGATCAGGTAGAGCAGACAGAGAGGAGGAGGACCGCCCAGGACCCTCTAACATTTTCACTCCATTCATCACCAACCAGCAGAGGAAGAGGACTTGGGAAGAGTGCCGCTTCATCCACCATCTCTCCAAAAGTTATTCTGGCTTTTCTCCCTAAATTACACACTAAAACAGCATCATCAGCTTTCTTCCTGACCGTCCAATGAAATGTCACGTAAAGTCCATCAGTTCTGACCAAGAGAATAAAGTCCTTAACATCATGGCAGTGAAATCACTTCTGAGAAACCTGGATGGAGTTCAGGAGGAAATCTAACATTTAGCAGCTTCTTACTGTTGCTTTATTCATTTACAGTCATTGAAAATCTGGGTTTTCAGAAAAGTTCAGCACCAAACTTTATATTTAATTTCGTATTTATCTTTCTATGTATTTATTTGTTTATTTATTACACTTAAGATAAAACAGTATTTTTTATTTATTTTAGATTCTTATTCATCGTGTTTATTATAATTGCACATATTTACTACACTTTTGTACCACTTTACCAGAGTACCTTTATACATGGACTGTATTATTCCTGATTTTAATCAGGTCATAAACGCCTTTAAAATCAGAACAAATAAATAAAAAGGGTAAGAGTGAGCTGTTATATCTGAGAAATGTGAATGTATTTGGAGTGTAAATTTTGCTTCTTTATTGCATCTATATAAAATGACTGACTTTAGATTAGATTCTCTGCATTCATTACAGTTGTTGTCTCAAAACAACTATGGAGACTATGGACTTCTAATGTTAGAAAACTTAGCCCTGTAACTCCAGCGCTTAACTAACGAACTACAACTTTTAGATTCCAAAAGAAATCAGTCAAACAATCTATCTATGTATGTATTTGTCTGTCAGTCTGTCTGTCTATCTATATGTATATTTTGTTGTTGTCTGTATGTTTACATATTTATTTTGAAATGGAACTAGGGTTATTCCATAGCTTTGCTAGGAGGTTAGACTTATTAAGTGAAAGTTACAATCTGGTCATACGTGAACACACCACAGCACACAGTGTGAACAGCACAAAATACATCCTCTGCATTTAACCCATTCACCAAGTGAAGCAAGGGGCAGCCATGAACACGGCACCCGGGGAGCAGTGTGTGGGGACGGTACCTTGCTCAGGGTACCTGAGAGGTGCCTAGCGGTCTTGGGAATCGAACCCACGACTTCCTGATCACCGGGCGACTGCCCTAACCACTAGGCAACCAGCTGATCATGAGTCCAGTGACCGTGAATCGACATGAAGCTAGTATTAAGTTACATAGATAAAGAGTGGGGATTCTCATTCAGACTCTTGAGACGTCAAGGGTTAATGTGAATGGAATTTGTGTACAATAACGACACAAATGAATGTCCCTAGGTCATGCAGATCTTCACAGAACAGTAGAAAAGGCTGACCATCATCTGGGAAGCAGCTCTGTTTGAGAAGAAAGGAAAACCTTTAATAACAAAGGCTGGGGGGCGGCCTGAGAAGCACCGTGTAGGTCAGCAGTTTCTTTGAAGGCCAATTTGAGCTTCAATCAAAACAGCACCTTTCCAACTCAGGCCTTTCTGTAACTATTTTGACCTGCATCTCTTGTCATAAATGCAACGCACTATTACAAGTGCCTTGACATTTTGTTGGATCCCCTGACGACGCAGGGATGAATTAGCAGAATCAACAGCCTGAAGCTCACGTGCAGAGCGATATAACATCAAAATCAGCAGTTCGCTTTATAGAAAGTTCAGTCAGACAAACCCCAGCAGAGAGCAGGGAACAAAACTGCTGGCACGTTTCCTCTGCTTCGCTCCTAATAGTTCAATTCAAACTGTGGGTGTTTCCTAATGAAGAGAGTGGCACTGTGGGACATTTGCTGATTGGCTGTTTTGCTGAGGATTCAACTCTCTGCACAGTTTCCTCTCTAATGTGTCCACATCATCGCTTTCTTCTGGACTTCCTGCTCTACACTTAGAACATGACTCACACTGTTCCTTTCTCTCAGTAGAGTAATGCTTGCCCGTCCTGATCCTAGATAACCACTTTTTTGCTCATTTTTGTCCAGTATCACCAAAACCCGCCAACCAGAACATCTAGAGACAACACTAACCTCAGTGTGGGGAGGTCTTGTAATTATGGTCACCAAACATGTCAGTATTTTCATAATGTTTCCAGGGTCAAACTGCCGAGCCCCATGACATAATCAAGGCAGGTCAACCTCAAAAAGTCAATGTACTATTACACACGCTCAGTTAGAGAATTGTGACATCAACCCACAAAATACCATACAAGCCATGAGACGTTACTGCATTAACATACGTATGGTGCAATATTACATATATTATTGCAATTACATAATGTATGGTGAAATATTGCATTTATTACAGCAATAACATACGTATGGTGCAATATTATCGCCGGGCGAATGCTGTAATCACTAGGCCGCCAGCTGCCCAAACTGTCTCCTGTGCACTTAGGAGGCAACACTAGTAACTCTGGAGAGTTCACGTCCCATTCACACTATACCATCACATTACATCACTGTTGTATTGTTTATTTATTGTGGTGTTTGTATTGTTTCTGTCATAACTCGCACTCTGCTGAAAGCTCCACAGCTCCTGATGACAAAGTAACGCTGAACCTTGAACCTACTGAACCACCACGTCACAGGGGCCGGGGTTTACCGGCTCCCGTGATTCACCTCGTGGGAAGCAGGCAGGCAGGCAGGCATCCATGATCTCAGGTTCTTTATTTACACCAAGCATAAACAAAACTCAAACCTGGCTCACTGGCCGATAAAGGAACTGAACATAAACAGGATCACAGGAACTCAGGAATAGTGAGGTGATGGACCGATGAGGAGGTCCATACAAACTGATCTTAAATACATGTACTAATCATGGCAATAAACACAAAACAGGTGAAAACGGAAAACAAGGGGCAAAACAGACAAAATAAAAGTCCTCAAAAATGAACAGAAAACAGCGGCCCATACTGGCCACTGACCGAACCGTAGCACACCAGGAACCAAAAGAGATGTTTAATGGGTTCTATGATTTACTTGTTTTTTTTTAATTTATTTGGTTATCTAGTTACATTAGCATTAATTAGCTAGAAGAACTTATGTTGGTATTTTCCCTTGTCAAACTTCGTCTATATGTCCATTAAAACTGGCAGCTCCAAAGACTGGATTGACCTCTAAAGGGGTGCTATGGTCTGCTGTAACAGATCATAAGCTAATATTAACGATGGCGATTATGATGAACAGCCAATTACATGAAATATGGAAGGAAGTAGCTTTATAAATAAGAATATAAACAAAAATAGCAATCATAACTACAAAATATGGGGTGGCAGGTAGCTCAGTGGGTAGGATACTTGCCTCCAGATTAAGATGTTGTGGGTTCGAATCCTACCTTCAGCATACCACCACTGGGTCCCTGAGCAAGACCCTTAACCCCAAGTTGCTCCAGGGAGACTGCCCCCTGTAGTTAGAGAATGAAAGTCGCTTTGGATAAAAGCGTCTGATAAATGCCATAAATGTAAATATACAGCCACTTCGTTAAAAGTAGTATGTTTCGGTGTAATAATTGCTTTAAATGCTCGTTTATGTAGAATCAACTACTTTCACCACTGGAAAGTTTCTGGTAACACAGTATTGCCAGCTGGTATCTACACCATTTTTCTTTAAGTAAGCTTCCACCCATCGCCTGGTCCCGAGCCTGTTTAGACGTGTAGCTGTATTTCTGCTGATTTCAGGGCAGAAAGTTGAGCAGTTGTGGAAAAAAGGCAAGGTTACTCACAGTTAGTGTATAATTCAAGGCTTTGAATCAGAGTATGTTTATACCGAGCTCTTTCAATGGCTGGATAAATCCAGGGTCACTCACACACACACACACACACACACACACAAGGCATTTGCTAGGCTTTATTACTATCTGCCCTCTTCCATTACATGGTCATTAACACTTACACACAGATGGCCACCCAAACAGAACTGTATTACTATATCTTTGCTGGATTTAGAGCACTGCTGTAGGTTTAATTTCAAGAATGGTACTTTATCTACTTCAGCAAATCATTCATTATAACATCTGTAGCAACTGGGGACTGGGTGACAGAACTTAAAACAGCTGGCAATCATGCACAGGTGTCACCAAACAAGCCACCTGATATAATTCTAATGAGGATCACAAGACAAGTGTTAGATATTTAACGAGCCATTGAGTGATAAAACAGTTAACGAGTGCATTTAAAGGTAAAGCGAAAGAATTTGACTCTGCATTACAACACAACCAGATCATAGAATTTCAGATTCTCTGAAAGTCTGTAGTGTGCAAAAAACGTTTGAATGGTAGTGTATTTATTTATATATTTATACTAGCGCTGCATGCTATATCGCAAATTTACCGTCATCGCTATATCAACATGCACAATATACATATCGCGAAAAAAATATACATATCGCATTTATTGACTGAACTGCAATAAATGGTATTTTTCCAAAACTCTTCACCCAGTGCCATGGAGAAGAGGGCAAAGAAATCACTGGGCAGTTTCCTCATCTTCTGTGCTGATGTTATAGATGGTTGCTTTGCAATTATTTACTTACGAAGAACTTACTATAATATAAATTATGTTTATATTTATTTAAGGTTTAAAATTATTTTTAAAAAGTAAATTCTTTAAAAAAAATAAAATTTTAATTTAATTTTTAATTTAATTTTCCTGCATAGACTAGTCAGTGTCTCCAAAGCAAATCCAAAGCGGAAAAACATTAACACTATAAAGGTTAAGTTTTTACTTATTTATCGCATGTGATATCGCCATCGCAACACTCAACAGTATCGCATATCGCATGTTTTCCTAATATCGTACATCCCTAATTTGTACATTTATCTATTTATACATAAAGCCAGATGTGCTGAGAATGCTGAGTCACTTGTGGAGACCCCTCTGAACGCTGAAAGGGTCTCCTGACGTCTGCCATCACAAATACACCCTTCACTCAGATGCACATAAAGGGTTCTACTCTGTACAGCAAAGTCAGAACTCTCAAATTTCACAATTACTGATCAGATTCAGCTCTGGTAACTAGGAACTAACGGACTTAATTGCTGTCACATGTTTCCCAATATCCACTTATTAATGCAGGGTCATGTTTGTGCGGGTCTGTGACTGGTTAGAAGAAAATGACACATTACACAAGCATGGAGCACATTATAATGCCTCTATTCGAGCTAATCAGAGAGTGCGCTGATGCAAGCAGGATCTAATTAAACCTGTTTTAACTCCGTCCCCACCTCTGTGTAACAGCACAGCTCACAAACCCGCATGCTTTAAAAGCAGAGAAGACCTCACCTTTCGCAGAGGCTGTCTGAGCACCGCGGGCAGGTTGACCTTACCTTGTCACTCTAAACAAACTCCTGCCTTTTCCCTCCAGTTTTATAGCCCTAATTCCAGCCGCAATTATTCAGCGGTGCTGCCTCTCGGCCCTCTGCAATCACACAGCTCTTACTTTGGAGGGGGAAAAAAATCAATCACATATCAAATACATATTCATGCATTCTCACCCGACTCAAAGACATTTCCACTGTTAAAGTCTTAAACCATCCAGCCGACGGGAGGCCTGCGACAGACATATTTTCTCGGCAAAATGCCTACTTTTCAAGATTATAGGGTTTAATTTGCTCAGTAAATAGAATTTACTGGGTTTGTGTACCTTTCGAGGCAACAAAGCCTGGATTCAAGGCTTTTGTATGAATTCACTAATACTTTTTTTAACGTGTTTCTAGCATTACCAGCAACTATTTAACCAGTTTTGACTCATTTTACAACAATATATTCCTCTGGTAATTCATCCATCCATCATCTAAACTGCTTATCTTAGTCAAGGTTTGGAGGGTGCTGAAGCGTATTACAGTGGTTAAAAAAACCCAGACAGGTTGCCAGTCCACCACAGAGCAGACACACAGATCAACACACTCGCACCTCGAGGCAGTTTACCATTTCCAGTCTCCTCTGGTAATCATACAAATTATTTCACGTAGAATCAGAAATGTCATTTTTACTTTATATAACCGCTTTATATAACTGTTAAATGGGGAAACACTTTTTAAGGCCCCTGCAGATGACTCTCAATGTTCCACTAATTATTTATTAATTGCAAGTAAACATAAAGTTGAATCTAGCAGGTTTAAATCAAATCAAGCCAAAATCTTAATACTGTTATGTTCCCACTGTGCTCCACCAGACCGTTTGTTATGTATAGTCTATCATAGGCGAGAACATATTACCCCAACTTTGGCTTCTCTTCACTGGCTTCCAGTTCATTTTAGAATCCATTTTAATTCTTCTATTTGTTTTTAAGTCTTTGAATGGCTCTGCCCCAGTTTACCTGTCTGAACTTCTGCACCCTTATATACCGTCCCGTTCTCTCAGGCCTGCAGACCAGAGACTCTTATCCGTATCAAAATCACGCAGTAAACTCAGAGGTGATAGGGCTTTTTCAGTTGCAGCTCCGCAATTATGGAATGCCTTACCATGCTCTGTTAGGCAGGCCCTTTCACTCACAGAGTTTAAATCCCGTTTAAAAACACACTTTTACTCCCTGGCTTTCGACCCAGTGTGAGATGGTGACTTATGTGGTTGATACCCGTTTTATCATTTCTTGCTCTTATTTGTACCAGTTTCTTTTATCTATTTGCTTGTCTTTGTGCTTTGTGTTTTATTGTACAGCACTTTGGTCAGCCTTGTTGTTGTTTTAAAGTGCTTTATAAATGAAGTGGAATGGAATGGAATGGAATAGTCAGAAACACATGCAAACACAATCAAATTCAGTAAAGAGCCACTTTCACCTTCAGCATTCGGATACTTTTACCTGTGAGGTTCAACCTGTGTGTCATTTATGCATGCAACGCTTAAACTGTATGTATTCATACACGTTATAGAAATCATCGCCAATAGGAGGAGATTTCCTCTGCATGAACAGATCAATCATTTCTGAACGAAAAAAACCCAACAAACTCAAAACCGAAAACTCAAAATAGATCATTGATTCTTCTTTCTATAATAAAGCCTGAAGTACAGACGTACTTCAGACGCAGAAACATTCAGCTGTAATCCAGACCTCTTTGTGCTTCTCAGCAGTGTGGTGGCTTTTGTGGAGCCCTTATGGTAACTTCCCAGGTATATTCCGAAAGTCAAAACCCTCTCTCTGTTGTTGTTGTTGTCGACCTGTGTGTGAATGAAGGCATTTTCTGCTACCTTTCATTTTTTATTCAGTTTTTTGTGCACAACCATACACCTGACTAGAGCAGCTTCGATTAAGACGAGCCTAAAAACCCTCCTAGACTCTTCAAAACAAAGCTGTCAGAAAGTGTACTAGGAACAGAAGTGCACTTCTAAAAAATTGTTTAAAAAAACTATTTTGGCAAAAAGAGTGTGAAGAACTGTTTTAAGGTTTAAAGAACTTCCACAAAACGCCTGTAAATCCCTGGGAAGATCCCTGAAATTGATGTAGAGCTTCTTTGTCATGTGAAGGTTCTTTAGCAGGTTCTTCACTCTCATTAGCCATAAATGATAAATGATAAATGCCGTAAATGTTCAGGTTTGGGAGACCCAAGGTGGTTCTTTCAAGTCGCAACAACATGGTTTCTGAGCATTTTACTAAAGGAAAAGAGTGATTTTTTAAGAGCTTGTTTTAGGTGGTCGTACCTGTCAGGTTTTTGAGGCCCAGCTGCCGCAGGCCGAAGTTCCCATCGCGCCGGTAGTTGAGGAAGATTGCGAGTGCATAGCGATCCTCGTATAATCGTGTGCCGCGGATGATCCGCAGGTTCTCCAGCGGCAGGTAGTCAAACTGGTTCAGTGCCACCAGCACGTAGCCCGTCACCTCCCGGATGGACTGGAGAACGGAGACAATAACAAAGTGAGTGAAACCACACAGAAAAGCAACATTTAAGCCTGTTTAACCCTCTGAGGTCCGAGGCCTTTCTGGCACTTTGAGGCAGTGTGCTACACCTTTACAGTATTTCATCTCACTAAAAACATCTATACAAAAGGTGACGCATATGGTTACATTCTGGAAAGTCTCAGCAATAATAATACGTGAGTATAGTGAATGTAATGAAATGAGGTTTTTTTAATATTATGTAAACATGACATGACAAAAACTGCGATTTTAACTGTGGTATATAGAAATATTTGAAAGTCTGTCATTGCTAACACGGGATACACCACCACCTAGCATCATGAAAACTGCATCCATAGATCATCTGTTAGTCTTGTAGTTCCACCACACTTGTTCATCTAGAGCAGCTATTGTTGCCAACAAGTGATACACCACTGCTCCTACATAACCTACATGACAGTGAAAGAACTGACATTTCCATGTTCTGTTATATTTCTCTCCCTGAAGGAAACAAACATACATCAAGTTGTAGCATGGCATCATTACACGCTGTGACAGCAGGATGAAAATGCAATGGACCGTGCCCGAACACTGCGGAGTAACAATAGCTTCATTTTCTCTTGAGTCTCATTTGAAAGCTCCCCTATGGGCAGTGGGGTGGATATGGGTCAGGGCTACGGGAGGGCACAGGCAGCTGCAGGCCGCATGCCACTACACATATAGTGACCAGTGAGACCAATCAGAACCAGGCAGTCCCACACACACACACACACTCACACATAATGAGGACATTACAGGAGGACACGCTTACATTTACCAGGACAGGACGTTGGAGTTGTTGGGGACAATATGTGTGTGTGTGTGTGTGTGTGTGTGTGTGTCTATGTATATGTGCATTGGTGAACCATGGCTATTAGAGCTAGACCTTTAATTCAGGCCATGAATGTTAAAAAACAAGAAATACACCTTGATGATCATTATGACTTGAGAGAAAAATAAAAATAAATTAATACACACACACACACACACACACACACACACACACACACACAGTTGCCTTATATATTGTGCGATGAATGGACCAATAAATCACCTAGTTTTAACATTAATTACAATTTTAAGTTAAGAACTCCTGTAAAGTTTCCACTCTGGAGGCCTAGGACTTCATTATAGAATGACAGTAAAGGGCCCTGACACAGATCTTCCATAATTGTTTTCCAGTTCTAACAACTGGGTGAAATCTGTGTATACTGTATTCAGTCAGTGATGTACAGTACTGCGCAAATGTCTTAGGCACCCATCAATTGTTTTGAGCCATTTACATCAATAGTGGGCCTCTTTCTGACAGCAAAACCTCAAGTGAACATTAGAATAAAGGCAAACAAACATGAAAGTATCTTAGAGGCTGTGGTGGACTAGGCACGGATGTTACAAACGCAAACAAAAATGCAGAGGATATATGCAATTGCCGTGCGCAATTATACGTTTGCGAGAGACTGAAGTTCGACTGCTGAACAGCGATTAAGCAGGAGTTTACAGTATAATCAAACATGACTGACTTATTAACTGATTGTCACTTCCTAATTAGGTTGGCAGTCAGTCTCCTGAAGGCCAAACCAACGGGAGCATTTGCTCTGCTTTATTTATCTAGATCCCATGGGAGAAAACATCCTGATTGGACACTTTTCAAATGGGAACTTCTTTTTTTTTTCAACGAAAATAAATAAATATTAACCAGTGAGAGAAATGTTAAAAAAAAGGGGGGGCCCAGAGGGTTTTCCAACATGTTGTGTATGTTGGGTTCATGTAGCTGCATGTGTCTGTATGAATGTTTTCATGTGTATGACTCGGAGTGTGTGTGTGTGTGTGTGTGTGTGTGTGTGTGTGTGTGTGTGTGTGTGTGTGTGTGAAGCTAAAAGTGGGCGCCTGTGGGCAGAATCAGCTGTGAGAGTGTGTTGATGTTAGTCTGTGACAGCTGTCAGACAGGCTGAGGATCATCAGGGCTGGGCTGTGGAGTGGCAGGGCCAGTCATGCCGCTGTCAGTCTCCTAATGGCCTTGGACACGCCAGCTCTCTTTAGCAGCCACACTGGCAACCTCGTCCCTGTGCTACACACTCATTTATCTCAGCTAATGACTGACCCTAATGGCTGCTCTAACAACTGCAGCACAGGAGAACATGCCTGATCTACACGGACACTGCCCACATCTGCATTAAGCCCTGAGCACACCAACCCCACATTCTCCAAGCAAGCCAAACAGTAGACAGGGGTGACTGTCCAGGCTCTCATCAGTTTCCTCCCTCATTCATACTGGTTTGGTTGTGGATATGGAAGTTCCCCTGGTTTGTGTTGGTGCTTGAGGTGCCAGGTGTCATGCAGAGCTTTGTTTGGGTTTAAAAAAAAACATGTAATGATAACAATAACCACTACTGGGGTTTTAAAAATGGCACAAATGCTTATTTTAAGCCGGAAAAAAAATAACTTTGAACCTGGGAGAACTTTCAGGATGGGCTCCACCCACACGTAGGAGTGGAAAACCAGCAGAGGGAGGGGCTCCGCAGAGACGCAGAGCGAAAGAGCAGCAAACGCCATTTTTAGACTATTTTACAACATTTATATTTGTAGAAATCAGATTGTACTAATACACTAAGTTCTAAGGGTTAGTGGGGACGAAGGCTGCTGTGGAGAATAATGATGTCTGTTAGAGAAGACTGGTGCGTGGTTTATGGGATCGGTGTTTGCCTGGTAAAAATGCTGGTGCCACTACAGACCAGATAACATTCACCTTCATGAACACAAATATCCTACACCTCAACTAAAGCCTGTCAAATATCATATAATCTCCACCTGAACGAAATAACCCACACAGAATACCACACTTCCCTCAAAGCCAACAAAACACGTTCACTAAAACCTAATAAATACCATACAGTGCTACCAAAGCCATCAAATGTCCCACACCTCCACTAACAGATACATTTTGACCAAAGTCTTCTACAGCTATTTTTTTATTTTCAAATGAATCTCATTGTACAATGACAGAAAAGGAATTATCCTACACCTCCACCGCAACCAGCAAATACACCTCCTCTAAAACCTACAAAATACTATACACATCCATCAAGACCAGCAAATGCCCTACACCTTTAACAAAAAACAGCACATGCCCTACACCACTGGTTCCAAACTTGGGGTCCGGGTACCCCTTAGGGGGATGCAAGAGATCACAGGGAGTGTGCACAACTTTGTCTGCACTGAGAAACGTGTGTGTGTGTGTGTGTGTGTATAAGAGTAAAAGAACCAAAACCGCTGTTAATTTTTTGCAAATAAAAGTTCATGATTAATCACTTTATTCTTTTTGTGCATCTATGCGGGTAGGAGTTGGGGTTGGGGGGCCTGGCTTGTCTTGGACACAGGCAAGGGGGGGCTTCGAGGAAAATAAGCTGGTAACCACTGGACTAGACCACCTTCAAAGCCTACAAAATCCCATGAACTTCAACCAAAACCTTCCAAATTCTCTACACCTCTCTAAAAGTCTAGTGGATACCATAGACCCCCACCACACTCCTGAATGTACCTCTACACGTATGAGGTCTTTCCAAATATCACAGTTTGTTATGGCAAAATATCATCAAACTTGCATCTGATATTCATCAGCCGTCGTGAAATACGCTACACATCTCTCGAGTCCAGCCAAATACTCGACACATGTACCACAGCCTGCCACATGCCCCACTCGTCTCTCACTGCCTGCCAAATACCCCTCCATCGGCAAGTGAACCTATCCTAGTTACCTAGCAACCTTAGAAACCTGCTGTCGTTTAGGAACAGAGCAACAAAAAGGAAGGAAATAGAAAGAGACAGGGTGGAAAAGTCAACAACAAACAGAGGCATCGTTGTTGTACTTTGCCTAATTTAATTAAAGGATTACTTTACTAAGATTTCTTTTTGAGTCTATTCAGTGCATGCTTTCACTATCTTGTGCTTTTTTTCTGCTCCCTCTCTCTCTCACCTCTCCAACTAATTTATTTTCAAGTTGGTGGATCAATACTTGCCAGCGAGGGAGAGAATGGGGGCATGCACGCCTATCTCTCCTTTTCACTGTTTACTCAATAATGAACTGCATAAGTAAAGGAAAACACCTTGTTGTGATTACAAGCTTAGTTTACAGATAATGGTACGGCATCGCTGCATCTTTGGTTTTTCCATTTACCATTTTGCAATCAAAACATTGCACCTCAGTACAAAAGTCCTAGAGTTTCCGCTTGCAGGAAATAACCGAAAGATTACCTGCCGAATATTACGCAAGCTGGTGGAAGCATCAAAGTACTCTGTGGATTTTATTTCTTGACATCTAATAAAGCCCACCATGGCCCCCATGTGAAACAGCAACATGAATGTCAGTCGATTAAAAATGAACCACCTGGCAGCTCACTCTCGGGCTGTCAGTGAAATTATCTGGACTCTTATAGCCTTGGCATGTCAAAGAGGGGATCGGGGGGGGGGTAGTTGTCGATGCTTTTAAACACCATCCCCGAATGTCTCTTCCAGGTGGCTGAGTGGGACACTAAAAAAAAAGCGGCACCAGGAGGCCATCGGGCCCTTAGGAGGCCCTAGTAGGGCAGCCACGTGCAGCTCCAGATAAAGGCATGCTATAAAAGCAATGTGTGTTAACGTGAAGGCTCCACACAGCTGGCAGAGAGGACCAGAGGCCGTGGGGTAGGGGCGGAAGCGGAGGGGAGCAGGCATGGGCCTGAGAAGAAAAGCAGAAAAGCGGGCCTCGTTTCCTCGAGAGGATTCAGATAAGAACTCGGCTAATTGGGGTGCAGGTTTGTCTGTCAAAAAGATTGCGAAATACAAAAACAGCCATTGTGACCTTGTTTAGCTGGCCCGCGACTGAGCCGCTGCTTCGGCCTTATTCGGCCCCCTCGCTGCGCTCCGGAAGACTGAAAAACTGGACTATCAGGAAGTGGCACTCAAAGACACAAGATAGCCTGTGGACCACTTGTCCTCTTTAAATGCCAACCACTGGGTCTGCGCTGTGACTTGGCAGTGGCACCAAAGCATAAAACAGAGCATTCTGCTAGGTTTCCTGTGTACATCATAAAACTTTATAGAGAGAAAACCATGTAAACCACCAGCATAATACTGTGTTGGTGGAAGATGAGGTGCAACCACAACAATCTCCCCAGGTAAGTGATGCAAAGGCCATCCATATCATGTAAAAGAAAACATGATCCAGTGTTCTGGCATCTTTCTATGATGACCAACGTTTTTCTATGGACCCTGCCCAAGTGAGCCAGCTTTCATTACCCATGAATATCAATGGGAAGCAGTGTGGGGACGGTATCTTTCTTACGGGAACATCAGCGGTGACACTAGCAGTTGGGATTTGAACCCCACTAACCCCTAACCACTAGGCCATCCAGTTGCCAAATGGAACGCAGAGCCAGCCAGGAGTCAAACTTACAATCTTCTGATCCGTAGTCAGAAGCGTTATCCATTGCTACAGGGGGCAGTCTTCCTGGAGCCACTTGGGGTTAAGGGTCTTGCTCAGGAATGGTCAGTGGGTATCCTTCCCACTAGGCCTCCATCACTCATGGATAATCAAGGTTATTCACGTCACCTGTTGTGTAAATGTATAATCCAATTCGTTTCCAAGTCATTTTGGACTCATAGGACTATTCATCATAAAATACAAATTTTGACACAATAGATGTAACATCTGCAAAATGTTATTTGTGGTAGTTTCTTGATTTCTTTATTTTTCCTAGTGACTCAGCAGTTTAACACATGAAATATAAATATTACTTTGAATATTGGATTTAGTTTAGCACAAATGAAAAAACATTTCATGGAGTGCTCTCTTTAATCTCTCTCTCTCTCTGGGACACAGAATTGGCCACAGTTGAAGCCCTTCCCGTCCAGCCCTATGAAAGCCATGGACACAATCACTGGACTCTTTTTCTCTTCCCTGTGGCCAAGTTTTGTTAGAGGAAGTGTGCCCGAGAAACAAAAGCTCCTTTCACCCTCGGAGACGTGCCGAGGGTGGAAATGGAGTCCTTCAGTCCTGAACTTCACAGAGCAACGGATGGGGAGAGAATGAGGGATGAAGAGAGAGCGAGACGGAGAGGAGAAGAGCGATGGGGAGAGCACGGGTGGGACAGAGAGGCGATGCTGGAGTCCATAGCAAGGGAAGGTGTGCAGTCGAGCGAATCACAGCCAGTCTCCTGTATATTTTAATACATAATTAATACTCCACCTGTTCCACTTCAGAGAGAAAGAAGGAGAGAGAGTCTTAGAGAGAGAGAGAGAGAGAGAGAGAGAGAGAGAGAGAAATAGAGATAGGTGGAGAGAGAGAGAGAGAGAGAGAGAGAGAGAGACTGTGAAAGACAGACAGAGAGAGAGAGAGAGAGAGAGAGAGAGAGAGAGAGAGAGAGAGAGCGAGAGAGAGAGAACGTG
>JBBPDC010000125.1:60578-70799 GCA_037974485.1 Hemigrammopetersius urotaenia
GAGAGAGAGAGAGATAGAGAGAGAGAGAGAGAGAGAGGGAGAGAGAGAGAGAGAGAGAGAGAGAGAGAGAGAGAGAGCGAGAGAGACTGTGAAAGACAGACAGACAGAGAGAGGGAGAGATAGACTGTGAGAGAAAGAGAAAGAGAGAAAGAGAGAGAGACTGTGAAAGACAGACAGACAGACAGAGAGAGAGAGAGCGATAGACTGTGAGAGAGAGAAAGAGAGAGAGAGAAGAGGAGGGGAAAGAGAGCAAATTAAAGGGACAAAGGTGTGTGAGACAGAGACAGAGGAAGGTGTGTGTGAGAGAGAGAGACAGAGAGAAGAGGAAAGAAAAATAGAAAGCGAGGGAGTGAGAGAGGGAGGGGAGAGGGAAACCAATTAAGAATAAGAGGAAAGAGTGTAATGACACCATTAGCATGTTTGAGAGACTCAACACACGTTAGTCTGATTACTACTCATTTACATACATATTGAACTAGTTGCGTGTGTCAGATGGACGGGCCTCATGCGTCCTCGGGATTCGTCTTTCCGTGCTGCTCTACACAGTCCACAACTTAATGTAAATATCGTGTCTTTTCGATGTCACTCAAATGTTACATGTCCATCAATCAGAGTGTTTGTTAGAGACCTTTTTCTCTTCTCTTTCTTTTTCTTAATTTTTTATTTCTGTACAATTCAGTTGCTAAAATGCATCTCCAATGGTAAGTAGTCATTATATAGCAAAACTTTTATGGAACTTCTTCCAGTTTGTGTTGATGCTGTCTGACATCATGCTTAACTTTGTTTGTTGTCCCTATGTCACGTAGAACCAAAGTTATCATAATTTTAAATAATAATAATAAAAATAATAATAAAAAAAGAGCAGCAAACGGAAAGAGCAGCAAACGGCGAGCATGTAGAATATTTGTGTCAGTTATATTTACTAAATCAGTTTACTGATACGCTCTGAGTTCTGAGGGTAAACGCAGGTTCTAGACTGTTTTAAACCGGTTATATTTACTGAAATCAGAGTTTACTGATACGCTCTGAGTTCTGAGGGTAAACACCGGTTCTAGACTGTTTTAAACCGGTTATATTTACTGAAATCAGAGTTTACTGATACACTCTGAGTTCTAATGGTAATGTGAGGTGAGTGTGTGTTGATTTCGAGTGGTGGGTATTTAGTTAGATAACGACCTTGTAGCTCCAGTGCAAATCTAAACCGCAAACATCTTGAGTGTCTGACTACACCTGGGGTCAGGGGCAAACTGCACGTTTGAGTTCCGTAACTATTCCTTTAATCAGAGATACTTGATTGATTCCAGCAGAGCGGAGTAAACTTTGTAAAGGTGATGCCGTGCCACACTTTATGCCATGTGCCCACTTGCCAATCAGACTCAACCAAAGCTATTTCTTTCCATGCTAAATGACTTGAGATGTTGTCAAATACTATCTAAGAGTTCCAACAGCACATTCTGATTGTTGGAGATGCTCACGACTATAATAATCAGCATATCCAAAAAACAGAAAATGGACTCTCTATAAAACATTTAGCACCTAGAGCTCTCCTCTAGTTCTCCTGCTGTCCTGAAACGTCCTCAGACCATAAGTCACTTTGGATAAAAGCGTCTGACAAATGAATGTATTGTAAGGTAATGTAAGCAAGCCTGCATCACATATCAAACCTGTCATTGCAGCCTTGACAACCCTGACAAGCTGGAGTTTGCCAGATATGAATAGAACATAGATCAGGAAACAAGATGAGCGGAAACACTTTACAGGCTGGCTGAAGAAAATCACATTCAGGCTCATCTGGCAAACACTGAAAAATAGAGCTGAAATCTCTATTTTTCAATGAAAAGTAAAGCCTTATAACACCAGTATCTGTCTTAAACTGTGTCTTGATTAACGTCTACATAATCTTTTCTTCTGGTTAAAAACAAAAACCATAACATTTCCTCACATTTTCTATTGCATAATTATTTATTAGTCCAAAAAATGAAACATGTCTGTGTTGGATAACACAGCTAGCCTATAATAAGTACTCTGTTATGCTTATCCCTCATGTTCTCTTGTGTTTGTTTATGTTAGATTTGGTTACTTTTCCTTATAGATGCATTTGTTATAAGCCCCAGAAGCTACAACTCCATAATCTTACTTGCCAGAAAAATGAATAACATGTTCTGCCATCATGAGTGGGTTTTGGGTCTTTTATCACAAGTGATGCTTCTCACAATCATTTTTCACCTTAAATTCCTGAGCTCGTAACACAGGTGGGTGCGTTCTCTTCCGCGGGCCTGACAGCGCCACCCTTCTGCGTGAAGGTGCCCTTTTCACATCACTTCCATTCGTGCTTGTCTTTCTTTCATGCTCACTTCAAACAGCAATGCTTCAAACTCTCGCCAGTTTTGATCTCATGCTGCAGGCAGATTCTGGTTTCAATCGCATGCTTTACACCAGAGTAGAAGAGCATTTTAGTTTTTTACAAACAAAAACAAACAAGCATGTGTGTTTTCTGCACCACGCCGAGTTACAGACTACGGACTCATTCGCCTTCATTTACTGTGGGACTTCTCGCTAAAGAAGTTGGGTCAATTTGCATGTTAAAGATAAAAATAGGGCACACTCAAAGTATCTTTGAGTTATTCACTTTGTTTTCTCAGCCAAACGCCTTCTTATGGGCATTCGCCGGATAAAGGGACCAATTTGACAAAGAGCATAAGAAGGAATTCTTTAAATCAAGTTAAAGAAACCTCTTATGTTGGAAAGACCCGTCTAATCCCACAGCAAATCAGGCGAATGCTGATCTGAAACAACATTCAAAGGGTTCTTGATAAATCTCCTGAGTCTGCAGTGACTCTGGTAAGCCTGGACAGTTCTCAGAGTGGCCTGCCAGCTGGGTACTGGGGTCCCGCGTTCTGTTCTGAGTTTTACTGCTGCTGACAGAGCAACAGACGCGTGTGTTGATGAGCAGTGCCTGCGAGGTACGTTCTTCACCACAAAGCATCTCGTGACGGTGAGCAAACACAGATCTAGCAGCTGAATATGAAATAAGACAGCTCTGCATGGGCTCAGGGTTAGTGCATAATGATGGTTTTTAAAGAAAGAAAGATAAAAAAGAAAGAAATGACTACGAAAAAAGACAATGCTGCATGCACTCAGGGTTTGTGCAAGATGGCGCAGATTTGAAAGATGTTAGCCATCCTCCAGCCATTCCTCCATCGTCAGTTTCTGAATGATACAGTGCCAAACATGCCATTATTATGTCAGTGCTTAAAATGATCCACCATCCAAACAATATCTCATTAAAAACAGTCCTGTGGTCAGAAATGGCTTATTGGAACTGAACAACTGTGCATCACTACTTTCACTGACCAGTGGAGTGAAAAACCTCGACAGCAGTGGCACCTATCAAGGGCTGGAATATATTAGGGAGAACAGTCAGTTCTTGAAGTACATCTACAATGTACCAGTGCAAGGATCTGAGGGACTTTGATAAGGGCCTTTGATGACCAGATGACTGGGTCAAAGCATTACGGTCTTGTGGGGTGTTCCTGGTTTGAGGTGGTCAGTACCTACCAAAAGTGGACCAAAGAAGGAAAACAGGCGAACTGGCATCAGGCTCATGGGTGTCCAAAGTTCACTGGAGCAGGGAGTGAAACCTAGACAATCTGAGAGCTTCTGTAGAAAAAAACTGCTGATAAAGGCAATGGGCGCATGGGAATTAGAACTGGACCATGGAGTAATGGAAAATGGTGGCCTGTCCTTAAGAATCACATTTTCTTTAACAGTATATAGAAGGCTGGATGCATGCGCACCCCTTAATAGCAAGAGTATTCCCTAATGGCAGTGGCCTTTTTTTAGCCACACAATGAGCCCTGCCACACTGCAAAAATTGCTCAGGGATGGTTAGAGGAACATGACAAAGAGTTCAAGGTGTTCCCTTGGCCTAGAAATTCCCCAGACCTCAATCTGATCAAGCATTTGTGGGACGTCCTGGACAAACCAGTCCATGGAGGTCTCACCTCTGCTGGAAACATCTTGGTGCCAGATACCACAGCACCTCCAGAGGTCGACCCTGACGGGTTAGAGGTGTTTGGTGGGGGATCTACACATTTACATTCATGGCGTTTGGCAGGCGCTTTTATCCAAAGTGTCTTCCATCCCCTAACTACTGGAGACAGTCTCTCTGGAGCAACTTGGGGTTAAGGGTTGGGGCTCAGGAACACAGTGGTGGTGCTGAAGGTAGGATTCGAACCAATGACCTCTTGGTCCAGAGACAAGTATCCTACCCACTAGGCTCGCACCACCCCAGCTCTATCACTTCACAGGCATATGGCTTTATGTTACAGCTTATATAGTGAAGAAATGAGGTTGGTGGAATGGCCATTGAGTGGAAGAAGAAGATCTATGTAGACAGTGAGTGAACATAACCATAACACAAAAAGGATGTTAATTATAGTTAATCTGTGAGCCCATCTTGCTGCTGGAATATAAATGTCTTGCCTGAGAAACCCACTTCAATCGCAAGCCATTCCAGCGCTTCCACATTTCCAAACTCTTCCCAAAGGAATCCCTGGAGTCTTATTAGCAGGCCGATTTTCCGTCGCTAAAAAGGTTAATCTGAGGACGAACGAGACGATCTGAAATTGTACCTTGAGGGGCTTTAACTAAAGCTTACACTTCCTCTTCCCTCCATTCAGCTCTCCAATAAAAAGAGCCCCTTTTGTCGGGGGCACAAAGAACACGGCCTGCTTTTCTTCTCCAAGTTCAGAGGAGTGATGTATATTGGACAGAGGCTAAAATGAACAGCATTGACCCGAGGAGCATCCACACTATCATTACAGCACCGGCATGAATGACGGGGGCAATTACTCGGCGGAGCTGCCGTAAAAGAGTGAGAGTGCGCAAGTGAGCGATAAGCGTCTATCCGAATGGGGGAGGGGGATCAGTTATTTCAGCACTAAGGAATGGAGAACCAAAGGCAGTGGAGATATTATTCTTTCCAGACAGAGAGGAATGAGACAGCTCTTCAGAGGAGAGAAAAGACGGCCACTCGTGAAAAAAATAGAGCCGTGGCTCAGAGGTGACACTGACGTCTGGCAAGATGGTTTTGACTTCCTCACACAGACCAAATGCCCACTACCTTGCACACAGCTCGCACCACAGAAGCGGCAGGCCTGCCACTAGTATGACGTCGCTGACGCTGAAAGAAGGCTCCAGCTTACTGTTTTCAGGAAGATTTACATTTCTAAGCCATCTGGCTCAGCATTGAGTTGACACACCAAACACGCCAACATCATAAAGCTTGTCTGGAGTGCTGCAAAGAGAAACGCCTGGCATGGAACCCCTCCTGCTGCAGGAATACGAGCACGTTAAGAGGCCCAAATGCACTACTTAGCATTCAAAATAGCCATTTATAATAATTTGGCTTGCAAGCTCTCACTCATTGGACAATTTTCCAATTATGCTAATTCAGCGGTAAGTCTAAGATGAAGACTGAGCTTCATTTTCTTTTAATCTCATAAAAGACTTTTGACATAAAGCATTCACAAAGTGTTTTTCAGAGCAATGGCCACTAAAACTGGTCCTGGAGATCCACCTTCTAGCAGTGCCTAATCTGTCCCACATGCTACTGCTCATTAGCTTCTATAGAAGGTATCGGAAGCTCTAGGGTTGTCAGCAGTATGTTAGAAGCAGATTGGAAAATAAAAACACTGCAAGGATGCGGATTCCACTGATTCAACCCAAAGACTGAGACAAATCTCACATGTCAGTGTTCATAGAGACCGTATTTAGTTTCCACTGCTTATGCACCACTCAAGACTAAGACTAAGCTTAATCTTTGCCAAGGGAACTATTCATAAGGTGTTTGTTTCAGAACGTAAATCATGACCGGGAGCTAAACTAGGCATGGAGCCGCAGCACTTTTCCACCACATTCCTTGGGATGGTTTTATTGAAGCGCTACGTAGCATAATTGAGAACAGCTCTACATGCCTGAAACCCATATTTGAGCCATCTATGTGTGTGTGTGTGTGTCACTCACAGGTGTGGAGCTCATTACAGGATGATTCGGCTCACTTCGATTGAATGGGTGGTCACTTCGGGTCTCCCACACACTTTCATCTCACAGTCGGAGGGCCGGAGTGTGTGTGTGGGTTCGCGTATCTAGCTTGCAGTGGACGTGTGTGCATGTGTGTGTGTGTGTGTGTGTGTGTGTGTGTGTGAGTGTAGAACTCTAACAGAGATGTAACACTTTCATATGATAGCAGACTATAAATGTGTGCTAAGAGCTTTGATTAGAGAGAGAGAGAGAGAGAGAGAGAGAGAGAGAGAGAGAGAGATACATCACCCGCCATGAAACTTGTCTTTCATCCTCCTCTCACACTTGCTTTCCTCATCTCACATCCTCCTGTGGACACACTGCCACTGCAAAAACCTCAAAGAATTCAGAATTCAGGTCTTACTCTGACTCATCAGAAGGAAAGACCTGGGTAAAATCTAGATATAGAATAGATTCTCATGTGTGAATGATTTGATTTGTTTTCAAACAACTCACATGGAATCTTAAATTTCACCACTATTCATGAATAAGACTAACATTATAGATTAAATCTCACATTTCTCCCATAACTGATCATCATTTATCTGATTCAATCATAATTCTGTAGGAAGTGGTTCGTGAAATGTAAAATGTCACTGTGGTTCGTAATTCACATTGACTCAGTTTGGTTCTGCAGGAAAGGATTTAGGGGCATTTAGTGCAGAATTATTTTCAAAAATACACTGAGCACATAAACGTGACTGAAGTAAATGTTTACACAGTAGAGGAATATAGAAAATAACACGCTATAGAGGTAATGATAACCTGCTATAAATGATCCTAGCGTTCCAAAATCTATGCAGCTGAATCACCACATTCAGATCAATGCAACACAAAGCATCCTTTCTTAACACGTCTCATAGAAATCTCTATAAAACATCCTCCTCTCAATCGTGCCATAGAAGGCTGACACCCCCCTCCCCCACACACACATGCACGCACCCACACACACACACACACACACCCACACACACACACACACAGGCGCCCCGCTTAGCTAATGGTAGCCCTTTCAGCTGCATTACAGATAATGAACCATGCTTGAGTGCCTATCGATTCAGCACAACAGTGATTAAGAACAATAGCTGTTCTTTTTTTCCCCCCCGTCCGCCCCCTCCTCCCTTCTCTTCCCTCTGACTGTCACACATCACTTCCCTCTCTCACACTCATCTCTCCATCTCCCTCCATCATTCTATCCACACCAATTTCACCCCCATACTTTCTCCATCTCCATTCTCTGCTCCACTACGTTGCGAACCCATCCATGTTCATTAAAAAGCTCATTAAAACACATTCAGTGTTCATGCACTTAAACGGTACGACTACCAATCATAGCACTGACAGTTGACCTCTGATCCCTTATAGTCTCCAGTATAGTGGCCGGGTCCAGAACTGCACCACATTCACAACAGTGTGCAGCACTTTGGAAGGGTCCCATTTCTCAGAGGGTTTGAAAATATAGTGGAAAATATGGCCCCAATGCACCGAGACGGATTGCACTGTGCTGTATGATGAAATGTGACTCACAGAGCAATAAGCAAAGCTGCATTACTTTATCTTAAAAACGGAGGTGATAAAAGGGTTTTCTGGAGTGATGGCACAAAAGTGCTGTTTTCCTAAATGACCTTTTTAACAGAGGGTTCTTCAGAGAGCCATGTTTGCAAGTGTAATGAGTTTAGGTCAAGGCAAACAGAACATTTAATAAACAAACAAAAACCAAGAAATGAATACAAGCAAGGGGTCTGGGGTACACACGTGAGGAAATAATCAGACATATAACAAACACATGAGGAAAGTGGCACGGCGAGCAATAACGGTAACATGGTTTTTAACAGGTTTACAAAGAATCCATCTAATCGGACCGAAACACAGGGATAAAACCCCACTTTAACGCGGATCCACAGTTGCTGTTTTTCTGAGAACCAAACTAATTATTGTTCACCTGCAATAACGCGGAAACTGCAGATATCCTTCGCATTTCTTTTGATTTTTTTAGGACGTCCAGGCCTCGTCCACCATGCCCCCTCGTCCTGGGTTGCTAAGCACTGCGCCCAAACATAAACAACCAGCATTAGGACGTAACAGGCGTAACATCTGTATTTCTATTCTAGCACTGCAGGAGTTCCATGCAAACGGTACAGTACAGATGCGGGTTTTCCTTTACGTTTTCTTTAAGGGTTTATATGAAGTTAAAGTGTTTTGGGAGCATATTTGGGGCATATTTAGGGTTTACACTATAAAATTAAGTATTTTTAGGCATTCTTTTACCTCATCACGATGAAGTTTTTCACTATACAAAGGTGCTCTTGGAACGTAACCCCCGCAGTAAGCGTTACTGTATATACTGCCTAGAGAAATGAAAAAACCTGAGCAGGGGAGGACACAGGAACAATACACAGGGGAGCATGATAAGAAGGGGGTGGGGCTAGGGCCAAAACAAAAACAAAACCCACATGGATGACAAGACGTATAGTAAACAAAAGGGCACATTAAACAGGTGGACATAAACAATAATATACATTTGTACTATGTACTGTATATATGGTAGAAATGAAAATAAAATCTACTTGACCTGACTTGATTAACAATAAATAAAATTTCCTTTTTTAACTAAAGGCTTTTGAGGAACATTGTTCACTTTAATCTGACCACATGCATTCTAGCCTGTACTTCTTTTTCAACACAAACATGTCACATGGAAAGAGTGTGTGCGAGGCTCTACTACAAATTTTCAACTACAAAGCCGGTTTCGATTTAATGGTTATTATAAAAAATGATAAAAAGTAATTGTGGCCATAGGGCAACGGAATGGGAAAACAGATTGAAAGTAATAAATGCACTTCCACTGGACACACCGGGCAAGTTACACTGCAAGTTGATGCTTTTGTCATTATAACCCAATTCATCATACTTTCTATATTCTCAAAACCTTGTATACGTCTGGCTGTTTTGCTCCTTATGTTAATATTGGATATTATTTATGCCTGGATAAAGAAAGCGGCACCCTCTGCGGTTTAATATCAACATATAAATTGTAGATGAGTTGTGTTGTCACATGCCTCAACACAGTGCAAAGCTCTACCCCACCAATTTATTTTCCATTTTGTTTTTTCCATAGTTCCATACAATGGCCTAGTGGGTAGGATACTTGTCTCTGGATCAAGAGGTCATGGGTTTGAATCCTACCTTCAGCATACCCTTAACCCCAAGTTGCTCCAGGGAGACTGCCCCCTGTAGGTAGGGAATGGAAGTTGCATTGGATAAAAGCGTCTGCTGTATGCTGTAAATATAAATAATATATTTTTAAGCAAATTACAACACTGCATCTTATAGTCTTTTTGTAGTGCTTCCCTAGTCGTGACCAAAAAGAAGAAAAACCAAAACAAAACTATTTTCTTGCAGGGATTGAAAGGTCAGCCAAAGGTTGTTTGTCTCTGGCTTTACTGGATGGTCAAAGGAACCTCCTGCTGTCCGCGACTGCTAACGATTTTCTCCAGCTTCACAGAGAACAACCACTGCCCTTAGATCTGAAGCACTGGAGCTGCGTGTGTGTGTGTGTGTGTGTGTGTGTGTGTGTATGTGTATATGTGAGAGAGAGAGAGAGAGAGAGAGAGAGAGAGAGAGAGAGAGAGAGAAATATATTTGTTACACTGGACAATTCAATGTGGATCTCATGTCAAAACCTCAGAACCAGGCCTGAGTTCCAAAGTCTTACAGAACTACAGCCATGCTGCTGATGGGAAATCCTGGCATTTTGAAGATCTCAGTACAATTTTGAAATGTGTACATCTTTGAACAATGCTGAACACACTCAACCACTCACTTGCATTAGCACCAGGTTATCATTTCTGCAAGGAGATACAGTGACTGGCAGAAAAAAACGATTCAGCCCTTTGCCCTTTTGATCAATGAAGTGAAGTCACTCAGGGTCAGAAACCATATTAGCACATCTATCTTACTTATTTCAGTAAGATGACAGCACCATGCTAATTAGGGGGTTAATGGTTGCCAATACTTGTTAGCTACACTAGTCTTGTATACTAAAACACAGATACAAGAACACACACTCACTCACACACACACACACACACACACACACACACACACACACACACACACACACACACACACACACAC
>JBBPDC010000126.1:3008-22401 GCA_037974485.1 Hemigrammopetersius urotaenia
AGGCAAGTCCGTTGATTTTTGTAACCTTAAACCTTATTTTTACTTCAGGTTACCCCCCCCCCCCCCCCCCCCAAATACCAAGCACACACACGCACACCATGAACTGCAGGTGCTAAATTACTGTGTTTACAATAAAATAAACATTATTGATCCCCTTTAGGAGATTCAGAGCTCCTGAGTTTTCCAGTAATGAGCTGCCGGAGGTCGCACCCTACCCTGACCTTATCAACTGTTACTTCTCTCAATCGTTAAAATGGCCCATATTATGAGAAAACAATACTTTCTAATTCTAATTTCTAATATTTTAGGGCTATAAATATGAAATATAAAATAGACCTATAAGTGTATAAAATAAAAATAAGTGTACATAAGGAAGCTATTTCTTCATTTATGTAAACACTATTAAACCCTGCTGAACTCCACACAGACCATACGCGGAAACTGTTGCCTGTTTTGAAACTGTTTATGTGAGGTCACAAAAGATGTAATATATTTAATATTCCTGCGTATTCAGCTTATAGCAGTTCAGACTGATGTTATAAGGAGCGTTTCAGCTTGGACTGCTTTTTGAATTAGGAACAATAAAGAACAGCCAATCAGAACAGTGGTCAGTGGTTTTCTTCTAATGTAGTGTTGGGGGTTGGAAAATGGTTATGTAAATAACAGAATAAATAATAAGTGACAGCATAAACTCACTGAAATTATTTATGTGACCTCTCTCTCTCTCTCTCTCACACACACACACACACTCTATCTATCTTTCTGTCTGTCTGTATGTCTGTCTCTCTGTCTGCCTTAAAAAAAACACAAAAGTGCAGGATATGGGCTCTTTCATTTGAACAGATTAGTAGTCAGTGTCTCTGGAGGATCTAATATTTTTTTCTAAAGTACCTTTCCAGTAAAAGTATCAAATATTGCTCTGGTACTGGTCAGATTTAGTTGCTGTGTATATTGACACCATTGAGCATCTGCCTCTCCGTTTCCCCATCCCTTCATTATCTCAGACTATAGAGCGCAGACAGTCTCAGACACACACACCCAAACACACAAAGCTAAAGCCAGGAACTCCTTCTGCTGCATTTAGTGGACCGCTAGTGATGCACATGTGTATTTCTTCTCTCGTTTTATTCAGTTAAGAGAAGTCTAATGGTAAGTTTTTGAAAAAAAACAAAAAAGTTAGATTTTTTTGGTTTTCTTTGCCTCTAAAGCAGGTTATGAAGAGCTTGTAATGTTCCAAATGATATCTATTAAACAATGTAACATCAATAAGAAAAACACTGGCGGGGAAGCACGATGTGCTGAGCTTTGTACCATCTAATCCTCACAGCAATGTTCCAAGATCAACACCTGTCCTCATTAATGGTCTTGTGGCTGAATGCAATCAAATCCTGAAAGCAAAAATTCACAAAAAAGGACCAGGAAAACCTCGACATTGTAACAGTAACACTGAAAACTATCAACAGTAGCACTGTAAAAAGGTTAACATTGTAATAATAGCACTTCATACATCAACACTGTAACAAAAGTATAACTTAAAACAAAGTCAAAGTGAACCTTATTGTTATCTCAACCATATACACGTATAGCTCAGGTTCCAGTGTACATCTACACAAAAAATAAAATAAGGTAACATTGACATTAACATTGTAATAATATCACTTCAGACATCACTGTAACAGCCGTAGCAGTTTAAACATCAATATTGTAACAGTGAATCGTCAAACATCAACACTATAACTACTGTAATGCCGTGAAAAAAGTAATATTGGAACAATAGCACTTAAATAAATATTGTAAAAACAGTAACACATCAACACTGTAACAGCACTAAAACTTCGAAGACGTGGATCTTAAAAACGTTTTAAAAATGCCTTGTCCTAACAAGGACTGTCACACTTCTCAAGTCCAAACCTCCATCAACTTTGCTTAAGTTGGACTTTTTCGTTCCACCTTAAATGGTGCTGCTGTATACTGTAACTGCTGCACTGTTTAAGGTGGAACTGAAAAATCCCACAAGAGGTTCCGATAATCTTCACCGCTGACTCCCCTTCTCTTTCCACTGAGTTGGTACAGCCCGCGAAGGTTCTCTGAGCAGTGTGTGTGTGTTTGGCCAGAGCGGACAGCGAGAGGAGTGTGTGTGAGATAGAGAGAGCTAGAGAGAGAGCGAGTGATTGCGAGTGAGTGTGTTTGTGTGTGTGTGTGTGAGTGTGTGTGAGTGTGAAGGCTTCGGAGCCTTCGCAGCTCACTTTTTCCTCCTTCAACTCTTCGCACGAGACTTTTCTTCTTCAGGCTGGAAGGGGGAATACACGCTGAGAAGGGAGCGCGAGCCATGGAGTGAGTGGAGCGCGCGCAGGGCTCGGCTCTCGGCTCGAGTTTGTAGTTTTTGACTGCAACAACAACAACAAGAAAAAAAGAGAGAGAGAGACCATGAAGCCTGCCGGAGCTCCTCTATTAGCTCCTCTTCTAACTTTGCTCCTCTGCACTGAAGGTAAGTTATCATTGTGTGTGTTCCCATTAACCATGCAAGTAAGTTGCACGAGCTTGCATTGGGCATGAGATTGCATTGTGCAAAAAAGTGCCGCAATGCAATGTGCCCAAACAAACCAAACAACCTTTTTTAGACTGAAAAAAAAATCCTAGCCCCCAGCTGTTTGGTGATTAGGTTCTCTTGAAGTTCCTGAGTTGGTGTGAGGTTTTCACACTTGTTTGGGGTTTGTTGTTTTCCTAGACAGGGTCTGTAGGCATTAGCCAGGGCTTTTTTGTTCCGTCTCCTACAGCTCTGGTTAGGTTTTGCAGCTTCATTGCTGTGTTTTGGGGCATAATTTATGTTCTTTAATTCACCAGGTAGGTCAGGAAAGCTCAGTTCGAAGTGAATGAGTTGATGGAAGAAGGTTTTGAAGACTGAAAGTTGCTTTCCTCTTTCAAAGTGATTGAGAAAAGAACCAAAGCACATCTGTGGAACCCTTTAGAAGCCTCCAGGTCTATGTTTTGACAATTCACTGGAGGAAGACTATGCATCACCTACATTAGGCATTAATGACCACTGACAGTGCGTGTAGAGACTCAGTCAGACTGAAGTCTCTTTTGACATTGCTGAGTGTTACATGACACTTCATGCTTGTTGAAGGCTTATGTAGGTCTTATGAGGCATTACGAATGCTGCCCTGCAGTAACAAGTGCAAACCTGACACTTTTGTGTTTTATTTTTGACTCCTATTAAAGTGACACCAAAATGTGCTTAGAGCTTAGTGGCATTTTACTGCCACCTTACGAAGGTGTTCGTAAGACTACGTAACACCTACATAAGGCGTTAATAAAAACCGACAGTGTGTATAGAGGCTCTTTTGATATCGCTGAGTGTTACGACACTTTGTGCTTGTTGGAAGGAGCCTGTTTAAAAATGAAATGCCCTGTTTGTTGTTTTCTTCTCTTTAAATTATACAAAAAGGGGATTTAAGCTGTGTCATGGAGGCAGTAAGAACATTTTCAGAATGTTTTAATGTCTTTCTGAGTCCTCCAGGCAGAACACATGGGCTCGGGGGCAATTTTCTGAAGGAAGGTGTTTGTGAGACTGCATAAACACATACATAAGACTTTTGCGATGACTAACATGTTTAGAGACTTAATTGTATAGAGACAACTTCACTTGAGAAATACTTCATGGTTGTTAAATGGCCATTTTTAAAGGCTTATGCAGGTCTAATGAAGTTTAATGAATGCTACACTGTAGTAACATGGCTTGTTTTATTGTTTACTCCTCTTAAAATAAAACACCAATAAGGACATTAAGCCCCGTTGAGCTTAGTGACACTTAAGTGAAGGAAGGTGTTCATAAGACTATATAACACCTACATTAAGCTTTAATGAAAACTGTGTCAATCTAACTTCAACAGTGGCATGGTGCAACAGTGGTCAGTTTTGATTATCCTGACTGTATAATCCTTTATACAGGATCATGTAGGTCTTATGAAACGTTATGAGTGATGCCCTAAGTAACATGGGCATGTGTTGTTGTTTTCCTTTCTTCAAGCGACACAGAAAAGAGCTTGTAAGACGTGTTGTAAAGGCAGAACATTTTTATGTCTTCAGGTGTAACACATGGGCTCAGTGACACTTTACTGAGGGAAGGTGTTCATATAACTATATAACATGTACATAAACCTTTTATGACAGTGGTCTTAAACCCATTTCAACAAAAATAGAGGCCCAGCTTTACTCTGTTTGGATGTTACGTGCTATGACAGCCTCCTTTATGTAGGTCTTATGAAGCCTTATGAATGTCACAGGGCTGAATTTTGTGCTGTTGTCTTGCACACAGTGTTTCCAGCAAGCTAAGTTAACGTGTGGTTTTAATGAGATTTAAACTGCTATTTGAAACCAGACGGAAGGTCCCGGCGAACAACATAATTACAGCAAAAGTTAAATATGGATATCGCTTGTTAAATCTGTACTTATATACTTGTACTTCAGATCTACTGTAAGAACACAAAGAGCACAGTGCAGTAAAAGGGATTTACTGGGGCTGCACAATTTCTGGAAGTATTGTGATACTTTATTCTGTCTGTTTCAACCAGCCCTGACTGCATTAGAACCTGAAGTATTTTCTAACGCTGAACGATAAATCTGAGGTCCAGAGACTTCTGGAGTGCAGAGATCTTCTCTATCAGGACTAATTTGAGGTTAAATAAAGGCTGAAAATCAAACCCAAAAAAGAGAGAATTGGGGGCTAAATAACTCAACTGAGTGATTGTACGCATTTATATATTGGAGCAGAAGTAAATGTAGTAGCATTTGGGGTGGTGGCCTAGTGGGCAGGATACCTGCCTCTGGATCAAAAGTTCATAGGTTCAAATCCTACCTTAAGCAGAGTTCCTGAACAAGACTCTTAACCCCAAGTTGCTCCAGGGAGACTGTCCCTTGTAGTTGGGGAATGGAAGTAACTTTGGATAAAAGCGTCTGCTAACTGCCATAAATTTAAATGTAAATTACAAAGCCATTCAAATTGTAATTAAAGGAGCGTGTAATTAAAGGAATGTGTTTTGGTCCAAATTTTGCGTGTTTAATTCAGAACTAAAGCTACGAGGTTAATGTTGCTAACACAAGAAGACAATGGTCACCCAAATCTTTTCATCCCCAAACCACATCTCTGGCCCCGTAAATGGCGTCCAGCTGTTCATTAAGATGGTTTAGACTGGTGGACGTGGTTTAGGACACAGTACGACTTACTGTCAGCTGTAACAACAAACTGAAATTCAGCGTGTAGACGAAAATAGTGGTGCCTTTTTACACAACAGGGTCTGTTTTCACAAATCACTTCAAGCAGGAATGATGATGTAGAATCCATCATAAATAAGGAGGAATCTGACCCTGCAACAAGCCTGGTGTTAAGTGGCTGTTCCTTTAAGTATGTGAGACTGCCCTCCGAAAGGCACAGAAAACAGGAAACTAAACCAAATGTTGGTGAAAATTATTCATTTGATTAAAAATCAGTCAATAATAACAATAATTGACTTGCATTGAAATGTTGTATCATTGTTCCAAGAGCTTATTAAAAGGGGCCATATAAGGCATTTTGTAACAAATGGTCTGTGCAGTAAACACACACACACACACACACACACACACACACACACACACACACACACACACACACACGTCATATAGGCTAATTACACTTTTTTACGATGCCCTGTTTTGGGGGTATGCACAATTTACTTTAATTGAATTTTGCCACCCTTGTGATTGTAGTATTCCTGCAACGCTCAGCGAAGGATTCTTCCCCACCGAAGCTCACGCATTATTAAGTTCACCCCAAGCAAGTCTGTACTCAAAATCAAATTAGTCTGAATGTATCATGATTTAAATCTGTTTGGCTCACTATAGCTCTGGCTGGACGTGGCTTAAAGGGTTCAGTGCAATAGGCTTTTGTAATGGACCCAAGATGCAGGCGGTTCTTTGGCCTAAAGAAGAGTGTTATTAGCTCTGGCTTTCTCATACTGGTGGTTTTCGTGACATTCGTGTTATTCACCGCAAAACAGAGCAGTTCTGTCGGTGATGAATGTGCCAGTCGAAAGATTGCGAAGTTCAGAGGATGCAAGGCACAGTTAGGATTCTGACAAGCCGCAATTTGAGCTTTGTTCAAAATGTGTCGTGCATTACTGCAGCATATTTACTTTACTGACACTTTAAAACTTGTGGATATGGTTTAGGACATAGTATGACTTACTGTGAGCTGTAAAAGGAACTTCAAAATGTCCTGATGAGCTTGGCCTCTGTTTTAGGGGTCTGGATACTCTGGTTTTACATCTTTACTCCAGGAATGGGACAATGTAGATCATGTGCTCCATTAAAAGGGGAATTCCACCAAAGTTTCTGCCCAATTATGTGGTTAAGAAGTAAACATGCTCATTCAGAGCAGGTTTGGTGTGAAACTCCCTGAAACTCAAAATCGTTCACACAGGTGGTTAATAGAACCAGACATCTGCCTCTAAAAGCTCCCTCACAGAAGGTTATTCCATGAAATGATTACGGTTGCGCTGACTGACACCTGAGATGTTGTGCTACAAAGTTCTATGAAGCTTTTTGTCCTAAAACTAAGTGCATTCATGGAGAATGGATACATGCTGGGCATCGTGTTGCAAAGCAAAGTGATTTAATTCAGATTTATTATTTCATCCTCATCAACATCGCTACAAACACATGGAACTTCACTAGTGGTGATAGTGAATAAAACAGCCGTTTGTGGTAAAGACGTCTGGTTAGTTTTTGTGAGATTGAAAGATTGTCCAGGATGCTAAAAAATATCCCAAAGACAAGAAGCTCTGTGAGATGCCGCAACATTTATGGAAAATGACCCTGCGGTTCGATGCAGAGGTTCCGTTGGGAAATCCTGCAATGAAGCACATTATTGCAGTTAATTTCCTGACTCTCAGGTGGATGCGCTGCTGTCTCCACTATGAATAGAAATGTCAAAACAGCATGAAAGCAACTCTGGTGTAACAGCATGACACCGCCTAAGTGATGGACTCGAACAAGAAGTGCCCTACACACACACACACACACTCTCTCTCTCTCTCTCTTCTCTCTCTCGCTCTCTCTCTCTCTCTCTTCCTCTCTCCCCCCCTCTGTGACACTACCTCACTCCACTCAATGCATTGCTGTTATCTGTAAAAATGGAAAGAAGTCGCATAGCTGAAACAACAGCAGTCCCATTTTTGTCCTTCAGTCTATGTTCATAGATAAATCAGAAACCATGCAAGCTGGTTTATTACTGAACACATTTTGAACATGGTCCCGAAAGATCGGCTACAACTTAATCATTCATTAATATCTGTATTTCGTGTGTATTCAGCTTTTTGATGTGTTGATCAGGAACATTGGTCACCTGTGAATGTGGCTTTGTTTGTTTTTCCCATTTGTTATTGGGAGGGAGTGGTTTGCTCCACCTGTTGTCAGCTGTCCTTAACCATAAAGGGCTTGGTAATAGACAGCGATTTGACGCCCCCCTCCGTGGTTCTGCGGCATGCTGCACCAATGTTTGTGTTTCTCTTTTAAAGCAACCACCTAATCACACTTTGCATTTTTGTGCAGAAATGCAGTCTAGTTTCTGATATATATTTGATGTAGATGGTGTGTGAGTGTTTTTGATCACTTGTTGGGATGTGGTATTGTTGTTAATCACATGTTGGGATGGTGTAGGGGTGTTTTTGACGTGGTGGGGCAGCGAAGGGTTGTGTTTGACATGGTGGGATGGTGTAGGGGTATTTTTAACTTGGTGGGATTGTGTAGGGGTAGTTTTGATGGGTTGGGATTGTGTGAGAGTGTTTTTGATGTGGCAGGTTTGCATAGGGGTGGTTTTGACTTGTTGGGAAAGTGCAAGGTTGTTTATGATGATGTGGATGAGGTGCCGAGAATCAGGTCACTGTAGATGTTGTGGGTATCTCTGTAATTAATGGGCTTCGAAGATGAAAGAATGTTGGATGTTTTAGTGAAAGTTTACTCTGTCCAGGGGTGTGTGTGCGCGCACTGATGTGGACAGATGTGACCACATGTGGAGAGCTTACCAGGCTAGGGTGTGTGTGTGCGTGCGCGCTCTGGTAAAGCTGGTTTGGCAGGTCACAGTGTGGCCGTTCTGCCATACACAATGATTCACATGCCGCAATGCAAAAATTGCAATGCTAGATGACTATCATCACTTTATTGTCTGGCTTCAATGCAATCAAGTACATTCTCTTAGATATTTTTCAGTCCTGGTGCAAAGAAGACTGTACAAAATATAACTAGAAACATTTCGCTTGCTCCACAGCCCACATATGAGAACTTTGTTTATTGTGTTAAAATAAAAGTTTGTGTCCAGAGTGGTGCTTGGATCTCTGTACCTTCCGGAAAAGCCCATTAAAGTCAAGCGTGGTCAACAACGGGTGGGGAAAAATAAAGACTTGACAGAGCAGAAACAAAAGCACATATCAAACTGCAGAATAATGCTGATAGTTCTACAGGTGCAAATGTTTTCCGTGTCAGGCTTTTTATCCCGGCTCTGTCTGCAGCTGTCAGGTTGATGTGACATCACAATATGTAGTACCATACCATATTCATTCAAATTCCAAACATTAAATGATCAATATGCCGCCCGATCATCTGATCGAAAGGTTATATACAAGCGCACTGTGGGGTGTAACATACGCATCAAAGTTGGAACTGTGCCGATAACACAATCAAGCGTATAATCATCATCATCATCATGGAGGTGGAGGTAGCTCAGCGGGTAGGACACTTGCCTCTGGACCAAGAGGTCATGGGTTCGAATCCTACCTTCAGCACACCACCACTGGGTCCCTGACCCTTAACCCCAAGTTGCTCCAGGAAGACTGTCCCCTGTAGTTAGAGAATGGAGTTCGCTTTGGAAAAAAGCGTCTGATAAATGCCGTAAATGTAAATCATCATCATCATAAAAGAACAACCATAGTCCCACTCATCGGATGGAATCACACTATTGATTATTAATTATTATTACTGATTATTAATAATCCTACTCTTTTTATAGCACATACAGTTTCAGTTTCTCATTTTATTTGATCCTCTTCCCTCGTTTTTGTGTAGCGGAACTGTTTTTATTTTATTTTATTTTATTTTATTTTATTTAAAAGCTGAGGTTTATAGGTAAACAGTTCCCCCCCGGTTGCAGTGCGGATTTAGGGGGGGATTCACTTCATTGTAAGTCTGTCCTCCTCTGGTTTATAATTTATTTGAAGACAACGGAAGAGACCCCCACTTCCTCATGAAACACTCCTCCCCCATCCCCTGGGTGTTTTTACAGAAGCCTGTAGTGGGTCCAGTGTGTATTAAAGCTGTGTGTGTGTGTGTGTGTGTGTGTGTGCGTGTGCGTGTGCGTGTGCGTGTGCGTGTGCGTGTGCGTGTGCGTGTGCGTGTGCGTGTGCGTGTGCGCGTGCGCGTGCGCGTGCGCGTGTGTGTGTGTGTTTGCAGTGACTTACCCACAGCTCAGCCCGTCTTATTAAATTACTCTCCGTTTCTTCGGGGGAACGTTGTTGGAGCATTTGATTAGTGTCAGCATTCTTCAGCTACTGTTTTATGTCTATGTTCCAGATGGCTGTCTTGACGTGAGCTCTTGAATCATGCAGAGGGTCGCTGCATACGTACTTCGATTAAATTGTAAACTAGTTGTTGACGGTGTCGTTTTTTTTTTAAACTTTGTCTACTTACAAACAAAGCTCTGTAATGTTCGTAAGACCCATATATTCATTGCGACACTGCAATACACTACAAGAAGCATAGGGGTGATGATATAACTGATATTATATCATTTATAGAATATTCTATTATGTTCTTATGATCCATAATGACATTCTGACAGATTGTAGTACACAACAGTAGGCATAGAGTTACATTTCATTTATATATAAATGTTCACTACTTTCACTTCTCCAGGGACAGGAAAGATCTGGACCTTTTCATAACCTAAATATAACATTTAAAATCGATAAATAAATTAAACGTCCTGTAGTCAAGACCGGGGTAAAGAGTACACATCTTATAAACATAACTGTCCTCTTTCTCTGGGTGGGTAGTGTGGTTCTCCCTCTCCCCCGTTGCTCAGTGAAATGTTAGCAAGCACCAGTGTGTGTGTGTTAGTCAGGTGATGGCAATAAACAAGGCTCTGTTTCAGCTTGAATGGGCATCCACACTATAAAAAAATAATGATTAAAAAGGCCAAAAGGCTGGAGACACAGAGTCTACAGGGGTGACACACACATACACGCGCACGCACCGTGTTCTGTCAATGCGTGTCTTGATTGAGGACCTCAAGAGGCCCATGTTTATGCCCTCGTGTTTATTAATCACAGTCTTGGACATCACAGCTCCGGGTGACTTCTTAACCAATCAGGCTGGGCAACATCAATATTAATTAAATTAAATAGTGATAAATTTGCCATCTGCATTTTTCTGTACCTACAAGTTAAGTTTGTATTATCAAATACAAACAAAAATCTAATTTTCTTTAATATAAAGCTTTTTTTTATAACAAAATTGCTTTACAAATTTAAATAAATAAAATGTAATACATAAACAAATAAATTTTGGCTTGAAATTGGCAATACGTGTGAGGCCATTTCCGATCACTGGCCAATCAATCGGTGCATCCCTAATAATAATAATAATGATGATAATGAGAACAATAATAATGATTTAATTAACGTTTTACTACTAGTAGTAATTTCATTTAGTATTGCTCTTGCTAATATCAATATCAGATAATTATTATAATTATTAGTAGTAAGAGTAATGCTGTTATTACTATTGCATTCTAGTTTTTACTAGTATTTTACAATGGTGTCCAGCAAAAGCACTTCTCTCTCTCTCTTTCTCGCTCGCTCTCTCTCTCTCTCTCTCTCCTGTGTGCGCTGTGGTGGTGAATTTGGTTCTCTCTGAATGTCCTCTCTTTCCCATGTCTGTGATTAGCATGGTTAGCATGGTTAGCATGTGCACTGTGCTGAGAGACACATTTTTGTCCTGGTGTTCGTGTCTCTCCGGTGAAGGAGGGGATTGTCTTGGTCGAATGGTGCAGAAATTAAATTATTTACCCCCACGCACACACACCTCCCCCGGCGTGCTGGATGGAGACGTCAGTGTGTGTTGGGACGGGACACTCAAATTGACCATTTTTTTTGGTTCACAGCAGAAACAGCGTGAGATCTGTCTCTGTGTGAAGCAGAATGAAAAAGTAAAACACAGGCCCTTTAAAAACACCTCGGCCATTCAGGGTGTTTGATAGTTAAAGATATTAAGACTCCGTAAAAATTGTTTAAAATGATACATTTACTTCTCCATCCATACAGCCCTATGGAAAGTATGTCTATAGTAGTTGAGCTCCGCCCATTCATGTTAACACCCTGAATGGTTAAAAATGAGACTTTCGTTGGATTACGTGAAGACCTCGATTCATTGGAACTCCCAGTAACTCACCTGGAGCTGTGATTGATCACCCAGTCAGACACACTGATTAGAGGGCCATTTGCATCTTGCAGCCAGATAACTAAGACAATGTAGTGTTCAGCCCTAATTGTGTGTCACGAAGCTTCCTTAGCAAATGTCAAGACCTTCCTACTGTAAACTCCCTAAACTGTTCCACAGGCCTGCCTTGCCTCTGTGAGAGGCTCCAAGTCAGCTGCACTCATTAGCAACAGGCTGAGCTCTGCTCCTCACACAGGACCTCAAGATGTTAAGCTGTTTTCCAACGAGAGCGTGAGGCATTTTTATTTACTGCCTGCATTGTTTTTTAATGGACTCTCGGCTCCTCTCTCTCTCTTTATCTCTCTCTCTCACTCTATCTCTCTCTCTCGCTCTCTCTCGCTCTCTCTCTCTCTCTCTCTCTCTCTCTCTCTCTCTTGCCCACTCTTTCCATCAAAAGGCTTGCTTTGGCCTTGGCCTGGAAATCCCTCTCTCGCTCATCCATGTCACGTCCCAGCACTGCCACAACCACACACACACACACACACACACACACACACTGGGTTCCCCCTGACCGGCCTGCCTGCACTAAAACCAACCATGGGGCCCCAGCAACGAGCTCCATTAAGAAAACAATATGAGGCTCCAATAGGCCCTTGAAGGCCAGTGCTGAAGTAGTGTTGCGTCCGTTTAAAAGGCTCGGCGCTCCTAATGAAGTCAGGAAAACTCAAGTGCCCCATTCGCAGTGGCTCCTTTCAGCGGTGCCAGTAGGTACAAAGTGTCAAAACAAGCCCTCGGTGCGGGATCTGTGTGCAAATAACGGCTTTTGACCCGCTCTAGTGCTCGTTCTCCCTCCTCTATTAGAGCGCAGGCGGAATTCGCTTGATGAAAACAATGGTCCTGGCCTGCCACTTCCTCTGCCAGCTTCAAAAGAAAGGAAGAAACGCTTCTAATTAGAATTACTCGTTTTGGGAGTAGCCCTTGGGGGTGGCGCCTGACTGGGACTTTGAATAGGATTAAGATGTTTTCGTGTTTGTCCTGCTTTTACATCTTTTGTTCTTTGCTTAAAAAAGCAGATTTTGATGCATTTTATAGAAGAAACACTTGAGGAGCCCATCAAGAACCGTTTTTGTAGATGAGGACCTTTTAAGGTTTGAAGTAGGGTTGTCAAAAAAATCGATTCTCAGATACTAATCGATACTAAAATTTAGTATCGTGTTTGATATCAATTATCACTGGTATCAATACTTTAATGCCAGTTTTGCTCAAGTCAGTTCATGGAAATCGTCAGTGACTACAACAATTTTCAGCAGGCACTGCAGTGGGCAACCCCACCCCAGGCTTCCTGGAGGCTACCTGTTTACATGAAAGCCCCATAACTAGCCTGAGGAACAACCTAGCGCAGTGAAACACAGACCCTCAGTTAGTGTTGCTTTCTCAAGAAAATTGTGACTAAATATCGGCATCAACAAACATTTATCAAGTAACAAAAACAAGACAAGATGCAACGTAAATGCTGGTCATGTGACAATAACTATAATGAAACATATGTAATGTTGTCGATGAATAAGAACGAGAGTAAATGTGGTTTACAAAATCAAAACTAAGCAAAAATGTTTCTTCATTTTCGTTGACTAAAACAAGATGAGATGTTATTTCCTGGACGATAGGGAGGGGAGATAGGGACGCTCGACCTTAGAGCTGAATGGTGCTTCATCCCAATAGTTTTGTCCATTGAGAGGCATTGGGAATTAAATCTCTCTAGAGTGGACAAAAGTACTGGGACACATTGCAAATACTGTATAGTGCCAGAGAGAGAGAGAAATCACACACACACACACACACACAGTCTCTCTCTCTCACACACACAGTCTCTCTCTCTCACACACACAGCAGCATTTCCCAAATCCATGCAAAAAGCTGATCCTAAATTGTTTTGATTTGGTTGTATATATGATATTTGTTCAGCAATAAAAAAATTATATTCAAGTTCAAACCAACACACTAAGGGTGAAGACATTTACCAGTTTTAAAATGTGGGTTTTATGGCAATAGACACATACTATTTCATTTTATTTACATTTTTCAGTGATGTGATGTTATTTTATTTGTTTATTTTATTTAAATGCTTGTGATTGTACTTCTAAGTTCTAATTAGAGTGTCAAATCAGATTGTCTTTCGTGTCTGGAATGAATGTACAGTATTCTTGAGTCTATAAGGTAACAATATTATAAGAAGAAAACCTTGTTTGATTTGTGTCTAAAAGAAAATTTTTATTTTGTCTATTCTACTATCTACTACACTATCTACTACACTACTATATTGACTGGGTTAAATAGAATTTTTTTACTAAAAAGATAATAGACGTTGATAAATTCGGACTAAAATAAGACTAAAATGCTCAAACATTTAGTTGACTGAAACCTGACTAGACTTATAATAATAATAATAATAATAATAATAATAATACATTTAATTTAAAAAAGCACCTTTAAAAATACCCAAAAACGCTGTACAATTTTGAGTAGACAAAGCATTTTGTCATGGTTCGGCCATTGGCCGGTTAGGGCCACTGCTTTTTTGTTAGTGTTTCTGGTCTGTTTTGTTTTGTTTTCTGTTCTGTATTCTGGGGGGGCTTTTATTTTGATGTGTTGTCTGAGTTTTGCTTATGTCACCTGTTCATGAGTTCCTGTCTTGTGTTTATGTCCTGATTATGTTATGTATTTAAGCCTTTGGATGGCGTTAGTCCTTCCTCATGTGTCCATCGCCTCACATGCCTCTGTTTTGCCCTGTCTGCAACCTGGTTGTCCTGAAGTCTAGTTTCCTGTTTTCCTAGTGGCCCACGTGCCTGCTTTCTGTTTTGCCCTGTTTTTCGGTTGAATAAACACATCGAGCATGGATCCTCGCCTGTCTGCCTGGTCTGTGCCATGAGGAAGCTCAGGGTCGTGGGTTAGCGCCCCCGACTCTGACAACTCACACTTTAATCTTTTATTCAAAAAGTTCCTGTGTTTGTTTTTTCTCCCTGTGTAGTATCGAAAATAGTATTGAGGATCGAGTTCCATCCTTAGTACCGTATCGAGTTTGACATTTCTGTATTGTACCAAGTCTAGTTTGAAGTGGCTGGTTCCGGTTCCTAACTAGTCAGTAATATGGACATCGTGTCAGTATGGCATTTTTTTACAACTACATATTGTAATTGTAATTTGATATAAAAAAAATCATCACTTTTCTGAAATTTTAAAGGCCTAAAGTCTGTAAATATTGTATCAAATAGTACATTCACTCCCCCAATCTGTTCAGTCCGTGAATGGAAAATAAGCTTCAAAAGCACCCATTTTCAAATCATGACCAGCGGTGAAATCTGGAGAATCTCCTGAATAAACGGTGCTGCTGTCGGTGATTCTACAGCGTTAATACATTGTAACACAGCCCTTCTTGACTCTGTGCTTTTGTTCATGTTGGAGTGTGGTGGAGCCCAAAGCCACAGATCACTTGACCTGTCCACAAATCCATTTGGAGATACCAGTCAAGCATTGTAAATCTTCTCCCCTGCTTCTGCCCCGTTATGACTACCCGTTATATCATCTGTTAATGGTTATTGTCATATTGGTCTCTGCAATACTGATATAACAGAAAACTGCAATATACAAATGAGTCACAAATCAGTTTTTCTAACACAGCGACCAATGGAGGTCTTCATTTAATCCAACAAAAGTTAGGTGTAGGTGTATAACTGGACGGGGCTGTAAATAAAGACTGTAAATAATGTTTCAAATGGTTTTATTTGCTCCCCCCTATCCATACAGTCCTAGTAGAAAGGGAACTGTATGGAGATGGAGGAGTAAATGTACCATTTGAAACATTATTTACAGTCTTTTTATGGACCCATTAATATATTGTAAGGAATCAAAGGAACACAATACTGATATTTTGTCTGAGAGGGACCCTTATTTGCATTATGAATGGCTGGACTTTCGCCTAAAACTGAAGTTTTAAGGTGTTTTTTTTGGGGGGCCAAACGTGATGTTAAACTGAATCATGGCTCTGAAAATGAGAACAGTGTAATGGAGGATCTGCCACACCCCTAAAAGACACTTTAATGGATGCTACACCCCAACAAGACATTTTAGAGGAGTCTTAAAAGGTTGTGTGTTAAATTTACTTTATGTATATACTTTATAGTACAACTTGTAGTGTTACATTTTTTACACATCTTGCACAGAAATTGTTTACATGTTTAATTTTGTAATATTTTTTTCTATATATTTATCTTGCTTGCCATAATTTTTTTTTTTAGAAATCACTGAAGTTCTTCACACCCCCTAATTGTTTTAAAACGATTCTCACAATACAGTAATACAATTTTAATTGACTAGCAGAGAAATTGATTTATATAATAAGAGTTCTTGTTTCCATACAAAGTTCAGTCTTAGATGCTTAGTTCAAATTTAAAATGCAGTAGTTGTTTTAAGCTTTAATACATGCTTTAATACAATCAGCTTATTTTCAATTTAGACCCCTCTTTTTGAAGGGTTAATTTAATTTACTGTAACTTGAATCTTGAAGTGGGATGGGCCAGGGGTCTTGGTGCTCTTGGTGCTCTCCATTTGTTGCTCATGTCTCCAGTGTGCTGGAGGATCTGGGGCATGTTTGGACGGTGACGTCACGCTGTTGCTGCATGGCTGCCATGTGTTCTCATGTGGAGAATCGTTTTCCTGGAAGCAAGGGGGGAACCGGCCCCTCATGGTGGAACGTAATGCCAGGATGGCCCCCCTCCCTTCCAAACCCGCAGTGATGAAAGGTGGGATATCTGATATCCAGCTTTGTTCCGAAGCAGAACTTCAGAGGGGGGGTCAGCCTGTGGGGTCAGCCTGTCTTATGCTAATTAGCCCCCTACCACTTACCACAATGCTAATTGACCCTGTGCTGATTAGTACAATAATAACTGTAATTAGTGTACATTGTTAATTGATCCCCCAACTTTTTTGTTAATGTAGACCCATTAAGTAATGCTAGCAAACATTTGACTGTCGTACCATTGCACATTTTTTTTTCTTTTTTTCCCCATGTAAACACTTTTTCCTTGGTCGTATGGAAAAGTTTTGGCATCTCTGGTGAAGTGACCTGCATTAGCATTTTGTACTAAATGTGGTTTATGCAAATATCATGGCACTTAAGTTTGCTATAAAATGCCATATTTAAGGTCTTTCCTTGAGTAGGATGCTCATAGAACAGCATCAGGGCCAAAAATGTGTGCGTCTGAATTACTTTTTTTATTTTATAGGTAATAGCAGCCTATAGAACAACTCTGAGGCAAGATTTTAGTGGTACAAGGTCTGGAGCTCTTCTGTAGGTCTTTAAACACATGAGCTTCTTTGGGTGGTTCCTCTGCTTTAGCAGTGTGTTTGTGGTTCGGTACTGTGTTGGAGATTGTCCAGGTGTTGTCCTGAGGTGCAGAAGGAAACGAGTGTTTCTCCTTAACTGATCTCTCAGCTGCTGAGTGTAACACTGGGCTGATGTCACCAGCTTCTCCTGACCTTCTCCTGATCTTGACCCTGGTCTATATGGAGCTTACATTAACTCACGACTTTGAGTGTCCACGTTGATCTATTGAGCGATTCCTGGTATGCAGCCAGCTAGTGCTAATATCAGTGTTGTGATATTACTGATGCAAATTGTGATATTAAAGAGCCCATATCATCATTTTTCTGGAATTAAAAGTGGTTGAAGCCTGTAAATATTTACTCCCCCATTCTTACAATCCATGTTGGGGGAAAAAAGATACCAAAATGACTCGTTTTCAAATCATAGCCAACACGTTTATATCGATCATCTTATTGCCGATTCATCCATCGACACCTTTAATAGTTAAAAATGAGACTTTAGCTGGATTACTTGAAGACCTCAATTCATGAGAACACACCGTAACTCACCTGGAGCTGCGATTGTCAGAAACACTGTGTTTGGTTAGAGGCACAGTTGTATATTGCGCCTTTTTGCGATATCATGATTTTGGATGGATTTCGCGATAACAATAAACAGACGGTATATTGTGCAGCCCTACAACCCATGCCCCCTCCCTTTCCTGTATGGTATTACAGTCTGTCAGCATGCTAGTATGAATCATATGAACAATTCAGAACATTCTAAAGCTTTATTAAATAAAAATGTAACTTAAACGAAAGTGTATGTACGTTAAAAAATGCATCAACGTGATATTTTTAAAGATTTTTTTTGTCCATGACTAATGGTGCCAGCTGTTTTACCTATAGACTTTATCAGTCAGTTACAGCAGCAAGAGCAGAACTGTTCAAATAACATAATAATATAAATCACATGTATGAGGGAAAAATGTTGTTGGGAGCTTTAGAGGTTTAAGGAAATGTCATGATGTTCCTGAACTCCTCATTTCCAGTCTGGAGCTTTTGGATGAGGCTTTGATGAGAACTATGTAGATACGGGTTTTTGGCTGGTAATGGGTTTTGTGTATGTGTATATGTGTGTGTGTGTGTGTGTGTGTGTGGGAGTGAGAGGAGGAGGTGGTGAGCTGAGATTCATACTGTTTTTCGCTGCCATGTGAGTGGTGGTGCTGTTAGCGCGGGTTGAGGACAAGTTGGATGGCGAAGGCCAATTTCTGATATAACAGCACACGTTGGCTAATCCTGTATTAAAATAACTCCTGAACTATCTGATTACATTACATTTTTTGTTTATTTATTGTAAATAGTTCAATATAAATGTGGTATCATAAAGCCATTATGTACAGTTTGGTTGAGCAGCAGTTTGCTGCCGAAATTGTAGATATTTTTATATATGTCGATATTTGTGTATTTTCTATATTGTGTGTTGTACTATATTGTACTATATTGTGTAATACTACATTATTACAATATTAGGGAACTACGGATGATTTTCACTCACCTTCGCATATGTGAATTGCTAAAAGTGATTCGATTAGATCTAATTTAAATAATACATTGATTTAAATAATACAGAGAATGCAGAATACAGACCTTTTAAAAACATCTTAGCCAATCAGTGCCTTCAGTGTTGACAGATTGGAGAAATTAATTAGACTTTCATTGGATTGTAAATGAAAACCAACATGTTTAAAAATATCTCCTCATTCTGTCTACAGTAAACAAGCCACACCCATTTATGCACCAACACCTTTAATAGTTAGAATGAGACTTTTGTTGGATTACATGAAAATATCGATTCATCCGTAACTCTATGGGGCTGTGATTGTTCAACCTGTCAGAAGCTTATTTGCATATTGCTGCTTTCTGCAATATCAATATTGCAGAAACATATCACGATTAATTATATATTTTGTGTGGGCCTGCAGGTAATGGAAGTTTATACACCCCCAGTTTGCCTGGTCTGTGTAGATGTTTGGTGATCTGTAATAGACTTGTTAATGTGGTTTCTGACACTGTACAACTAACTGGGATCTAGTACAGTCTAAAGTACAGTCAGTGTTCAGGCTTTGGAATGCTGTGACTGTTTTTAGTGATGATAATGAGCTCCACATTTAGGCTTGGAGTCCAAACTTTGGTTCTAGTTTGTGGAACGTGGGTAACAGAGCAGACTGTGTCTCGGTTTGTACTGATGTTACTGGGATTAGGCTGGGTTTACTGGGCTCATGTGATCTGGTTGTTGGAGCTGGGGTGTGTGTGTGTGTGTGTATTCAGGGTGTCTGCCCGTGGGTTTGAAAGTGAATCGGGGGGGATTTGGGCTGGAACGCTGTGAATGTGTCCCGGAGCGCTGGTCGGACTGACAGGTGGGACGTGTGTGTGCTTTCATCCCCCTCAACATGGCTTTACTGTTGAATGCACAGATCTTTTCTTCGCTCTGTGTGTGTGTGTGTGTGTGTGTGTGTGTGTGTGTGTGTGTGTGTGTGTGTGTGTGTGTGTGTGTGTGTGT
>JBBPDC010000127.1:20555-31864 GCA_037974485.1 Hemigrammopetersius urotaenia
CTACTCTCTTCTAAAGTCTCTCGCCCTTCATACTGGATATCTCTCTCTCTCTCTACTCTCTTCTAAAGTCTCTCGCCTTTCATACTGGATGGACAGTAACTCCGCGCATGAGTATAAACAACACTTCTAACGCAGTTGAGAGCCGCAGTATTTTGTACACGTCCAGCATTTTAGATGACAACCAAGGCGCACACGATGACGTTATATGAGCGGCGCACAGTCCGTTTTTCAAAATCTCAGTTTTTCTTGTCCACACGCAAACGCAGAAAAAAATCAAAATCAAAAATCGGCACTTTGGCTGGAGTTTTTAAAAACCTACATTTTCTCTCTGACCCAAAACGCCGTTTCCGCGTGGACGAAAGGCCAAAACGCACAGAAAAACCTTTTCAGAGATACCCGTGTACGTGTGGACAACCACCAAACTGGGCTGGAACACCTGACCTCTACACAAGAGGAATGTGATTAAACAGAAGACACACGAATCCTGCCTGAGCCTGATCAGATAATGCAGTGGATAACAGCTGGAGTGATGGGATCCATCTGGATGGCATTAAGGAAGAGGACTATCAGTGTCTGAGACTGATGCGTGTTTATATCAGGGCTTGAAATGAACACAATCTGTTTGGTTTCAAAAGGGAGTAGGCAGGGTAGGCATTACAACTGGAGCACGGCGTTCAAAAATACAAAAGAAATACATAAAGAAATATTAAATCTCGATACACAACCAGACAAATGTTTTTAATGTGTTCTTGTTCAACACCAGAAATATGAGTGAACTTTAAACATATCTGGTTGCACGGTGATTCCGAGTCTAATTCTAGACTGTCCTTTACCTTCTTTCATTCCATTGGCTGTCACTGAATGATTTACATTTATTGCATTCAACAACTTGGGGTTAAGGGTCTTGCTCAGGAACACAGTGGCGGTATGCTTGGTCCAAAGGCAAGTATCCTACCTACTAGGTCAGTAGTCAGTAGTGATGAATATTTAAAAAATGATATTTTCTGGCTAATAAAGGTCCTAAAATGACCTGTCAGCAAATAATACTAAGTGCATTTTCAGTTAATATTATATAACATGCAAATGTGGAAAATCTGTGCTCAGTAACCTTTGACTGGTGGTGTATCTAAAGTAAATATCCTGATTTACATTTCGATATACACATATTAAATATATATATGCCACATTTGATCTAAAGTACAAAGGTGGTAAAGCTGAATAATTTGGGCAAAATTTCTAAAGCGCAAATGTAATTTAGAACACTTTGTGTCTTGAAGCTTTAATGCTAAACATAATGTGCTTCAAGGATGTATCAAGTGAGAAGTTGATTCTGATTGGTCTAGTTCATCTGTAGACATCTGCCATTTAATTAGAGTAATTTACCGATGCAGGTTATAATTAAAAATACAGCGTGTGCCATTGGCCCTATGGCACGCTTTCAACTGACCTCAATTACCGTATACAATATTACATGATGAATCTTTCAGCCCTAGCAGTTCTGGGTTCTCAGAAATGGAGAAGTCCACTCGTTAATAATTAGTCAAGATTGTGGACTGTGGAAAGTAGCCAGTGGGAGGCTACTAAGGTATTGAAATTTGGTGTTCAACAACACAAGTCATAAGATCTTTATAGTATTGATTTGTGTGGTACCCTGAGTTTTGATATCCAGCCCTAGATAGCGTGATCCATTACCCCACTATGAGCCCTCCTGAGCACACTGCGGGGATCATGAATACTTCAACGCTGACAAACTGCTTGTGTTGTTACAAAGTGGTTTAGAAGAGCCTCCTGGGTGGCACAGCTGTCTAAGACTGTGCTTTACTGTCAAATCCTGAAGATGCCAGGAGTAAAACAGAGCTTAGCCAGCCCTGTTAGACTTGAAGCGTAATTATGGTTTTTTTTTTCTGACGTACTGGACCAACTTATCAAGCAGGCATCATGGTTTCACTGTGTTATCTCCCAGTGATGGAGGAAATCTGCACAGAAAATTCAACGTGCAATTGCTGGGAAATGGTGCGGGGAGTACACTCATTGCACAGGAAGTTGAAATCCAAAGCGAGGCTGAGGTGGCAAAATTCTGGCAGTCAGATGGAGGACAGAAAAAATAAGAGCTCATTTTTCCCTTTTACTCTGTTCACTGTTTGTACAGTCTGAAGATGTGGATGAATTACGGAGGCTGCCGCAGATTAGCTAATAAGCTAAGCTAACATGTTTGTCGTCAGGTGCTGTTGCTGGTGTGTTCTCTATTATTTTCCCCTCAGTGGATGATGTGCTGAAGTGTTGCTGATTCTGAGGAGGTGATGTTTCTCCAACACATCAGCTGGAGAAACATTAGTACACTCAGCAGTACACTAAAGGCCGGCTGTCTCTGCGGCCTCATTATCAGCCCTGTTAGAAGATAATTCTGGGTTTTAGTGGAGATGAAAGGAATGATGAAAGGAATACCCGAATAGTCATTTCAGTATTAAAATACTAAAGTATTAAAATACTCAATGAGTAACCAAGTACAGTACCTCATACGTGGATCAGCAGTCGGGATTACAGTCCATCACGTTTTATTTTCTGAGAACCGAAATAATTCTTTTTCACTGAAACCCCTGCACTGACGCCGAAACTGCAAATATCTTCCGCATTTTTTACTTCTTTGATATCCGGGCCTCGTCCGCCACGCCCCCTCGTCCTCGTGCTGGTTGTTTATGTTTGGGCATGGCCGGGGACGGGGGGGTGTGGCGGACGAGGCCCAGAAGTCACAGCTTATTTCGTGGCAATATATAATTTGTCCTGCATTAGAGTGGTAAAAAATTAAGAAAAATATAATTTACTAATTTATAACAAATATTAACCTAAATTCAGCTACATTTCCATATAAAAATAACTATAAATGTTTTAGAAAAGGCGTCTTGGGACGGTAAAATACCGCTGTACTCAGAGGCGGCAGGTTTGAAAGTAGCCAATCAGAGAACGCTATTTGTTTATCCCTGCTGCAGTCCAGAAGCGTCTTGAGTGTTCTCGTGTTTTTTGTTCTGTTCTTCTTCAAGCCCTGTATTTTTATTACTGTAAATTAAACAAACTTATACCAATGACAGCGGCAGCGCATACCAAAGAAAACGCCTGCTCATGAATGACAGTGCAGTCTATACAGAGGTAACATCTGTATTTACATTCTAGCACCGCAGGAGTTCAGTGTAAACTGTACAGTACAGATACAGGTCTACCTTTACGCACCGAGGTTTTTCGCTTTACGTGGGTGCTCTTGGAACATACTGTACTTGAGCATCCGTGCACAACCCTCATAATTATAGCATTAAAAATGAACAAATATTCCGTTTTTAACTGACTCCACTTTCCCCGTCCGTCCAATCAGAATCCAGAATTCTCCCACTGCAGCCTCAATTTGGATTTTAAGAAGGCAATCCGGCAAAATGAGCAACTGGAGTGGTTTAACACTTCGTGGCTTGAAGGCAGCTGACCTCCCTCACATTGTGTTGGATAAGTGATTAAGAAAGGCAGTTTTCTTTAAGTAGACGTAGAGTTATATAAGTATTTCTTTTAAAACTCAATGTCTCAGGGAGGCAAAAGACACTGCATGTCCTACAGGTACTATGCAAGGAAATTCTATTGATTCTGTTTGGGTGAAAAAGTGCTATTTGTTGCAAATGTGATCATCAGGAATGAGAACTGGAGCAATTTTTGACGAAAGAAACAGGGCTCGATTTAACAGGGTGATGACCAGAATGAGGAATTAATTAATTAGCTGAGATTTTATGTTTAAATTTAGAGGCTGAAAGGCTAGCTTTCCTAAAGCAGAGGGGTCAAACTAAAAGACTGTTCTTGGTGGTCTGGAGCTGTAACTGCAAACCACATGTTTACATTTTTCTTGGCTTTTTTGTGTAACCGTGCATGTGTGTATGTATGCATGTGTATCGACTCGCGCGCGCGTGTGTGTGTGCGCTTTGTCATAAATTAGATGAAATCAGTTTGTTTGGACTATGGAGAAGCTTCCAAAGAGTCTGGTTAGTCACAACACAACAGTAAGATTTATGAACATACCTGAGCAATGTTCAGGGTCTAGAGCATTGGCGCAAGGTGGGCGGGGTAAGACAGGACAGAACAAAAATAAAGGAAGAAAAAAAAGAAGACAAATAACAGTGACTAGGAGGCCAGCTCCGAGTACCCCTGTCAGTCAAGCCAAACCACACCCCCCCCAACAGACATGTATCAGAGAGACAGGCGGGCTCTGCTCCCTGAGACAGAAGAGCAAAATAGAGCATGCCATTGGCTGGGGAAAAAAAGGTCAGACAGACTGCTAGAGGCCCCGCCCACCCCCAAGAGAGATGGAGAGGGAGAGAGAGAGAGAGTGTGAGAGAAAGATAAAGTGATTTAGCACAGCCAAGCAAAAAAGGCAGCAAGTTTGGGAGTGCGCTGGAGTGGCAGGGAACGTACTGGAGACTGGCCTTGCAAAAGCAATGCAAAAAAACACCGTCATTCACTTAACACTGCAATCGCCTACTTCGGCTTTAACGCCAATCCCGCCGACTAAAAAAGGGCTGCTGCGTTCTGTCTCTCTTTTTTCCTTTCTTCGCTCTTTCTCTCCCTTTCCACAGCATCTGCCATAAACTAAATACGTCTTGCAGAACAGAGGAGAGCCAGAGGAGGAGGGGAAACGGCTGGGTCAGAGAAACAGAGGCAGAGAAACACAAACAGAGAACGAGAGAGAGAGTCTGAGAGAAAGAGACAGGGAGGGAGGCAAAAAGAAAGGGAGTGAGAGCTTGAGACAGAGACAGAAAGAGAGAGAGGGAGGGACAAAGTGGAGAGGGGCAGGTGAAGGTAGGGAGGTGGGTACCTGTTTGTTGAGGCCAAGCATGTTGCAGACCATGTCTCTGGAGTATGGCTGCTCCAGCACGTATCTTAGTAACCCTGTCTGGGGCTCAAACAGGTCCTGTAGATCAGAAAAAAGTGCTGAACTGTATGTGGTATGTGGGAGATCATGGGTGTCTAAATACAGGCCTGCTGCATTGCCTATGGCAAAATTAAAGAAGCGGACCAAAACGGCTGTTGTTATTACAAGGCTACTAACAAAACAGTGCTACTGGTGATTGAACAATCCTAAAACACAAGTCTGTCAGAGAAATCTGTCAGAGATATTCTTGTTTAGGGAACAGCTAAGGAATGCAGTGTCTGCGCAACATTGCATTCCTTAACTGTTCCCTCACACCAGCACTGCGTTCCTTAACTGTTCCCTCGGCCAGCACTGCATTCCTTAAGTTAAGGAACGCAGTGTTGGTGTGAGGGAACAGTTAAGGAACAGTTCTGGCCAAGTGTATTTACTAAGGAATATAGTGATGGTTGAGGGTAACTGCTAAAGAACTATAGAGTTGGAGGAGGGTCACTAATGAGCCACTGACTATCTTGCTGTAAAACAAAATTCAACTGCTTTAACACTGACAATGGATCAGTACTTGGAATCGGCCGACAAACTGAATGAGTCTCAGGACTGCTATCATTAGAGGAAAAGTGTGATCTGTACAATTTAATTGTACTGCAGTGTTGTGGGACGGAACTCTCTGAAGGGAAAAGAGCGCATTATGTGGGTGAGCGTTACCTTATCGTAGGGCAGCATGCCTTTCAAAGGGAAACGCAGGGTGGAAGGATCCAGCTTCCATGAGTTACAGATCGCTCCGGAGTTATTCACCACGGGGAGAAGACTACAGCGACCTAATGATCACACACACACCCACACACACACCGAGCCGGAAATTAGCCGCATTCGCACACAGATATGACCATCAACCACAGTTATACACACACACCCAGACAGAGATATAACCTCCATGTTCATGGTTCAGACTGAGGCTGACCCATTCAAAATGAGTTCTGACTCACTCTGCCTTCTCATATCCCTTCAGTCTCGGTTTGGATGATGAGAGTCGATATTTCATAAACTGCAGTCAATGCTTTATCAATATCTGCGGCAAAAGGTAGGAGAACTGAAGGTCATGAAATAAACGCTACAGTCTCACCACAAATGGAGTTTATCCTCGCAGTCGGACGGAAGCTGTCCACAAAGTCTGAGATCAGGGTGCCCAATAGCTGAGATGGGAAAGAAATATTGTTATTATTATAGATTAAAAAGATTCTTAAGATGGATTCTAGTGTTCCAGCAATTATAAAGACATTTGGAAATGACACACCATGTCCATCTATGTGTGTGAGACTGTGGGGACATGTATTTATCTGTGTGTGCACCTGTATCGTTTTAGAAAGAATTTATTCTAGAACTGTTTTTAAGTCATAACCCTGAATTCGGTGTCATTTTAATGATGAGCTCAGAGATTTAGACTCTGTCTGTGCGCACAAACTAACTGTGTGGGGCGAGCGCAGCATGTGACTGTGCGTTCACATATAAACACTGTTTCACATGCAGTGAGTGTGTGTGCATGTGTGTGTGTGTGTGCGCTGTACCCAGTGTGAGAGCTGTCCCTCTGGGTAGAGCTTCCGGATTTCAGTCACAGCTAAATAAGCAGGCAGGAGGCACGCATTCCGGTCCAGGATGTACTCCACAACCTTCAGCACGATCACAAACTCACATTAATCCCAGTACTGGAGACCCCACACACACAAAACATTACAAATGATCATGTATTCATTTTTTTAAGTACAGAAATAGTGTTATATATATTATAGAAATACAGTAATTCGCCAATTTTAAGTATTTAAGGGGGAACAGAAATAAGGAGCTGTGAATAAGGAGCTAACTTCAGCGCCGTGGAGGACCTGGACCTGCTGTCTGTGATAAGTCAGCAGATGAGGGAGATGTAAGTTCTTTCAAATAATGACTTTTGTGTTTTTTTATCGAACATATAGGGCTAGATGGCACCTTTATGTGTATTTCAAATGCTTTCTTGTAATAAATACATTAGCAGCAGAGCATTCATTCATAAAGCAGATGTAAACTGTACCTCTCTTGCCGGCAGGAGCTGATGTACTACAGCTGAGCTGACCAGGTTCGGGATGGTCTGAATCTTATCCAGAACTGTCTTCAGCAAGTCCCTCACACCCTGTTTAACCACGTAAAGGGCTAGTTAGTCAGGGCACAGGTCAAAATGCTTAATGAATTTAGTTAAACGGACCTTTTTTACATTTAAAACATTTTAATAAACAAACCTCCTAACATACTTTAGACCAGGGGGCCGCAACTCTGGTCCTGGAGGGTCGGCGTCCAGCAGTTCGGCGAAACACGCCTGATTTAGCTCACCTGATCACAGCCAGGGCTCGCGAGCGCGTTTGAGGGTCTACCTAACCGTGCCGGACACCGTCCTTCCAGGAGCAGAATTGCGAACGCCTGTTTTGCTTCTGTTAAAAGGTCTATATCACACAAAACATCGTCATGGACTGGATGCGAGTCCAAGATTCACTGAAGAGTGAAAGTGACCAGACTAAATATCCATCAAGGGCCAGCGATGACCAGAATCAGATGTTCCTCGGTGTAAGTGAAGCTTTCTCCACACCTTATAATCCACTCCACCGATGATTTTACGGAAAAGTTTGAATGTCAGAGCCCACAGCTGAGTCCGTTCCCACTCCAGCATTTCAGAGTTGATCAGTGCCTGGCACACCATCCTACACACACACACACCTCTGCACATTAATAACATTCATAATTTAACATAATACGCCATTATAGTGATGGAAACTGACATTTAAACAACTGCATAAAACAATGATCTCCTCATAACTATTACAGATGCAAAACTAAGCCACTGCTTTGTGAGGAAAATGTATACACGTTGCCACAAAGGCCAAACTGACCACAAATCAATACCGCGATAAAGTACTTTGAGTATCTGATGGGTGTGGTCAGTACTTGGCTAGTTATTATGTGACAGTTGTTGTATAGATGCTCTGACTGCAGTATCTCGGTTTAATAGTTGACTCAGATTTAAGCTGTTTTTCAGGTAAGAAACAGTCGTGGAATTCTTAAGCACTGATGTACGTCGCTCTGGATAAGAGCCTCAGCTAAATGCTGTAAATGTACTTTTAGAACCCTGAACAACTGCACGCTCCACATAAAGACTCTGAGATCAATTACAGAGACTGTAAACAGCAACAGCCAGATTATATTACGTGCTCAGACCATCCAGTAACCAGTGATTCACTGAAGGTCAGTGTATTCTTCCACTGATTGAGATTTTCCACAATTTCTTTATAAATTAATTCTTTATAAATGTTGAATTAATGACAATCACGGTACACTGTTTTTTGTGCTTGTGTTCCATTAAAACATTTTTAAAATTAATTATACTTTGGTTATTGCGCTTTGCGTTGTATAAAAAAGAGATCATAGTGCAAAAATCTCATGTGTGTGAGCTACTGGTGTAACACTCCTAACACGCTCAGTCTGTGTGTGGGAGTACCTGGGTGTCAGCAGGCTGGTCTCCACAGCCATGGACAGGCAGTCATACAGGAAGGAAATGCGTTTGGGGCTGTGCTGGCTGTGGATGAACCGCACAATCCACTGCACACACTGCTCATGGGACTCCTGCAGAAAGAGGCAGCAACATCACATTACGTTCTACGTGATCTTCTAACCCCACACAACACAAAAGGAACCGCTCTGTGTCTAAACGGTACTATGATGTATCAGGTGCTCCAGTGTATCTCAGCCTGGTAACAGAGTTTCTGACTCAATTCTCTCCACAGTTTACGGCCATCACACCCCAGATCCGCATCCATGGAGTCGAACCGGAGGAAAGTTGGTACTTTATTAGTTGCTTGAGGTTTTATTTGTTCACTGACACTGACCTGGGGAAGCGTGCTCCAGTACTGCCTGAAAGCTCCTAAACAGCTGATCAGCTTCGTCCTTTCGTCCTCTGGGGTGTCCATGAACATCCTGTGGTTGAAGAAACGCATTAAAACTACAGAGTTTCTCTCAGTTCCGCATTACTATTAAGCTCAGAGTAACACTTAACAAAAAGAGCTGTGCTGGACAAATGGAACCTTATCCATCCTTTATCGGTGCAATCACTATAACACTAGCATTGAACTGTATGCACTGTATTTTACCACTTTCAGCACAACTTACCCAGCGAAGGCCTCCTCGATGACTTCGGTTTTCTAAAGAAGAAGAAAAGACAAGCAAAGGACATGAAACACATCAGTGCACCGGACATGAATCATGTAACTTTGCAGGAGTGATTAAAAAAAGTGCTCAACCTCTTTTGTGGAACTGATGGCCCTTGAGAGTATATAGTACGTTTATGTTTTATCATCATTATTTATTGATATTTTTATTTATTAATTACTTATCTGTGGAAATGTATTTTTGTTTTGTTATCTGGTTGTTATGGAAAATTTGAATGTTGCATTAATCTGTATGACAATTGTTGTTAAAAAAAAAGTGCTCAGCCCCCGAAAGTCCCGGGTGGGAAAGTGCTGCAGGATTCCTCGAGAAGGAATTCCAAACTGCTTTTGAGAAATTTTCAAGTCTTACATTACACAACATCCAGACTAACATGTTTTGTTTTGGGGCAGCTGTTGGGCTCATGGTTAGGGAGTTGCCATCAAAAATGAGAAGGCTGTGGGTTCGAATCCCAGCACTGCTAGTGTCATCTCTGAGGGGGATTTTCTTTGGTTGAGAAAACCCCCCCTTTCTCCATAAAGACTGAAATCGTGGTCTTGTGAAGAAAGAAAAAACCTGACACAAAGCAACATGTTTGTGGATTTTGAAAGTAAAATGTTAATATCAACACGTTACCAAAGGAACATAATGTGGTGTGTGAAAACACCATGTTAAAGTATTAAACAGCTTTTCCAAGTTTTAAGACAATGAAGGGTATAGTGATCGTGCACTGATTTGATTAGTGGTTTTCATTTACATTTACATTTACGGCATTTAGCTGACGCTCTTATCCAGAGTGACGTACATCAGTGCTTAAGAATTCCACAACTGTTTCTTACCTGAAAAACAGCTTAAATCTGAGTCAACTATTTAACCGAGATACTGCAGTCAGAGCATCTATATGACATTTGTCAAATAGTAATTAGCCGACGCCTAACCCAACAATACACAAGGCATAGAGAAGAATAACGCAAGTCATAGAGAAGTGGGAAGTTTTTTTTTTTGAAGAAATAAGTAAGCAGTAGGAAAGAGGCAGTTAGTCGCCAACTACCCTGCAGACCAAGCATTAGGCTCAGTCTCAAATATCTAATTTTTCCCTACATCAGTGCTTCTTAGTCCTCATCTTTAGGGATGGACTGTACTGTACTGGGGTGCAAGACGTCTCCATGGTGTTCATACAGTCATATATATCCACTACGTACATATACATACACGTTTACATTTATGGCATTTATCAGACACGACTTCCATTATCAAAGCGACTTCCATTCTTTAACTACAGTCTCCCTGGAGCAACTCAGGGTTAGGGGTCTTGCTCAGTGGTGGTGTGCTGAAGGTAGAATTCAAACTCATGACCTCTTGGTCCAGAAGCAAGAGAGCTTTAGTATTTTTGTAATAATTGTATAGCGTACTCTCTCACCCCAGTCATCATCTGTTCACACAGCTGCCTCCTGACAAACGCAGGTCAAAAACAAACACACGTTTATCGCACTGCAGTACATAGAGTGAACACCACGTGGTCACTTTATCTTTAACATACTGCCTACAACTACTGGCACTATAGCACCAGCTCCATAAACCATGGACCACCAGAGCCTTCTGTTCATTCTAGCCTTCATTAATGCTATATAATCTTACGCAATTCGAATTCTGTTGTTTAGTGCAATGTGTGCAATATAGGCCAGACTCTATGTGCAATATAGGCCAGAGTGCCATTTTCTTCAAGATGTCATAGCTGCAGTATAACTTACATATCTTTATATTAATGGTCTTCTTACATATATAATGCAACGCAATAGTTCAACTCCAACTCCATTTTCACATGTTTTATTTATGCAGGAGCGCTCAGCTAGTGGTGAAAAGATCTGAAAATAAACCTGGTGGAATGGTGTTTAATCATTACTCTGTCCAACCAACCCATCACTATCAGATCTGCACCGACTGGAGTTTTAAAAAGCAGCTAAACATACACTATTTTCTGCAGCCTTCTTAAAACTAGGGAGCTCATCGTAGACTACAGAAGACTGCAGGGAGGAGGCCACACCCCCCATCCACATAGAGGGAGCAGAGGTAGAGAGTCAGCTACCTAGGCATCAACATCAGTGAGGATCTGAGCTGGTCACACCACGTCGGTGTGATCACAAAAGCAGCAAGACAGCGGCTCTTCTTTCTGCGGCGCCTGAGAAGGTTC
>JBBPDC010000129.1:27812-39694 GCA_037974485.1 Hemigrammopetersius urotaenia
AGTAATTATTTATCAGTGTATTTCCCATTTTAAACAATTAATGACACATTTAATGATGTATTTAATGACATATTTATTTATATAATATTGGCACTCTTGGCATTCCATATTAAAGGTAAACCTGTATTTGCCTTTTAATTTAAATTCCCTGCCGAGATACGCAACTCGGAAGGTCACAGCACAAAAGTATTGGGACACCACGGCTAGGTGACTGGTTTTCAGAGAATAACTCCTGATCTACTCGGGCTAAAAATACAAATGAGGGCTTGTTGGAAAGGTCTCCTGGAGATTTACTGAATTGTGGAGTTTGAAGTATCTGAGTGCTTGCACCACAGAGAAATCGAGCTTGGAGCGTGGGGGCTCAACCCTGGTGTGGAATTTGAAAAAAATGCTTATAGCTCGGCTACAGCCTGCCCTGAGTCCCCTTCTGTGAAAACATCCAGAAAAATTCAGTTTGGTTCTCAAAAAAAAAAGAAGCAATGTTTGACTGAATCGATGTCTCCTGATCCGTGTAAAACTGGTGGTTCACTGTAATAACAATAATAAGTATAATAGAACAGACATTCTGTTTAAGCCTAAATAGAGAGAATTCCTTTCTTTATCAGAGAGAATAGCGTTCTGACATTTGAAATGTTTTTCTGAACTCTATTTATGCTAGACAGCAGAGATAAAGGAATATCTTGAAACGAATCTTCTTTACTAATTCTGTATCATTTATTTTGCTCTTACTTTCCAACAGAGGGACAAATATGTGATATCAAAAGAATGATGAAAGAAAGCTTCAAAGTCAAATTTGCAAAGCTGTGTGAAGATACTTCACTGGAAAGTAGTAGTTTGCTTTTAAAAGATATTTACACTGAAGTCTATGTGATTGAAGGCTGCACGGGAGGAGTGAACCCTGAGCATGAAATAAGAAAGATTGAGGCCTTTTATCCCAAAGCTGAAGAAAAACCAATCAAATTTAGTGATATTTTTGAAGCACGGTCCTATCAAAATGTGCGTGGCATAAAAGTGCTGACTTTAGGAATCGCTGGCGTGGGAAAAACAGCCTCTGTTTACAAGTTCATTCTTGACTGGGCTGAAGACAAGTGCAACCAGGATTTAGATTTCATCCTGTTCGTTCCCTTTCGGGAGCTGAACTTGGTCAAGGATGAACAGTATAGCCTCTGGACACTTGTATGTTACTTGCATCCTGAATTTGAGGGTGCAGACGTGAAGGAGATCTTGAAGGACAAGCGGAAGATTGTTTTTATTTTAGATGGACTGGATGAAAGTAAATTCAGTCTAAATTTCCATCAAAAGAAAGTGACTAATGTGACAAAGGAGGCCAACATTGATAATCTGATAACAAGCCTCATCAAAAGAGAGCTGCTTCCCTCTGCTCTGGTCTGGATCACCTCACGACCAGCAGCAGCCAGACAGATCCAGCGTACGTATTTTGATCATGTGACAGAAATCCGTGGATTCAGTGATCCACAGAAGGAGGAGTACTTCAGGAAGAGAATCACAGATCAGGATCAAGCTGACAGAATCATCTCACACATTAAAACAGCAAGGAGTCTCCACATCTTGTGTCACATTCCAGTCTTCTGTTGGATCTCAGCCTCTGTGCTTCAGGAAATGCTAAAGAAAAGTGAAGACATGACAGATGCTCCAGCAACTCTTACAGAAATGTACACACGATTCCTGCTGTATCACACAAGACAAAAGAGTGAGAAATACAGCACAACACAAAACAAGGAGAAAGGGAAGCTGGACGTAGAGAGTGTACTGAAGCTGGGAAAGTTGGCCTTTCTTCAGTTACAAAAGGGACAGCTCATATTCTATGAGAAAGATCTGAAAGAATGTGGCATTGATTTTGAGGAAGCTGTTGTGTACTCTGGAGTGTGTACTCAGATCTTTAAGAAGGATGAGAAGATCTTCAGTTTTGTGCACTTGAGTTTCCAGGAGTTTCTTGCTGCTGTCTTTGTGTTTCTCACATTCTGCCATGGATCCAACCCACTGCTTCAGAGTAAAATGGAGAAAATCTGTTGGCTGTTTAAACACACACTGGATGATCTCCTCAAAACAGCAGTGGATCAGGCCATGAAGAGTGAAAATGGACACCTGGACCTTTTCCTCCGTTTCCTCTTCGGCCTCTCACTGGAGTCCAATCAGAGACTTCTCAAGAGTCTTCAGCCACAAATGGAAATCAAAGGAGAGAGTCTGAAGGACACTGTAGACTATATTCAGCAAATGATTGAGGAGAAAAAATCCCCTGAAGAGACGATGAATCTCTTCTACTGTCTGAGTGAAATAAAAGACAGCTCTCTCACAAGTGACATTCAGAAATATCTGAACTCAGGAGATCTTCCAGCACAGAAACTCTCATCTACTCAGTGGTCAGCTCTGGTGTTTGTGCTGCTGATGTCAGAGGAAGCCCAAGAGAAGTTTGAGCTAAAGAAATACAGACCATCAGAAGAAGGATTGAGGAGGCTACTGCGGGTGGTGAAAAACACAAGAAGAGCTCTGTAAGTATAGTTTTTAGTAATATTTTTATTTCAGTTAAGCCTATCTGGGTACTGTCAAAATCAAAAGTTTATACCTTTAACATCATATAAATGTATCTGTAATTAATTAATCACTGATTATCTGTCTGCAAAAATTGTGAATATATGAAATCAAGTATGAGTGAGATTCTAGAGTGTGGAGAAAGGAGTTAACATAAAATTAATATTTGATTGTACATGTGTATTAAACACGCACCAGTATTATATAACATATCATATAACAGAAAAAAAATAAAACAAGAAGGCTGAGTTAACTGCTCATACAGACTGTGGCTACAAGCGGAAGTGGGTCACTTGGTTTAAATATTCTCTTCAGTGGGATGTTTTGCATTCTATTATTATTTGAAACTATAGGAGTGTCACAACAGAGGCCAGCCACTACACCAGTGCAGCGAGGTGGAAGAAACCAAACGCGGGGTAGTGTGAGAGAGTTGGTTGACCACGCACTTTCCTATAAGAAGTTCTCACCCAAATCCACGTTCTCACTCACACACAAGGTATGACAAGGTCCGAAGTAATCCCAGTACGAATATCTGGAAGACGGTATGGCTCAGGATGATGACTCAGTGACTGAGCGTGGACTACCTGCATTACCTGGCTTATATATCATGTGACATGCTAATTTCCGGTTGCCCTTGCATGTCACGTGACCTAAATGTTTGACAGTACCACCCTCCAAAACCATCACCTGATGGACCAGGTGGAGAGGACACCAAAGGAAGGATCCAGGATAAACCGCCCAGGCACTCAAGACTGTTCTTTGGGACCAAGGCTATGAGTGACCCAGCCCCTCCAGTGTGAATCAAGGGGGGAAATATGAAATAATGGGTGGACCTGGAGAATGGCATGTAGCTGGAGCTGGTAGGTGACATGGTTAATCTGTTGAGATATTTTGTATTGACCAATAACCAGAGGGTAGGTTTCTTGGACTGGGTGTGTAAGGTAATGTTTTTGGTTGCTAGTCATACCCTCTCACCAACATGGAACAACCGTCCCAGAGGGTGCCAAGGGCGATGCTGCTTGATGTACTTCAGATTGGCCCAATGGTTGGCTAACTGGGCTTAGTCAAAAGCCACTTGCACCAACGCAACAACTGTTGGGCTGATGGTACATCAACCCCCGGCTCCTGATGTTTAACCAAACATACAGTTGGAAACCATAACACACCATAACAGGAGACTTGCGGGTTGTGAGATAGTTCTACCCATTTGAGGTAGTGGGCCCAGGGGCACTGACGATCCGCAGCAAAGCATCTCAGAAAGAGCTCCAGTTGTTGGTTGTTCGGCTCCTCTGACCGTTCATCTGGGGGTGGCATCCAGAGGAGAGACTGCAGGATGAACCAATTAGATGGCAGAAGGCCTGCCAGAACTTGGCCATGAACTGGGGCCCCCTGTCCAAGACGATGTCCTTTGGGAAGCCATGCAAATGAACAATGTGCTTTAAGATCAATTCAGGAGTAGTTTTGGCTGTTGGCAGTCCAGCTAATGCTACCAGGTGCACAGCCTTGGAAAATCAATCCACAATGGTCAAGAAGGTGTCCTTTCCACTCAACTCTGGCAGACCAGTGACAAAATCCAGTGTGATGTGCGACCATGGGTGACAAGGAACAGGCAGAGGCTGAAGGTCACCTGAAGTTGGTTGATTCATTAATTTAGCCCGGGCGCACACCGCACACGCCTGGACATAGGTCTGCACATCTTTGCCTATAGAGGGCCACCAAAACAAACAGTCCGACAGGCTCCTGGGTGCCCAGCCAAGGTGAAATCATAACCCCACTGTAGAACCTCGGACTTCATGGAGGTGGGGACAAAGAGACGTCCAGGTGGGTGAGGTCTCTGGTAGATCCAATCTTGCAGCTCTCATCTCAATGGAGAAATGAGTTGTGAAGGGAGGGTTGGGACGGGGAGTAAAGGAGAGAGATTAGAAGTATGATTCAGCTGCGGTCGGTGGAATAGCGCTACTCCTGAAACTCAAAGAGCATATTCATTTTTGTCAGGAAAACATCACACTTCCCATTCCCTCCATCCCACTTATCTGGTGATATTTTGGGTATGAAACTCGATGAAGTGGGAGTGAGAGGGGGAGCCACCTGCTCATGCATGGTAGTCTCGAGTGCAATGACTCACTGAGCAAGCTCAGCATGAGCCACAAAGGACTTGTGAAGCCTCTGCCACAAGCCAACCACATCACCTTCCAACTGTGTAATCACTGCAGCAGAGGGCAGCCGGTACACCAGTGTAGCATGGTGGAATAACCCAAATGTGGAGTAGTGCAAAAGAGTTGGTAGATCATGCACTTTGCTATTAGAAAGTTCTATAAATACAGAGTTAGGATTCCCACTAAAATTTGCGTTCTCACTCACACACAAGGTATGACAAGGGCCAGGGTACTCATAGTATGGAGATCTGGAAAACGGTATGGCTGAAGATGATAACTCAATGAAATGGACTACCTGCGTTACCTGTGGAACCCCTTTGTTACTAGTGTCCTACCCCCACCTGGAGTCACACTCATATAAGATAGACAAGAACCTGGGTTTCCAGCTACTGGCTGGACTTCCTGTCTGGCTCCCAAACTTATGAGCAGTAAGGCTAATAGTAAGGCAGTAATTAACTAATGAGAAGGGCTAGGCTGAATATACACATAGCACAGTGCCTCCACCGTAGAAATATTTTACCAGGAACCTCTGATAACTGAATATATCCCCAGAAATTAAATAATTAACTGGATAATGGGTAAGACTTGGCCTAAATAAGCATGGTGTGGCAACAAGATGTGGAGACTGAACATACAAACGTTTATTTAGACCCTTTTATTGAGCAGGTGTATATTTTAACCAAAACAGAGGGAAATAAAACACTTTAATATAGTTTAACTCTGGTTGTCCCATTCACCTGAAAAGTAACAGTTAACCCCAGCACATTAAATAATATTTTATGACTTCTATAAGCAAGCGCTTGCAGGTCAAAGCTAACCACGCTGGGGCCCAATTTCTTGCACATGTAGTTTATCACTCGAGTTTGATGCAGGTTACTGTGACACAGGCCCACACCACACTCCTCCACGAGTTCAATACTTCAATGTCCGTTTACTCACGCAACCTGCAGCTATGCAATCATGCACTGAAACCCGAACCATGCAGGGGAAAACTGTCCAGACGTGCTCTCGGCGCAACCGCAGCTGTGCAGTCCCACGCCGAAAACTGGGTAATGCAGGGGAAAAGATGTCCAGTCTGGCTCTCCTCGTCACACGAAGTCCAACTAGTCCTCTGGTCTCATCGGGAGTCCATGCTAACTCTTCAGTGTTTGGGGCCGGTCTATTTTTGTAAGAAAACCAATGAAATACTGAATTACAGTATCTAAGACACTTACACTGGACTTTCAGTCTCAACCTGCACTACTATAGGATTGTTTTTTTAAAATGTTTTAAAATGTATCAATCATAAACTTGAATTTAAGATGCCAAAACGACAGCTAAGAATGTAGTAACAGAGCTATAATAACAGAAATTTAAAGAACCCTACACCTGACATATATCATGTGACTTGCTCATTTCTGGTTGCCCTTGCCCGTCGCAAAGAGTCTCTGCAGGAACAGAGTTCGCTGTTTTGTTCTGTCTGTGTGACTGAAAGATAGTATTGTGCACAATAATCAGTCTGAACAACCAACATCATACAAATAAAAATACAGACAACCTTTACTGAAAATAGGGAAAATATTAATACAATAATGTTTTTTTTATTACTTTCAAGATGTATTATTGGGTGAAATACATATTCTTATTATTTTTATTCACAAAGGAAATTACAGAACAAGAGCAATGTATTTTGTACACATTTTGATCTTGAACTGACAGCTGTGTCATATCACAACAAGTATGAATGTTCTAGATGATACAATTCAGATTTTGGGATTACTTAATTTCATACCTCTAAATGGTAATCATAATGTTTAATTTCAAGGCTGGATCACTGTAACCTTAGTGGAGAAATATGCGACGCTCTGTCATCAGTGCTCAGTTCAGATTCACCACTGAAAGAGCTAGACCTCAGTAACAATGACCTGCAGGATTCAGGAGTGGAGGTGCTCTCTGCTTGGATGAAGAGTTCACACTGTAAACTGGAGACACTCAGGTCAGAATTTAATAAATTCATTATTGAATGAGAAAAATATGGTAAACTGTAAACTTAAGATACTTGAATATTGTCAGATATAATGCAATCACTCTTTTTGTAGACTGTCTGGCTGTAATCTTGGGATAAAGCTGTGTGAAAAGCTGGGATCAGTTTTAAAACTGGAAAACTCCTCCCTGAAAGAGCTGGACCTCAGTAACAATGACCTGCAGGATTCAGGAGTGGAGCTGCTCTCTGCTGGATTGAAGAGTTCACACTGTAAACTGGAAACACTCAGGTCAGATTTTTCTTTATCACTGAATGTAAATAATTAATCTGTAAAATGCAGTAAGGCAGCTGGCTTTTCCCTGTTGATGTTGGCAGAGAGTGTAGGTACTGAAATATGTTTTTGGGAAAAGTCTTTTGGTTGCTTGGTAATCATAAACTACAGAGCATACCTACCTCAACTATACCAAATTACTTTAATGAAAGAGTCAAGTTGCATATGACACTTAGATGAAGGTGATAAAGTTTCTTAAACACACCCTGTCGAAGTTTGCGCTTAAATCAAGCAGCATGAAAAAAATGTTAAGATCATCTGCATCTACAGACATAAAGAGATCATTAATGACCACTTTACAGTTTCTGTACTGTGGATTTTTTTTTAGTATTTCAGTAAGGGTGGGTAGTCAGAGAGAAAAAAGAGATAATTTTAGTGGAGGAAATTAGATGGGTGTTTCTCTGTTCATCCTGCTGTCCTCACCAGATAAATCAGACTTTGCGTGTCTAACTCTCTCTCTAAAGCCAGTTTTCAGTGTGTGGAACCAGCGTGTGTTTGTTTACAGCTGTGAAATGGGGCATGTTATCACAGACCCCTGCTGCATAATGTGCCAATCACGCTACTGCTATTCATTTATTCTGATCTGAATACCTGAGGGGCGTGGCTACAAAGTGCAGTGACACTGAAAATCGCATGCTTCCTTTTTATTCTATTCACAAAGCGCCATTGATATATTTAAAAACATTTTTAAATATGTTTTAATTTAGTGGTGGTACTTATATGTTTCTGGGACAGAGTTTTAGGAGTTTTGAAAAGGATACATTTTTGAATAGTGAAGGTTTAGTAGAGAAAGCAGGTGGGTAATACCCAGTATACGGCGAAGGGGGCGGGTTTACATTACCACATGATTAAACAATTTTGCTGGCAATAATTGAATTGATTAAAGAAAAGCAAGCTATTTGTGCAAGACAATTCATAATTTTGTGAATTGGAATGAGTTTGAGAGGGGGTCATTGTAAAAGGGGATTGACCTGTTCATCTTGATAAACACAAGCTCCATTGTTAAAAGTCCCTTAAATTATCATAAAATGTCCACCCCCCATCAGTCCTTCCTATGCAACAAGGCTGTTTTCAATCATCTGTCCAAGCAAAGGAGCAATCTGTGACCCTTATATGAGCCCTGAGTCAATGAATGTTGAGGTCTTGACTTGTTCTTCGGCCAACTGGAGCTTAACCTAAACCAGGAAACGGCCAGTAGAGTGGAGGAGATCGCTCTCCACTTTCTTTCACTGGGTCTGGTCATTTCCCGGACTGAGGGGACAGATGACACACACAGGTCTGTCGTCAGGAAGGTGCGTTCTAATTACACAGGTTCTCTGGCTCCTGAGTGTTCCACAGGCTGAGGCGAAGAAGGGACAGTTGGTGGGATAGCTGGTGGCCAGACCTTCATAAAAGGCCTTGCATCACCTACATTGTCATCACAGCTAGGGTATGAAATTCCACCATTCACTGCCTGTTGGCACTGCCGCAGATGAGTGTCTGTCTCCACATTGCTGTCAGGTTGTCAAAAAGTGGCACCTCTGCACAACATCGCAGAGCGCCACAGACTCTGTCAGGTTCATAGCTGTAGGCTCAGTCATTCTGCCAGAAATGAAGGCTGGAGATGCAGTGTAGTGAAACGTGGAGTAGCACGAATGAGCAGGTAAATCTTAAATTTTTCCTTAAGAACAGCGTCCCTGCTCACCCCTCGCGTTGTACCCCACAGTCCTGGGCCGGGCTGGAGGGATGACGCGGGTAAGAACCCCTGGACGCTGTCCTGGTCCAGAGGTATGGGTCCCTCCCCGTGGGACCCCTTAGTGTCCGTGGGGGCCGTGCCACTACCAGGGAGACCCTCGGCTGGCAAGTTGCTCTTAGTCCCTGAGTCCGGGCCTTGTGTCCTCAGCCCTGTAGAGCACCCTGCCACGGGCCTCCCCGCTTGCTCTCCGCGGCAGTCCTGCGTGAGACCTGCGTGAGACCCTCTCGGCGGGTCTCGCTCTGGCTCTCTCCGAGCCCCGCCCTGCAGTCCTGTGTGAGAACCTCTCCACGGGCCTCGTCCTGGCGCTCCTCACGCCCTGCAGTGCAGTCCTGTGCAAGACCTTCTCCATGGGCCTCGTCCGGGTTCTCCGCGGGCCTCGTCCGGGCGCCCTACAGTGCAGTTCTGTGCGAGGACGCCACTAGTGGGTCTTTCCCTGATATTTGCCCCGCTATCTGGGCAGTTGGGGACCGGGTGGACGACGGACCCGACATGGACCTCCACGCCTCTGTCTACACCGAGCCGCGGGTCTCCCTTTTCGCCGGTTTGTTTGTCGGAGTCGGAGACGGCTGAGTCGGAGACGTAGGGGTCCACGAAATGCTCCGGACCTAGGGTCGGGGATCCATCGATCCACCCGTACCAGAGGGAACACTGGTCCACCTCACTGTCCTCCGACTCTCCACCATTCAACATCTCGCGGATCGACCATCGATGCTCCAACGGCTCCTCAGGTGAGACTGGTCCCGCTGACCACACACCAGCTGAACCCGTCCGGCAGGGCTACGTTGTCCACCCCTAGCGCCAGGGCATTCAGGGTGTCTTCTCAGCTTAGGGGTTCGTAGCCCCCTGTGCCTCTACATGTTTGGTAGTGATCGGTCCATCTGTCATGGCAGCGGGGGTTAACCCGCTGCCATGCTTTTTCCCAAGACAGACAAGGGCAGGCTTCCATCTTCGTTTCTCTCCTTTTAATCAACAGGAACATAAACAGAAGGTACAAAGGGTGAAGAAGGGTGATGGACCGATAACAGGGGTCCACTTGAACTGAACTTAAATACAAAACATAATGAAGAACCAAACCAAAACAGGTGAAAGCCAAAACACGTGACACATGAACTAAACCGACATTAACATCAAAATAAAAGTCCCCAAAACTAACTAAAAAGCCCCTACTGGCCACTGACCGAACCGTAAAAAAAGGTTAAGTTTAAAGTTAATACTATTATTAAGGGATGATGGTTTTCTGGTTTATGAGTCACAGCTGGGTGTTGTTATGGAATAAGTGTTTGTCACAGCTGGTGGTGTGTTTAAGGGGTTGTGTTTTACTGTTTAGTCGTCAGTCAACCGTCATTCATTCCTGCTATGTGTTTTCCATTTCTCTGGTCTCCTTTTGTTCCTGCTGGAGTTTTGTTTTTCTGGCCAAAGTTCTGTTTAAGTTTCTGCTTAAATAAAAAAAGCAAAAATGGAATTCTGCGACTGTGCCTGTCTTATGTGCCTGGAGAAGGAGTGGAAATGTGACAGATTGACTGAACCACAAAACGAGCCTGAAAGCAGTAAAGGGTTTGCCATTAGTAAGGCAAGCTGGACCCAGCCGAGGGGTGGACTGACGAGGACGATTACATTTTTCTTTGCCAAGTCGCTGTGTGGTGGTAGTTCGGAGGACGAGAAAGAGGACCTGGGCTGAGTGGGTGGCCCCTAAATTCCGACGCGTGGGTGTGGGCCCTAAATTCACATGTTTTGTCTGGGCCTGGGAGGCGTGACTGTCCACAAACCTTCTTCCAGCACACCTGAATGTTGTGTCTTGTGACAAGTTTATCTCATGTTTGGATGTGGTCTTCAATTCCATGTTGGGTTGACAGCTCCAAGGTGATGAGGATTGCTGCAATTTTGGTGTATTGTGACGTACAGGGCCCCAGATTGAACTGCTGGGGTGGACACAGGTTGTCATTGAGCTACCAAGTACCGGTACCAAGCGGCGACTTGTGGTTCTGAGCATACCGGATTTTGATTTCTCTGCCTTGGGCCAGGTCATGGGCCAGGTGGCAATGTGTGAGTTGGTGACCACAACATCCCTTATTCATTGGCTGTGTAGGAAAGTCACTGGCTGATGGTTTGTTTCAATAATGATTTTCTGTCTTCCAGTGAAATTGGAGAAATGTTTGACGGCACACACTGTGCATAACAGGGCTTTCTCACAGTCTGAGTACTTGATTTCTGGACCCAGTAGTGTTTTGCTGGCATCGGCAACAACGCGTTTCTCTTGGTCGTACGTTTGGTACAAACCTGCACTCAAGTAGTGGGATGAAAATCCTGCTTCCAGATGGAGCTCTTTGTCCAGGTTAGGGTAAGCCAGATACGGTGCAGCACACAAGAGTCGTTTGAACGGTGACATAGCGTGTTCTTATTTCTCAGTCCACCAGAAAGGGGCTTCCTTTTTGAGGATCGATGTTAGAGGTCTGGCAATGTCTGAATAGTTTTCAATGAACTGTCACAAGTTATTGCACATGCCCAGAAAACTGTGCAGTTCTGACAGTTGGTGCCTTGATATTTTGTATAGCCTGGATGCAACTGGACTGAGGATCTTGTATTGGCGAACAAATGTAGGAGGGGCTTCTGGCCATGTGGGAATGCAGACCATGTGGATGAGTCCACAGTCCAGGGAATCCTTGGCAAAGTAGTCCTTGTATTTGAGTATTATTTGGTGAAGCTTTTGGCAATCTTCCTCATTGTCCATCGCATCTGCTTCTTGTAGGATCTGCTGTTGTGTTTCAAAAGCCCCATTGGTCCCAACGGGGCTGATTGTGTCTGGTGTAGGTAGATCGCAGATTGTGGTTATGGCATGGATCATGAGATATTGTTTGCCTGAAAGTTCTACTTGACACACAGTTTCCTTTTCCACTGGAGCCACCGAAGTGATGGTGATGAGGTGGTTAGGAGCAGTTAACAGAGTGTCTCTGTCCAACTGTAACGGTGCGGCTTTGGTAATGGTGTGGCTTCGAGCATCAGGCCTACCTCTGTATCTTCCGCTTATATTTATAAAATAATGAACGAACTAGTTTTCATAAAATACGGTTTGTTTCACGAGTGGCGAGAGCACCCGTTTTGTTTACGTTCAGGCGAGGTCTCAAATTTCACTTCCTAGCCAATCTCAGG
>JBBPDC010000129.1:41807-55958 GCA_037974485.1 Hemigrammopetersius urotaenia
TGTGTGTGTGTGTGTGTGTGTGTGTGTGTGTGTGTGTGTGTGTGTGTGTGTGTGTGTGTGTGTGTGTGCGTGTGTGCATGGGGGCGTGCGTGTGTATGTGTGTGTGTGAGGTTGGGGGGGTTGTGTGTCTGTGTGTTTGTGTGTGTGTGTGTGTATATGCTTTGCCTTGAGTATGCAGGCTGCTGATGGTAACAGTAATAGAGACTCAACACTGTATAAAAATAAATAAAGAAATACATCATTACCATTCTCCTCTTACTCACACCATCTCTCTCTCTCTCTCTCTCTCTCTCTCTCTTTCTCTTAGTCATTTCTAAATGCGCAATAATATCAGGTACTGCAGAACATACAGCATACACATGTGGAGTACGTGAGACAGAGATGCTTTGTGTGCCCACTTTGTTCAGCTACTTTAAGTTGCTGATATAGATGACCATTTGCAAATTATATAAATCCCCATGCATGTGGAGATGTTGTCTAAAAATCTCTTGAGCATTGCAGAGTGAGTGTATTTGTGTGCATGCGTGTATGTTTGTATGTGTGTGTGTGTGTCTGCGTCATAAAAGGAGCGAGATACAGAGAGATAAGTGCTCTATGCGTGTGTAAAGAATTCATGTATTTTTCAGGACTGAATCAATGATTACATCCCAAACAGAAGGGAACTCCATCTACCCCTTCTTGCACACACACATGCACAAACTCGCATTTTCTTGTGCTGTTTTAAGGATTGTAATTAATTGTACACAACCATAGCAATTAAACACACTCTCCCTTTAAAACTGATACAGTAACCCCACACCCACCCCGCTTTTCATGGGGGTTACGTTCCAAGAGCACCCGCATGTAGTGAAAAATTGTGTTGTTGTGTTTTGGTAAAACAAATGCCTAAAAATGCCTATTGTTATAACGTAAACCCTAAATAATGTATTACACTTAAAGGGGACATATTATGCAAAACTCCCTTTTTTTAAATAACGAGTTATAATAGGTCTATGGGCTACAAAACATGTTCATGAAGTTCTTTGCACAAAATCACTGTCACATAAAGAGATCGCACCAGCTTTATTCTTCACAGTTTCATGCCCTTTCAAAATGAGCCATTTTGGGGCTCTGTCCCTTTCATGTAAATAAGCTGTTGCTGCCCACGCCCCACCCATTCCATGCTCCACACACCCCTTACACCGCTTGTTTGACACATGTGAAGCAAAACAAACAAGCTAGTTCCTTCTTAACTTTGATAGAAACACAAAAGTCACTACAGTAATCCCCAGTCTTACGCGGATCCAGTTACATGCAGATTTTTTTATGAGAACCAAACTCAAACTCACTCGCCGGGACCGGCGAATATTCTCCACATATTTTTTCATGACAATATTTTTTCATGACAACATATTTTTTTTACGCATTTTACTTATTTTGTAACAAAAATTGTAGGGATGCACTTAAATGATTTTTTTGGGCCAAAACACAAGGAAACACTTGGCCGAAAACCGAAACCAAAACACAGAAAGAAATTATTATTATTAAATTATTAAAAGAATAAATCTGTTACAAATCTATGCTATTCACGGGGGTTACGTTCCAAGAGCAAAAAAAGTGAAAAAAAGTAGCTATTTCACTGGTGTAAACCCTAAATATGCCCCCAAATATGCTCCCAGAACACTTTAATTTCATTTTCAAATCAGTTTAATACATTACCCTTAAAGAAAATGTAAAGATAAACCCATACTGTACTGTACAGTTTTGGGAGCACGCATTTTACGCCATGATCTGTGTATTTTCTCAACAATTTCTTTGCCTTAACCAGTAGCGGAGGTTGTTTTATTGTGTTTTGAGTAAGTATTGGCCAGCTGGGCAGTGGTCAGACACGGCTGAATTCACCATACATAATATACAAGCATATATACAATCCGTCAGTCTGAAGGTCTGGCTACGCGAGACTAGGTGATAAGCAACAGGCTAGTGGGTGGGATCTCAACGGGTGAGGGGCGGTTCTATGCAAATCACACTGCCCTCCGTCCAAACGGCTCATTTTTAAAAAGCCTGAAACTGTGAAGAATAAAGCTGGTGAGATCTCTTTATGTACGAATGATTTTGTGCTAAGAACTTCATGAACATGTTTTGTACAGCCCATAGACCTATTATAACTAAAGTGAGTTTTGCATAATATGTCCCCTTTAAAGGTAAACCTGCATTCGTCTCTTTTAATTTAGTTTACAGTAATAAAAATACAGGGCTTTATGAAGGTCAAAATGAAAAACAAGAGAAACACTAAGACAATCCATGGGGGGGGGGTGGTAATGGCAGCAGCTAGCAGAAATAAATAATCAGAAAATTGTATTCCACTTTAACATTAGTGTTAGCATTAGCAGCGTGCTGCGAACCAAAACAAAGACTCGTTGACGTTTAAAACACTAAATTAGGAAGGCAAGACAGACCAGTCACAATTTGCTGCAGCAGGCTCGCGTCTGCACACTACCTAACGCTCTCAGATTGGCTATTTTCAAACCTCCCACCTCCCGCCTAATAGAGCTGTATTTTACCATTTCAAACGCACTTTCTATACTTAAACAGTTATATTTTGTATGGAAATGTTCTCATAGACCTCATAGAATAGAATCTCATAGAATCCGCGACTGCTGATCCACGTAAAAGTGAGGGGTTACTGTATATGCAAATTAGTTCTGTTCTGATTGACTGTCCCGTGTTGCACCCCATTCAGAAACGGTTCAGGTTGAAACAGTCAAAAGTGTTAAAATTTTTTTTGTTGCAAATTTAAGCCTAATTTAATCCTAAAAAGGCAAAAAAAAAGCCCCAAACAAACAAAACCTTTATCTCCAAAGATTGCGCACTTCTTCATGTTGGCCACTAGATGGGAGTGCAGTACTGCTATGCGCTTTTATGTGTGGGTTTAAAAATCACTTATTCCACCCTCCCCCTCTATTTCTCTTTCTACACACACACACACACACACACACACACACACACACACTCACTCACACTCCTAACTACAGGTCATTGGCAGAAGCTCTGATTAATTCACACCAGAGAAATCAAGGCAACTCTCAATCTTAATGATATGTGTGTGTGTGTGTGTGTGTGAGTGTGTGTGTGTGTGTGTGTGTGTGTATGTGTGAGTTTGAGTGTGGTGGCAGAGTCACCAGATCAATTTTTAAATTGCTCCATCAGGGGTCAGGATAATAACAGTTAAAGCTGCTGCAAAGCCATTGGCTACTTCACTTAGAAATGCACCAATTAGAGTGCAGCCCTGCTGGTGCATTGACACTTAATATAGAAAACAGAGGCAGTGTTGCGGTTTAATATTGCAGCTATTAAGCACTATTAAACACACAGAGCTGACTTCAGGGCGATTGTGATTGGATATGTGTGTGTGTGTGTGTGTCTGTACACAACAGCTGCAATATTAACCTCCTTAGGGCACATGCTGGGGGTCAGAAAGATGTGATGTCGTGAGCTGAGTCACACATGTACAGCTGATTTTTAAAATCTGTCTTACTTTTCAACCAATCCTGCCCACAGTGTCTTTTTTCCTTAGCTACTGTTAGTTACTGGTAGCAACATAGATAACTAGTAAAAAAAAATCATATTCACACATAGAATACTTTGTTTTTGTCACAACACATTCATGTAGTGTGTTTCTCATTTTTGTGTCTTTGTTAAGTAAACAGTCTAGTGCTAGCGTTCGTAGACATGAATATTACAAGACATTTTTTAATTTAAAGTATAGGACCATTATGCTGAATGATGGGGGGTGAGGGAGGACCACCCTACCCACCCAGGCTAAGAGAGAGGATAGTTATACTGAGTGATGGGACAGGACTTATTTTGTTTATGCAATTATAAACAATGTTTTAATTATATGTTGTAATTAATACATACATAGTTTAGATTCTACAGACATGCATCTGGTGGTCACCCTGAGATGAAATGTGGAAGCACAACTGGTCAACACAGAAAACAAAGCATTTTTAAAAATCCTCATCTCATTCCATGTCTGTCCGTGTGTGTGTGTGTGCGCACTGTTCTGGGAACTTTTCTAATGGCTGATAATGTCACTGAGTTAATGACCTGCTCTAGCTCCATCAGTGATGAATAGAGCTTGTGTGTGTGTGTGTGTGTGTGTGTGTGTGTGAGAGGGTGTGAATAAAAGTCATTATAGTTGCTGATCAGATGTCCTTGTGTGCCTTTCTATCAGCGGCTGCACATTACAGCCTTTCAGCTGTAGTGGAGATCAGACCTACGGACGCGGCGGCGCCCTGAACCTGTTTGGAAGGGTGGAAGCGGAAGGTAGAGCTGTGTGTGTGTAGTTGTTTTCACACATGAACTCCAGACGGTGTGTGGAGAATTAGGTCCCCTCAGTAGCCTTTTCAGACATGCCGCACGCAGCAGGAGTGTTTCTATGTCAGAGCATGTGGTTTTGTCGAGGGGTCTAGCCTGGGTGAAGCGACCAGGAGGTGCTCACATAGCTGGTTCAGTCATAAAGAACCAGTTCTCTTGCTACTCCTTGAATTTGTCTGATGATTTTGCAGCCGCCACCCACTGACAGAAGCTCCTGAATCTCCTCATCTCTTTCGTTAGGAATTACTGTCTGCATCTTCAAGTCGTCAAATCAATTCAAGTAGGGGTTTACTGTAATTTCAACTATATACACAGTACACAGTGAAATAACACAATGTTCCTCCAGGACCATGGTGCAAGACAAAAGAATACACAAACACCTCAAGACTATAAGTGCAGGCAGGACAGGACTAAATAGAGGGGCAAAAACATAATTTACAGAGCAGTTACAGTACTAGTGTGAGTTAATACAGTAATATACTACAATCCAGCAACAGATTTGTTAAGTGTGCAAAATATTCAAGGGAATGCAAACATTGAGGTGAACAATCTTCCTCACCCTCAAATGTTTGCATAACGTCATCAATACACCCACTTGTTTACCGCGTACTCTCTTACGTGTTCTGTTCACACATGGACTCAACTTGAGGAGGGGGGGTCAAAGTCAATTTCATCATTATAAACCTCAACAGTCATGTTGGTCTTAAACATCTCCCCTGATGAACTGTAGAACCTGAAGAACCTGTAGGTTCTCCTTCCCAATCATGTGTTCATGTGTGTTCATGACAGAAAAGCATCACAATTATTCAATTTTGTTCATTTTTCTTATGCAGTCAGAATGATTTCAGTGAAATTATGTCATCGCAGGGTAGTAATTTTGCAATTTAAGTGAATTTTGAAGTGTTTTAAGTGATTTCTTATATTTTTAAAGTTTCTTTGACATTTCCAGCAACTAAAGTTACATGAAAGTGTCACCGTGTACAGCCGGTTTTAGATTACTCCTCTTATATTGAGTTGTGTATGTGTGTGTGTGTGTGTGTGTCAGAGAGAGAGAGTTAAAGATAACAGACCACCTCTCCCCCTCTCTCTGTGATAAAATAATCACTGTGCTGTGATGAGAGTGTGATGATATATGTGGGTCACACTGACTGGCCTCTTTATTGAAGAGAACAGAAATGATCTTGCAGCACTTTGCAATACACAGTGCCCGCTAACATCAGCTCCATCAGGGCGATCTCACGCCAGACCCCTGGCACTGCCCATGATCAGCGGACAGAGGGCGATGCACAACTTGTCTAGAAACAACTTTCACACACCCCTAAAATAAACTGTGCTACATACTGTCTATATGCATTAGTGCATTTGTGAAATTCTGCTGGTGTGGGTTTCCTCTAAAAACACCCTGATATACGTGGCTTTACAATGAGTGGGTAAACTCAGAGTTGATCTACAGAGTTGAACTCTATGGGGTTTAGATCTCCAAGTGTAAACTTGCAGGTCAGGTTTCCTTGGGGTGTAGATCTCCAGGGGTAAACTCCCCAGGGTGTAGATCTCCAAGGGTAAACTATAAAAGGGGTGAAGATCTTCAGTGGTAAACTACATGGTTTATAGGGTGTATATCTAAAGGGATTAGATCTACATGGTGCAGATCTCTAGGAGTACTTTACAGGATGTAGATCTCTAGGGATAAACTTTATAGGGTGTAGACTTCCAGGATGAACTTTGGAGGAATGTAGATCTCCAGTGATAAACCCCAAAGGGTGTAGATCTGCAGGCATGAACTCTACAGGTTTAAGATCTAAAGAAGTAAATGCACAGGGAGTAGATCTCCTGCTGTAAACTTTACAGCAGGGGTCTCAAACCTGTCCAGAAAGGGCCGCTGTGGGTGCAGGTTTACAACCAAGAAGAAGCCAGACTTGAACACCAAGACCAACTGATTACAAGAGGGGAATCAGGTGTGCCTCCTGCTTGGTTGGAATGAAAACCTGCACTCACAGCTGCCCTTTCTGGACAGGTTTGAGACCCCTGCTTTACAGGGTGCAAATCTCCAGGGGTAAACTCCCCAGGGTGCACATCTCTGAAGTACGTTACAGGGGTGTACATCTCCAGTGGTAAACTATACAGGGTGTACATCTCTGGGGGTAAACTCTACAGGTTTGTAGATCTCTAGATCTTCCACAGGATAGATGTGAGGCAGTTGTGGGGTGGCTATGTGGTACGTTTATGTGCTTTATGAGTTTGGACCTCAACTCCACTGGGTGGTGTTTCTGCGGTAAAACGCAGATAAATAATTACTGACATCTGGACTGATGGAGGCCTTCTGACGCTGTGTGAGTGAGTGTGTGTGTATGGAGGAGCTGGTTTCCCATGAGGCTTTGCAATGTTTTCTGTTTCTCCCAAACTTACTCTCCTTTTTCTGCTATACTTGCACAGATTCATAAACATGCGCGTGCACTCTCTCTCTCACACGCATGTCTTTTTCCCCGCACACTACAGACACTCCACACACTCACTCTACACCCCACACCCCACCTTCCTCTGTGAATTCTTCATCTGCAATGCATGACTGGAGGAGCGAGTGCTCACATCACCATTTCTATGTGTGTGTGTTGCGCGCAGCTCTGAAGCTGCAGCTTTCTTGCGCTCCGATTCACGGAGTACGATTCGGTTCAGCTTTGCGCGCGGTGTGTTTTGCGTAATTTGTGCTAAACCGGCCCGTGCAGTGAGGTGTGGTGGAGGGGTGGATCTTACTCGAGCTCGCGGGGTGCACGCCGGTGTGTTGGGTCCGCGCGGGCTCTACGGTTCGGGGCGCGCGTGTGAAGGATCTCGCGCTCTTCTTACGTAACCGCGCGAGCTGCTCATGCCGCGCGGACGGGAGAGCGCGCGCTCCAGCCCGGAGCCCCGAGCGCAGCGGCACTGTTGAAACACCCGTCCGAGCCTGAACATCCACACACACATTTTCCACACACCTTACACACACACTCCCTCTTTACACACACACACACCGGTATGGCCGCTGCCATCGCGAGCTCGTTGATTCGGCAGAGGCGACAGGCGCGCGAGTCCAACAGTGAGCGCGTGGCCGCATCCAAGCGGCGATCGAGTCCCAGCAAAGAGGCGCGCTCCCTGTGTGCGAGACACTTCCTGGGTGTTTTCAGCAAGGTCCGCTTCTGCAGTGGGAAGAAGAGACCCGTGCGCCGGAAACCAGGTCAGTGTGTATGTGAGAGAGTGTGTGTGAGTGGGAGAGAGCCTGCGCGCGCTCCAAATAAACGCGCACTCGTTATATAAGCGCAACTGTCGATGTGAGTGACAGTGGAAAAAACAGACATTTTAGTGTTCACGTGTGTGTGCGTGTGTATGCGTGTGTGTGTGTTAAGAGAAGAGCCGTAACAGCAAGACGGTTCACGTGCACATTAAGCATTTTACAGTGTGCGTCTTCATGTGGTGTCTTTGCATCACTTTCACAGCTTAACACTGTGCGTCTTTGCAGTGAAGCTTTACATTGTGTGAAAACCTGCACATTTACACATTGGTGTCTTTATACCATATAACTTTTACAGTACGTTTCATGGGCCTTTACAATGCATGTATAATGTGAAGTTTCTACAATAGCTTTACATTACAATTTTACACTAAACATCTTTACCATACAATTTTCCACTGCGTATCTGTACAGTAAAACCTAGCACCACTTTTACTTACAGCACAGTTTTGCTGATGTGCACATATTTGTACTGTGGAACTATGTATTTTGCACTGTGTAATGTTGCAGAAACAAGTTTACAGAAGTGAATCGCATAACTTTGCACAGTGTAACTGCACATCATTACACTGGGTAGCTTTACATCTGTCTTAGACTTTTCTCTACAAATTTACACTGTGCTTCATCATGGTGTATGGTGTACACTGTACATAGTTAAAACACATCTCTGTACCATATGTTGCTATTGTACACATTTGCACCCTAAAATGTTGTACTGCATGTTGTGAATCATTGCAGTACAACTTTACCATCTTCTACATTTATAAATATTAAAACTGTGCAACATCTTTACATTTCTGTTTAAATTGCTGTAGGTTGAGTGAGTGGGCCTAAGCTGCTGTTAGTTGTGTAGGAGGAGTTAAATGGGTGGGGCCAAACTGCTGTAGCTTGTATCAGTGGGTGGAGGTAGCTCAGTGGGTAGGATACTTGCCTCCAGACCAAGAGGTCATGGGTTCGAATCCTGCCTTCAGAACCACCACAAGTTGCTCCAGGGAGACTGTGCCCTGTGGAAGTCGCTTTGGATAAATGCTGTAAATGTAATGTAAATGTATCTGTGGGGTTATATTGCTGAAGACTGAATGGATGAGAATATACTACTCTAGACTGAATGCGTGGGGCCAAACCGCTGTAGGCCAATTGCAGTATCTCAGTTGCATAGTTGACATGGATTTAAGCTGGTTACAGGTTTGAGAAACAGTTGTGGACTACTTGATCACTGATGTATGTCGCTCTGGATAAGAGCGTCAGCCAAATACCGTAAATGTAAACTGCTGTAGGCTGAATGGGGGGAGCTAAACTGCTGTAGACTGAATGGGTGGGGCTAGTGTTGTCACGGTACCAAAATTTCAGTATTCGGTACCGATACCAGTGAAAATCCAAAGTTCTCTGTACCAATTTCAGTACCAAAGCAAAACACAAATACATGAATTGAACAACAAGCTATTTTTATTAATAACAAACAATAATTAAACAAACATGACTGAATAACACACTCTTCTTATTTATAAACTTAGATAACACATGAAGTCATGTAAATGAATGGCATCTTATTGTAAAGCCTTACCAAACTATACAGGTCTATATTTGACTGGACTTTTATTTAATCAAACTGTGCAAACCATATTTCATAACCTAGAACTGCTTTTCTGTATAAAAATGCAAGATGATTCTGAATGTAAAACTCAGTAACCCCCCCCCCCCTTACAGGCGCAATGGCGATATTACAATCTAGAGAGCAGTTTTTAAGGTGGAACGAACATTTCGAATAAGGAGTTGTGAATAAGGAGCTAACTTCAGCGTCGTGCTCTTTACTCCTTTCTTTACAACGAGCGGATATAGAGCCACCTCATCAGCAGCACCGCCGGTTGGCATGTCTCTGTGCTTTTACGAAGAAGACGCAACTTCACAATACGCACATAGCGCAGCAAGAACCGGATTGACCGGGTGCTCGGTACCACCGGTACTTCAGAAAACCTGGTACCGTAACATTTACATTTTTTTAGTACCGACTTGGTACCGAAGTACCGGGTCTTTTGACAACACTAGGTGGGACTAAACTGTTGTAGACTGAATGGGTGGGGCTAAACTGCTGTAGACTGAATGGGTGGGGCTAATCTGCTGTAGACTGAATGGGTGGGGCTAAACTGCTGTAGACTGAATGGGTGGGGCTAATCTGCTGTAGACTGAATGGGTGGGACTAATCTGCTGTAGACTGAATGGGTGGGGCTAATCTGCTGTAGGCTGAATGGGCAGAACTAAACTGCTGTAGGATGAATGGGCAGAGCTAAACTGCTGTAGGCTGAATGGGCAGAGCAAAACTGCTGTAGGCTAAGTGAGTGGGGCTAAACTGCTGTAGGCTAAGTGAGTGGGGCTAAACTGCTGTAGACTGAATAGGTGGAGCTAAACTGCTGTAGAGTGAATAGGTGGGGCTAAACTGCTGTAGACTGAATAGGTGGGGCTAAACTGCTGTAGGCTGAATGGACGGAGCTAAGCAACTGTAGTCTGAATGAGTGGAGATATATAAACTACAGTGAAAGAGGTGTAAATGGCATGGCTTAAACCTTTTGCAGTGGTCATGTACCATATCCATGAATGGGATTTGGGGATGATTTGGGCCCTTTAAATCCCGCACAGCTTCTTGGTTTCCACAGGAGTGTGTGGCAACAGTGTGTAACACATTATAAATGTACAGATTGTGTGAGTGGAAGCAACTTTACACAGCAAGCTTATGGCACAAGTTTATGCTGATTAGCTTTAAATTACAGCTACTCTACAACTGTGCATGTGTGTTTGTTGCAGAGCCGCAGCTGAAGGGGATAGTAACGAGGCTGTTCAGTGAACAGGGGTACTACCTACAGATGAAGCCAGACGGGACCATCAATGGGACCAAGGATGAGAACAGCGACTACAGTGAGTCTACCCACACATAAACACACACACTTACTCATTGCCCTTGTTCTCTTTCACTCTCCTTGCTAGGCATCTTGACTGCTGTCATCATCATTATCATCATCATTTCTCTCAAGCTTTTGAACAGTGTGTGTGTGTGGCTGCTTGAATTCCCTTGGTGTCCTCTAAGTGAAGGAATCCGATCTGAGCTGAAATCCAAAATGGAAACTGACAGTATTACCAGAGTGCTGGAACACGCTACCGGATCCGTCCGCATTCTGCAGGTGTTCAGATCCGGACTGACCCTCAAACTGACCTTGACCCCAGATTTGTGTCAGTTTAGTGCACATCCTGAACCACTAAACATAACATATTTGCAGCACTAATGACTAATGCCAGCCTGAAGCAGGGAGGATTTAGTGCATGCCTCAAGCTGCAGGTGGCTCACAGTAGACTTGAAGCTTTGAGCACAAACAACCGTGTGTCCTGTCGCTCAGCTATGGTCACAGAAGCATGGTCACTGCTTCTGATCTAAAATGTGCTTCACTTAGTGGTGCAACAGCAATTTTCTGGCAACAGTGAAGATATGTCTTCTCACTTAAAAAAACATTAATTGTATGTGGTTATTGTAATAATGAAAATTTAATTATCATTAAGTTTTTATAAAGCCATATAGGCGGGACCCAAGTGAACTGTCCAACCCTTTGCTCCTCCATAGTCACGTGCATGGACACACAGCATCCTGAGCAAGGAATTGAATCTTTTTCTTAAGATTTATGCAGCCTTTTCCTCTCTCTCTCTCTCTCTCTTTCTCTCTCTATCTCTTTCTCTCTCTCTTCCTTTTTCCCCCGAGTGGGATTTGAATGTGCCCACTCATGTTAGTGTGTATAGACTCTCCAGCATGTGTGAGCAAGCGTGTTGGATTGCGTTACGTTTCTCCTTCATGTTTCCATTCTTATCAGTGTGGCTCACATTATTCCAGCCAGCAGGCTTTGCCCCACTGCTTTATGCTGCTGCCTCTTCTGAGCTGGAGCTGGAGGAGGGCTACAGCATTACAGCGCTTTGTTTTGCCTTTTACAGCTAATCTGTGATACAGCGGGGAACTCAGCCAAAAAATGCTCTCTCTTTTCACCAAAGAGAGAGAGAGGGAGAGAGAGAGAGAGAGAGCACACTCTGAGCTTTAGCCTCAGGGCTTTCTCGTGTAACACTTGATTGTTTTTATCTGACAGCAGTTGGTAAACTTGTTTTATCTAAAGCGAGAAATATTGATTGTGAGGACACCTGAAACATGATGCTGTGTGTTTCTGGGCTGCTTCCAGCAAAACAAACCACCACAGAGAAAAGTCAAAGAACAGCACAGCTACAGTGAAATGCAGAAAATGAACAAACCACAGAGTTACAGAACTACAGAATTACAGAATTAAAAAGATACAGAGTTAAAAAAAACTCTGTAAAACTCTCTAAAAAAGAGTTACAGAACTACATTTATGCGATTAGAGAGTTACAGATCTACAGACTTACAGAGCTAAAGAATTACAGGTCTACAAAACTACAGAATACAGTGTTACAGAACTACAGACTTACAGTTGCAGAACCATAAGTTACAGAACTAAAGAATTAAAGAACTACAGTCACAGAACCACAGAGTTACAGAACTACAGAACCACAGAGTTACAGAACTACAGAACCACAGAGTTACAGAACTACAGAACTACAGAGTTGCAGAATTAAAGAACTAAAGATTTATAGAACCACAAAGTCACAGTTACAGAAGTACAGCAATACATTCTTACAGAGTTAAAGAGTTACAGAGTAATAGATTCAGAACTACAGAGTTACAGAATTACAGAACTACAGAACTAAAGAACCACTGTTACCAAAGTACAGAGTGACAGAATTACAATTTAATAGACACATACAAAGTAAGTTAGAGAACTACAAAATTACAAAGTTTGTGTTAAAGAACTACAGAGTTAAAGAACTACACAACTACAGAGGTACAGGGCTACAGACATACGACATTACAGAGCTACAGAACTACAGGTTTACAGGGACACAGAGTTACAGAATTATAGAACTACAGAGTTACGTAACTACAGAGTCACAGAGCAATGGACTTTCAGAGGAACAGAACAACAGAGTTACACAGTTAAAGAGCAATTGAGTTACAGAAATACAGAGTTACAACTTCACAGACCTACAGAGTTAAAGAACTAGAGAGTTACATAGCTACCGAGTTACAGGGCTTACAAAACTGCATAGTCACAGAGTTAGAGAACCACAGAGTCACAGAACTAGAGAAGGTACATAGCTACAGAACTACAAAGATACTCTGTGAGTTACAAAATTACTAAATTACTAAGTTGGAGTTACAGAACAACAGAGTTAAAGTGTCTGAGAGTTGCAGAATTACAGAAACATATATATATATATATAACCTACATAGTAACAGACATAGATCTACAGAGTCCCAGAAAGTGAAAGTGGCCATTTGTCATACGTGAACACACCACAGCGTGAACTTCAACCTCTGCATTTAACCCATTCACCAAGTGAAGCAGGGGGCAGCTACGAACACAGCGCCCGGGGAGCAGTGTGTGGGGATGGTACCTTGCTCAGGGCCTAGCGGTCTTTGGACTCAAACCCGGACTTTCTGGTAGCCCTAACCACTAGGCTACCAGCTGCCCCAGAATTACAGTTATAGATTTACAGAACTAAATAGTTACAAAGTAATAGACTAAAGTTGTATAGACAGAACTTTGAGTTCCACAGTTACAGGGTTACAGAATTACAGAGTAACAGATCTGCAGAACCACAGAGAACAAATTTACTACAGAATTAGAGAACTACGGTTACAAAGTTACAAAACTACAGAGTTCCAGATTTAAAACACCACAGAGTTAGTGAGATACAGATCTACAGAGTTACAGAACTACTCAACTGAAAAGCAACAGTTACAGAACTACACAGTTACAGAATTACAGTTACATAAGTATAGAACTATAGACTTAGTTATAGAACTACAAAGCTAAGATAAACTTTCTTAGTCCCATAAGTGGGAAATTTGTTGCAGAGCTACAGAGTCAGTATTATGGAATTACAGTACATAGTATACATAGTATAGTGCTCAGAACTGTACACAGACACAGGGTATTAGTGCACAAACGGTGTTTTATGTATTAGTGCGGCAGTGCTGTTGTGTAGTTCAGCGAAACTACAGAGTTCAAACTGGAGTTAAAGAACAACAGAGTAACAGTTCCGCAACATTTCTCGTGTTACATTATTACATGTGAGTTTTAAAAAAAATTGTGAAATACAGTCAGTGCAATGGTGTGTTCTTTATGGTCTGGCTTGTTTAGCCCCTTTCTGTCTTTGTGTTTCCCCTGTACCACATGACTTCTGTGTTGTTTTCTAGCCCCACTCATATTCTGCCCCCGATATTGTGTTTACACCTGTACAGGTGCTGGTCATATAATTAGAATATCTTTAAAAAGTTGATTTATTTCACTAATTCCATTCAAGAAGTGAAACTTGTATAATGTATACATTCATTCCACACAGACAGATATATTTCAAGTGTTTATTTCTTTTAATGTTGATGATTATAACTGACAACTAATGAAAACCCCAATTCAGTATCT
>JBBPDC010000129.1:66754-82628 GCA_037974485.1 Hemigrammopetersius urotaenia
ATCTGAGATCAGTATAGAACTAGCTTCATCACAAACACTGTATCTGCAGGAAACACTACACACAGATCTGAGATCAGCATGAACAACACTACAGAACACACAGAGACTCATACAGGAGGACTCTGACCTGTTGACCTGTGTTATGTTTTAGTAGTTTCATTTGCATTAACAGTCATGGCTGTTGCTAGACCCACTTATCCAGAATGACAGATGCGGGTGGTCCACAACAAAATCGTGTCCCTAACACCAGTAACTCTGGGCTTACATTAAGAGCTGTTAGCTGTTAGCTGTTAGCTGTGAAGTTTGGCTCAAGTTAGCTTAGGGAGTGAGCTGAGACCCGTGGTCTGACGAGTGCATGGGAGTCTTTCCAAACCTCCAAAACCATTCCAGTACCATTTCCGCATGAGCTGTAATCTTGTATGTCCTTCTGTAGGTGTTGATGCGGTGCTGGCAGCCTGTGACCAGTGCCCCCTGCCTGTGGTCAGTGCACAGTGCACCCTGGGATATTTGGTTCCCCCTCATCTGCTTCACGGTACACTTCCTGTGTTGGGCCATCATCTGCAGCATCCTGCTCATATTTGACTACCCAGAGCTGCTGGGAGTCAAGCAGGTAAACTCGTCATCATGGAATAACTGATCGCAGATACTCACACACATACGCTGGCTGTCAGCCTGTCACACATTCAGACAGAAAGTGAGCAAGGAGAACAGGGTTCATCTCACTCTCTCAGTCTAAGTCTAAGGTCGTATTGTGTAGATGTTTGTTTTAGATGTTCCGTGAAAAACTCGTATTTTTAATTAAACTCCGGGAAGACCGCCAGAGATAAATTCTGATTCATGCAGCTCGACATTGATACATATTATAAACTATTTACAGTGTGCTTTTACACCCAAAACATAGGACTTTATTGGGATTCTTCTGTTAGTTGTGTTAAAACGTTTTTTTCTTGTGCAAAAAACCCCAAAACCTCACTGTAAAAAAATAAGCCCCTGTTGTTCTTGAAGCCATGCATGGTGAACTTTGGCAGTTTCTCTGTAATAGTATGTAAAGTTTACACTCTGGGTACATTTTTACTCCCTGAACTAAACTGAAACATCTAAAAAAGTAACAAATGTTGATATCTGCTATCTGTAATCTGCACATTGTACTTCTAGTAACGTATCTGATTCTGTTCACACCATGAGCCCTCCCTGGTAATTTCGAGGGAAGTGTTCGTGGGTAAGTTTCTGTGTATTTGGACTTTAGTTTGGCAAAAAACATTCTAACATACTCAGTGTTTCACAGACCTCAATTGTTTGGACCCCACTTTTGCTTCTTCGCTTTTAGAGCTGGAACACTAGCTGGAGACGTAACATAAGAAGTCAATAGTCACCCAAGTCATTTCTGTAAACACATCCACAAAACTGGACCCGCTCAAACCACATACAGCTTGTAAATAAAAGGCCCAAGTCCCAGATTATTTTTTTCCCTATTTAGGATGCAGTGCAGATTAACACACTCCTGAACGGCTGAACTGCTGTAGGCCCACTGGGCGGAGGTGGTGAAATATCATGTTTTTTTTGTTTTTACTTCTAGTGTTGGCAACGTTATCTTTGCGGCTCAGATTCTAAACCAAAAAAAGCCAAATTGGAGACCAAACGCATTGTGGTATCGGGGTTAAGTGGAACCCTTTGACTGGAAGCCATAAAAGATTACAAGGGAGATTTTGAAACAAAGGGAAAATTAATTATTATTTTTAAAATGATATAATTATGAATCTCTTTCTGTCTTTCAGGTGTATTACGAATGTTTAGGGCTGGGCGATCCACTCTCTCTGAAATCCCCCCGCGCTCAGCGTCTCTATGAGCACCTGCGTCACCCGGTGTGTGTGGAGCTGCTGCTGGTCCTCTGGCTGCTTCCCACACTGACGCTGGACAGGTGTGTTCTTGCTGCCTACCTGTCCCTCTACCTGGCTCTCGCACACTCTCTGGACTCTCAGGACTGTGCTTACCTCAGAGTGCAGCTCCACAGCAAGCTGCAGCTCTTCTCCAGTACACAGGGGGGCAGCACTCCAGTTAAGAACAGTGAACACAAGCAAGACTGAGCTGTAGTGATGTGACAGAGTCCACTAAGTAGAATAAGATTTAATCCGAAGTGCAGTTACTCAGTTTTTCTCCCAGCTTTGCGTACATGCGTTTATATTTTTAATGTTTTTGTGTTGTTTTTTAAAGGATGAACCACTAAACCCTTTTTAAGCTACACTAATATCCCATCATGGTATTTCACACAAATGAAAGGTCAAGGCGTTCAACCAAAGTTGCTGAGGACAAGTAATAAAAACAAATATCACAACAAACAAAATTGTAAATAACAACAAACATCACAGCACAGTGGTACCACAGTCCCACAGATCCTGCCCATTCCACTCAGACAGGGCTGAACAGTCAGGCTTAGACACTCAGGAACATAGAAGCACAATGTTTACAAATAACCAGCCCTGTATTAACAGTGTCTCCACTGCTACAGTGTTGGTGCTTGTTGGAGCAAATGCTGTATATCAGAAATACGACAGAAAATCCAGGGTTAGATCAGGCCAAGGTCAAAGTTAACTGGCTAAACCAGAAATCCTGATTTATGAGACAGAACCCAGGTGTGTTGCACTGGCGTTTGGTCCCAATTCAGTGTTATCCCATCTCAAATAATATATGTTAAACCACGGCTTATCTTCAAGAGCTGTGTCCGGTTGCAGGTGAGATGGAAGGTGCAAAATGTGTAGAGCAGTTGCTTTGGGACCCTGTTCCCCAAGTCAGGTGGTGCTTAAAGAGACAGGGTTTTGTGCCACAATGCAGTTTTTCTGCCTTTGAAGATCCCATTAAGATCAGTGTTACTTGTGATCATTGTTTGTTTTTTATGCAGCATTTTCTTATGAAATTATGTAGAAAATTCAAATTGGTTTTATAGTGTTATAACCAGGTTTTTTACTAGTTTGCTGTGGATTTCAGGAGCATGTACTCACTTTTTTGTTATTGCTGTTGAAATGACTACTGAGGGTGTAATTTTTGGGGAAAAAATGTGTCTTAAAACTACCAGTCAGTTCAGAATGTAAATGGGTCGTTGGCAAAGCTGCGGTGCTATGTTAATCAAGCGCTACCTTGCTTGAGACCTATTTTTTTTTACTATTTTCTTGATTGTTAGTGACCGTGACCCTGTCTACACGTTGTCAGTCTGTATCTAGATTGTAGACTGATTACATTTTACCTGCATGCAGTTACACCAGTGGAGCCAGATTGAAATCCAAGCACCATTTTGTGAATATGCAAACAGCTGCACTGCTCTGCAGAATTTTTCTTATGTTTTCTTATAGTAGTGATAAGGTGAAAAGTGACAAGATGATGTGACAAACTGGAGCATTATTCGATCTGAGCGAATTGGGTACAGAATAAAAATAACATTCAGAGGGAACCCCCATCAGGTATGGAACTGAAAGAGCAGTGATGCTGCGTCAGTTAGCAGCGGTCTGTAAGGCGTTTCTTCCATAAACTGAACAGCAGGGGCCGCTGTGACAGTGCTGGGAGAGGTTTTGGATGATGAATGTGTCTTGTAGAGAAGCATTACTCTCAGATACGTCTCAGATCTCCTTCTGAAGTGGTTTGAGTGCTCAGTTATAAACGTGTCTCTGGTGCGATCACACCTGCCTCATCCAGATATAACAGTGATACGTGACCAGGTGTAAACGGGGTCTGTGATTGTTTTGAATGTATTTTTCAGATGCACTTCCACACAAATAGAACATACCTTTTCCACCACTGATGTCTTTTAGTTTACTTTTTAAAGTCTGATTGTGTAGAAAAAATGTCTAAATGTTGATATTACATGCATACGTTAGGTTATTAAATTATGTAAAGAGGCAGTTTGGTGAACATGGCAATAAAAAAATGAAACATGGCGGGACAGAAGTGTTGGCTTATTTGTTGTAACAGAATGACCTTGTCGGGTGGGTGGGTGCACGGTGGGTTGTCTGGAAGTGAAGCATGAAAACAGAATGAGAGTAGCCACTGATTTAATGAGCTGCTTCTATCTGTTCTCTGTGTCAGTGTTGCAAGGAAACGAGGGCCTTTAGGGGGATTTAGAGGTACTTCATACATGTGGCAACCTGAGAGCAGTTTTCTGGCCTGCCAGTTCATCTATGTGGGACTTACGATCTCACCGTCTCTCAGCGCTGATCTCTCCGGGCAGAAGAGGAGTGAGACAAAGCAGACAGACCTGGCTTATTGTAAGGCCTTTTCTTAAGGCGAGCAGTCTGCTGTGTGCCACTAACTCCCCTGAAGCAGTTTAATGGGATTACAGGATTACCGGCGTGCGCCACTGAGGCCAGGAATATTTACTACCAGCGGAGGTGCTTTCGGTGCGTGCTGCGTTTCAGCTGCAGATCATACTCGCAGAAGAGATTAATAATTATAATCATCCGCCTGTAGTTTTTTGTCTGGCTCACAAAGGCTTGGCACACTGCTCTGCTGCAGCACCAAACCTGGGGCCGCGCTGGAGCTTCTGAGAACTTCTAGCAGGCACAAGGGACAAGACAGCACTACATGAGGAACATGAGGGTCTGTGGAATGTCTTTTTTATAAAAAGGTATGATTTTCTTCTTTGTTTCTTTTGTTGGTGACAGTTCTCGGCAGGACAATGTCATGTTGCAAACATATTTCTCTTAATGCATTCTTTCATTTTTTTTTCTGGACCTCTTCTAGCCTAAAATCCTTCAGTACCTTGAAGGGTGGTTTTTGTGTGTTTCTGCAACTATTCCTCCAAAAAAAAAAAAAAAAAAAGACTAGTAGATACAAACAAGATTAATACAGGGATAAAATTCTTACATTTATAGAGAGAATGTCTTGGAAATGAGGTGTAAAGGCTTACAATAAGGATGTTCATGTAGTTCATCAAAAGATTTAGTCATTGGCAGATTTTTTTAAATCTTTAATTGGCCTCTTTAAATGGACAGAAAATCCCTGACAGAGAATCAATACAACTATTGGTACAATACATGTATATCTGCAGCATTTAGCAGAAACTCTTTTCCAGAGTGACTTGCATCTGTGCTTTGCAGTCCACAAGAAACCACCTCCCTCACACCAGTAATCCTAGACTGAAAATTAGCCGTGAAGACTAGGATTCCACCCGAGGAGAAGTTACTACACCACCAGGGACCGATCAGATCAGTAGACAGTTTTTTCTTCTTTTTGGAAGTTTCTGTTAGTCGAGTTAGTTTATTATTCGAAGTGCTCCGTGAGGATCTAAGACTCCATTTGAAAACAGTGCCAAAGGACCGAAAAGTCTTGATGTACTTCTTTAACCTTTGATAAGAGGTGGGTCAAGTCAGGCTGTGCTTAATGCTCTAACAAGGCAATCTGTGACCTGTGGTCTGATCAGTGCTGAGAGGTCAGATGGAGCTGGGCCATTTTTGGCTTTGTAAGCAAGCGTTAGTTTTAAATTTAATGCACGCAGTAACAGGAAGCCAGTGAGAGGTTTGCAGTAAAGTGGCCTATTTTTGTCACACATGAACACACCACAGCATAGCACACAGTGTGAACAGCGTGAAGTTCTTCTCTGAATTTAACCCATTCACCCAAGTGAAGCAGGGGGCAGTGTGTGGTGATGGTACCTTGCTCAAGGGTACCTCAGTGGTGCCATTGGCAGTCATGGGATTTGAACCTTCTGTAGTGGAGTGGTGTGTGAGAATTTTGATGTATTAAAGATCAGACATGCTGCTGCATTCTGCATCATCTGTAGTGGTCTGGTGGCCTTTAGAGGAAGGTCAACAAGGAGCGAGATCCGGGTGCGATATGAGAAAGGAGAGGATGAGTTGGGTATCATCAGTCCATGGGGATGTCTTTGTGAGTTAGACATAGATCCATAATCACAATAAACATTCTAACTTAGATTTGCATTCATTTTGTACTATAAATTACCTAAATAAAGGTAATATGTCTAATTGAGACTAATGAAAGTTTTTCTCAAAATAAACAGTAATAAATTTGCACTCACTGCTGTGGAGTGCAAAGAAAATGAGATGTATCGGTTTGATATGTAATTTTAAATGCTAAGGTTTTTTGTTCCCCGTAGAACTTGATCTGTTCAATGGTGGCTAAATGCTAAAAAGCACCATTACTTTTTATAGGCTGACAAATTGGAACGGGTTGGCTCTTACATTTTAGTTCAAAACATAATTTACTTCGATTCTAAATTAACTGAGGCTGTTTTCAAACTGAAAGTGGCTGTGAAATTTGCCTGTGCACATTGTCACTGATATGGAAATGACTTGATGCCTGTTCTTTACGCTTGGCTTTGATGTGTTCACTCTTTACAGGGATAACAGGACCTCTAGTGAAAAAATTCGACCACCCCATCCGCTCATCCATCTGCAATGTCAGTTTCTGCACTGCCAGAATGGAAGCAGCTCCTCCTGGAGAGGAAGAGGAGGGAGGAGGAGGAGAGAGAGAGAAGAGAACGGGAAGAAGAAGAGAGACTGGCTAGCATGCCTGCCTGGAAACGAGGGATCATCGAACGCAGGAGGGCAAAACAGGAGGGCGGGGGAGACAGAGATAGAGAGAGGGAGAGAGATGGAGGACCGAGTTTTACAGACGACCAAATGATGCTCAAACAGATGGACATTGAGAATGGGACTGCTTCCGAAACTCACAATCAAGTTTCAGTAGAAACCATTGGCCCCATTCGACAGAACCCCTTCATCCGCTCCCAGAACAGCTACAAAAGAGAGAACCGAAAGAAAGAGATGGAAAGAGAGAGTCATAGAAGAGAGAAGGAGAAAGACTGTTTCCATGAAAAGACAAGTGGAGGGGACGCTGGGGAGAGGGAGAAAGACATGGACAAAGAGGAGAGCCAAGGTCAGCAAAGGGACTTCTGGAGAGAAAGGGATAGGGAGCTGAGGACAGACAGAACCAGGGACAGAAGTGAAGGAAGAGAGAGAGCTGGGACAGAAGTAATTAGGGACAGGGAAAGAGATGCTGGGAAAGGAAAGAAAGAAGGAGATCGAGACGGCACTTGTCTCCCTGTTCCTGGTCTTCGCACCATCAAGGCTGAAAACATCATAATCATTGAGAGAGAGAGCGAAAAAGCAACACAGATCGAGAATGCAGAAAGGGATGGAGAAAGAGCATTTGAGGAGGAAGAAAAGAAAGGCATGAGAATGGATCTGAGGGAGTTTCTCACCAGTGGGGGGAATGTGACAGAGATTCGGGCCTCAGAAGTACTGATTATCAAACCATCCATCTCAGAAGAGAAAAGTGGAGATGAGAGGAAAGGAGAAGGCGAGCAAGGGAATGAGAGGAAGAGCAGCAAGGAAGATGTATTAATAAATGAGAAAGAGAGAACAAGGGACGGAGGGATGGGAAAAGAGAAACAGAGAGATCAGGATGGAGTGATGAAAGAAACAAAATCTTGGTCCAGGAGCTCAATGGACCTGCATGAAGATTTGTGCAAAGAGGAAGAGAGCAGTCTTGGGAGTGGGAGGGTCAGCCAGATCCTCAGCAAATTTGGCCAGCGCCCGAAACCCCCCTGCAGGTCCAAAAGCATTGACGGCTTTAATAAGTTAGGCAAGGAGAACTCCAGAATCAAAATCAATTGTTGGACAGAAGAAGAAAGGAAAGAGGACACTGTGGGATTCAGGGGAGTACCCAAACGCTCTTTCAGTTTCTCAGAGCAGGTGGTGTGCATGTGTGAGGAGAAGAAGGTGGTGGAAAGGACTTATTCTGACCGGAGACTTCCACATCCAGTGGTGGTCAAGAATGAGCAATTTGAGAGTGTTTATACAGGCACCAGGAAACAAGAGAGGGCAAGAAATGAACAACAGATGGTGATGCAGAGGAAGAAGGAGATTGAGACTGAGAAAGAGGAGAAGAAGGCACGAGAAAGAGTGATGGAGAGGGAGAGAGAGGAGGAGAAAGAGGGTGATGTGAAGGAAGGAGGGAGCGCAGAAGCAAATGGCGGAGAAGTCTTCAGTGTAGCATCAGTCAGGAACCCAGAAGGCATTGCATTTGCACGACGGATCTCAATCAGACAGGACAAGAGACTCAAGGAGGAGAATGAAACCGAAAAAATAATGAAAAAAGAAAGGATGAGAGGGCAAGATGTAGAAAGAGAAAAAGAGACAGAAAGACAGAAGATGCACAGAGAGATAACTGAGAAAGTAAGGCTGAAGGAAAAGGCTGAATCCATCATTCTCAGGAGAGACGGAGAGGAAGTAAAAGCAGTGACTGAGTCTGTGAAGTCTCTCTGCTCATATAGCCTTGATTCTCTTCACTGGCCCAGTTCTCACACTTTCTCAGATCACAAAGCTGTCAGCCAGCAACCAACAACCTCCTGTACCACCAAGTCCCTGCCAGGTGCAAGACTGATGCGAGATGATGCTTCTGCAGATTCCTGCAGGCAAGAAAATCAGCCCGAACAAACTGTGCTATGTCATCACACAGAGGAACTACTATGTAAAATGGAGAGAGTACAGGACATAAGTGATAAAAGGCATGTGGAGCCAAGAAGAGACACTGATAATCCTGGCAACAAGGAGAAAGAGCGAGAGAAAAGCTGGAATGAACAAGAAGAACTCAGAAGTATTGCTAACACACACATTTATCGTTCGGCTTTGTTGAAGAAGACAGATGAGGCTGAACTTTCAGTTATGAGGTCTCCTAAACACACTTCCTGGGTGTCTGGAGCTGGCCAGCAGGAGATACACATCCCCAGATCTGTGTTCTTTGGGGTTGATGAGAAAGCAGACCTTTCAACGGATGATGGACAAATTGAAGGAGACAGCAGAAGAGGGGTGGAGAGGAGGGAGAGCTGGAAGGCTGGAAGACCCCTGACCAGAGTGGAGTCCCTGAGAGAAAGAATTCGTCAGAGAGAGATGGAGAGGCAAAGGAGAGGAGAGGCAGAGGGGGAAGGGGAAAGAGAGACTGGCAGGAGTGAGGGAGAGGGAATGGAGAGAGGAGAAGAGAAGAGAAGAGAAGCAGAAGGTGCTCAGAGACCAGCAGTCATGAACAGACAGGAAATGGCCTTACCGCAGACTCACAGCCTGTTTGACGTCACAAAGGAAGTGAGCATGTCAAAAGCCTGCCCCCAACTTCCTGCTTCTGTTCCTCTCTCACTGTCACAATCTCTCACAGCTGGACAAGAAGCTCAGAAACCTTCCAGTGACGACCAGCGTTATTCGAAGAAACATGAGGAGTTTGGGAGTCAACAGGACCCTGGCAGCTTGACAAGAGCCCCGCAGGAAAAAGGCGAAACAGAGGACGATCTGTTGGAGGAAGAGTACGTCTGTCCTTCTCACTCTCCCTCTCCATCCAGCTCTCTTTCCCCTACTCCCTCACCCCCTCTGCCCCACTCTCTCGCTGCCATGAGTCGGATCTATAACCTGAAGACAGTGGGCTCCAGAACTGCAGTGTGCATCAGTGAAAGGAACTCGGACATTCCTACACACAGCAGAAAGGTCTTCCCGGAGGGACGGTTCACTCCTCTGAACCAAGCTTCAGTGGGTCCACAACAAGACCGGACAACTCTGGGATCAAACAGGGTAGTGAGGGACGGCCAGCCAGTGCTAAACATAGAAACGTCAACAGTTCAGTCAGTGCAGAGACAGGTGGAGCAGCTGCAGCTCAGAGAACATGAGGCGAGACGCAGTTCCCACAGTGATGGAGGCATGGAGTGTGGTGCCCAAAAAGAGACTGGAAGCAATACTGCTCAGGGCCAGAAAAGGCCGGATACACAAACACTGACGCAGAAGTCCCCAACGCCTGCCATCTCCAGGACTTCTCCGTCTCAGCAGGACGGTCCAAGGATACAGAGTAAAATTCCCCAACCCAAATCTTTTACTATTAATGCCCGGAATGCTCACTCGCCCGAAAATATCCAAAAGCCACACGAAACACCCATTGCTTCGTCCTCAACCTCGTCTCCTTCTCCTGTTTCCATCTCACCTTCTCTAACGCCCACTCCATCTCGGTCCTCTCCTCTTTTCTCCATTCGGAGTGCCTCTGGTGGCCCAGGGAAAAGGGGGACCACTATCACTATTACCCCCAGGAGGACAGCAGCAGCTACCTCAGCTTCACCAGCCCCAACAGGGAGCCCACTGGCACCAGAGACCCCAAATCCTGAGCCCAGTGACACGGCTGAGGGGCGTAAGAAGAGGTACCCAACAGCTGAAGAGATTGAGGTGATTGGTGGTTACCAGAACTTGGAGAACTCATGCTTGGTGAAAAACAGAGGAACACCAAAGGGGGTAAGGACAGAAAATTTGATTTATTTAAAAAAAATACAAATGAGCAAGTTTCCACTGTCACTGTGCAATAATGACAAATAAGCATGTTTATTTCAGGGAAAACAATAATCCATCACAATATTTGTGACAGTGCTATCATGAAAATGACAGTGTACTCTGCACATTTACGCCACACAGCCCTCAAACCTTTTACATGTTTACAATACCTTTTGGCCAAAAATAGGCTTTTCCCAATGGTTCAGGTAAAAGCAAGGGTGTTCTCAAACTTTTGACTGGTATCGCGCTGTGTTTGTTTCAGTTATGGTTAAGATAAGTCAAGGCACATTATCTAGTTTGCCATAACTGTTCCTGTAATAATGGCAGAGGGCTTGAGAGACAGACAGAAAGTAAGAACAAAAGAAAGAGAGTGATCTTTCATTAGTGCTGTTAGAAGATCTCCCTCTGTGACTCCAGGCAGGACACATGCTCAGCCTTAAGCCAGCTTAAGCGTTAATTCTCACACCATCACAGCTGACAGGTGAAGTAGCACACTCGCACACAAACACCCTCTTCATCACAACATGACCAAAGCTTGCTGTACTGGACTGAGACTCCAAATATTAACTTGTAATGGAGGGCAGGCTCTTACAGCAGAGGGTGATTTGGGAGTGTATGATGTTCAGGGCAGTTCAGTAATTGCAGTTGAGACTTTCCATGCAATGAGACAAGGTCCCTCTTTCCTTCACACACCCTGATCTGAGACGCTGGAACAGCCTATCCAGTTATTAAGGAAGGTCTTTCTGCAACCATGTCATTTTGCGCCATGCAACGTGAATTTGAGGTCATTTTCTGGACATGTTTTCAATGAGGTTTCATGATTTTCTACTGTTGGGTCATGGATGCACTCTTTAATGACCACCTTGTAATAGAAAGCCTATTCTATCTTTCAGAGTCAGTTTATGTTAGAAATAATGAAACAGATGCTCTATTAGTTATGATATAGCATAATTTTGTATATTTAAGTTCTCTAGGTTACCAAGTTTAACCATAATGTATTTGAGAAGTTAACGTCTTTAGACCAGATCACAATTACTAGTAGAAAATAATAGAATACAGGAAACACGTTGTTTTAACCTAAAGGGAAACATGTCACATGCTTGCTTAACATGATCCGTTCCCTTTTGCTTTGAACTAAATGAGCGGATAGTGGCGCACTGTAAGATTCATATCCCAGACTGTAGACGTTTAAAGTCTTTGGTTCACTTCTTTAGTTTTGCACTTGAGCTATGAGTCTAATATAGTTAGCAAGTAATGGAAGGATATACCTGCCCAGTTAGTATGATGCTGACTGCATTGCATACCTCGCCTCAAATCATGTTTAGTTGTTATGTGTCCAAAGTTTTTTGTTCAACGAAGAGTGCCATGAAAATTCATTGATGGTACTTCTCTCAGATAGGCTTCCCTGTAATTACAGTAAGGTAAAACCAGACCAGACTGTTCCTTTAACTGGGCTTCTACAAAAGCAGAAGATGAATCAGGGGCTAAATCGGGACAGCGTAGATCATGTCACAGCAGCTTCATGTTTTTCATCATTTAAGTGTGTGAAGAACTGAAGAAAACCTGGGGAATTGTGGGTAAGTGGGTGAATTCACTACCCTTCTGTCTGACTCCTGTTTAGCGATCTGACTGGTCTGTAATTTTGTGTCTAGATCAGCGCGGCCATGAGTACAGTACACGAACACAAAGCTAAAAACTGCGAAGATAAAGGTACTTTCACTAAAGACATAAAGTAGTACCTTATAGTCCATGAGTCTATTATTTTCTGTTACAGAACTTTTGTATATTACCGAAAGTTACTGTGTTTGAGTTTATTACAGTGTTGTGATGTTTGAGTACGTTACTCTGTAACAGTATTTTACTAAATTACAGACTGTTACAGACAGTTCTTCACTATATAACCTTCTGTCACAGTGCTCTGGTATATTTTCATGTTCTTATTGGAATTAAATTGTAATATTTGACTTTTCTCAAAAAGAAGGTGAGGCAATGTTAGTAAAGCTAGTAAACCAATCTCCCAAACAGTAGTAATGATCTCTCACTGAAGGATCCCTGTATTACAGTAATAGTGTTGTTTACGTAAGTAGGAATTTTCTGTGCTCTGTTTGCTACTGACTTGCCCTCGATATTTTGGCTCATACTGATCCCTTTTGGATAAAAAACTGAAAACAGTTTAAATCCGTGATGTTTATGATGCATTGGTTGAGATCACATTTGCACAGTTTCTCTCGCACTTGATGAGTTTTGGTGAGGTTTTCTGACATCATTTCAGTGCATGTTTCCAATGGATGCTTCCTTTCACACTAATGAGGACAACAGAGTACAATGAAGCCTCTGAGAGAATCAAGGGACGGCACGGACAAGATTTTCCTGCCATTCAGCCAGTTAATAGACCAGTCCAGGCTGGTGGCCAAACCCCAGATACTGTGCCCTCAGGATCTTCTGTGGGCTGCATGTCCTGTTCAAACAACTACCAGAGATTCAGTGCCATGCATTCACAGAGTAGAGCAATTCTCTTGGGTCTGTTGAAAATTTTTATCAGGTCTTCTGTTCGTCACATACAGGCATCAGATATGGATTCAAATCCATCCAGGCTCTGTCCGAAAATGTGTTCTTCCACAGTGACCCTTGTGAGTCTCAGATCAGCGATAAAGACCCTCAAAGAGACCCATGTTGAGTCCCTGAATCTGATCATTGAGGAGAAACACAACCTTAAACACATTTTCACTCTGAAGATGTTCAGGGTAAAGATAAAGACTTTTACTAATTTGAGTTAAAACATGATTGTTAAATAAAAATGATTACACTTACACTCACATCTCATAGGTATCTTAGAGAAAAAAATTATTATCTTGACATGAAGTAGTCAAATAGATTTATTGTCATTTTAACCATCTGCACAGTAAACGCTGACTTCAAACGTTCTTCTGAGATCATGGTGCAACACAAAACAGCACAAGACAGCGTGGACAGTATAGAGCTATATATAGTGCAAAGAAAGAGTGCAAGACTATAAAACACAAAAGGAAACAATACAATATTGTAGACAGGGCAACATACAATGCAGTATACAAACGCAGAAACTGCTAAAAGTTCGTACTTTGTTATCAGAAAGTATCTTACAGTGATCCATGTTAGATTAAAGCCGTCCTCAGCAGGCTTAGCCACAAGGGACCTCATGGCCATTTGACTGTTTGAAAGTCTTCTTATACCTCTGTATAACCCAGATAGCACTGATAGATTGATTTTTGTAGATTGATTAATGTTTTTCAGTCGACTTTGCAGCAGTAAAACATATTTGTAGGCAAAGCATGGACAGATCAATTCACCATTGGTCAGTTTCCCATGAGAAGAAGACTGGAATAATTCTAATGGACAAAACAACACCAACTTGGTCCAGTCTTTTGAATGTCTCACTCACTGTTGCGAGTATAAGCTACATTGACTACCCCTGCGGAAGGGGGTGAAGGGGTGAGCTATGTAAATTAGATACTTCACTGAATAACTCATTTAAATATATATTTTGGACGGTAATGCTAAGCTGGTTAGCCCTTTCCTTCCTGAGCAGCACTAATGTACACTGACCTAGAAAATATCTTGTTTTATGTGTATGATACATAGCAGATACAACACATGCATAATTTTAAGCAGGATAATCCATTCTTGAAGATGATATAAACATTCGTTCAGTTTATTAAAGATAACTGAAAACATAATGTGGAAATGTTATGTTTTCCTAATATCACTTCATTCCCAAAATCTCACATTTCAAACCTGTTTCTGTGCCATATAAAGTAATAATAGTTAGTGATGAGTGTGATTTTTTTGTTACGATGCATTGTTGAATGCTTATGTAATTCATTTTTTAACTTTTCTTTAACATGCTGGTAAGCTACATACCCATTAAACTGTTTAAACATCAAATAAATTGAATGAAAAACAAACAAAAAGCACATATTTACAGTAACTATTAATTGTTTTAAACTATTTTATCGATTCTTATGCATGCCCAAACACTGATCATCAAAACACTCCAGCAGCGTTTTCTTAACATTTGAAATTATTTCCCACCACCAGTTTTAGCAAACTGTAGCTCAGGTTATCAGCTTCATGGAGCAGCTTTCAGATTTACAATCAGTGATTGGGCGGCTGAGATATAATGGTGCAACACTAAACAGCACATGACTGCGCTGGGTCGGCAGGAAAGGGTTGATAACGAATGGAATCTGTCAGGCGACGACATTTGTGCAATGACTGATTCCCCTTAGTGTTATCTACGTTAGAAGGCCAGAAGTGACCTCATGACTTTTGGAGGGTTTGGTAGGCCAGAAGAGTGAACTAAAGTGCTGTCACACTTCAGTGCTGTACGTTACTGGCTAGTGTGCATATTTCCCCAGATATGGACTCTGTTTTTCTATTTTTCAAAAAGGTTGCAATAGCATAATGTGAAAGTGTAATGTATCTCTGAATCTCCTCTAATAGAGAAATATCTGTTCTACTTTAACTTGCCAGCTGACGTAATTTGGGGTTCTATCGTTTGAAAATAGTCAAAAACGGACCAAACCCTTCAAAAATATGAACTACTCTTAAGGCTACTGCCTTCACAAGTTGGTGGAGGTGGTACTTGACACCATAGGGTCTTATAGCTATGTAGAAGATAAGACTAGTAGCCTATGCTCCATATTTGAGACAAGAAGTTTAACTTGCCTACTTCCTGGATATGTATCCAAATGCTACATTTTTATGATGTTTGGTTAGCATTGAACTGAATTTTGTCTACATTCAGTGCTGAATCATCAACACTGTCGAGCAAACACTGAACAACATCAGTACGGAATTCACATCGACAGCTATTTAGAGCCCAGACATGCAGCCATCACAAATGACAATTTAATCAAAATACATGCCGCGATCACAATTTAGGGCTTTTTTTCGTACTAGGACAGCACTTCACTACCCTGCATTTTAATACGGACCGTGTAACGCCGCCAGTACCTGTGCTAACTGGTGACTGAGGGACAGTAGGAGAGAAATCATGAGTTGAGTACCTTAACTTAACCCTAACCCTAAGCCTAACCTTAACCTAACACTAACCTTAACTGTCACCAGTTAGTGCTGACACAGACGATGTTATGCAGTGTGCATTAAAATAGCGTAGTGAAGCGTTGTCCTAGCACACATTGAAGCCCTAAATCGTGATCGCAGCCCGTATTTTGATTAAATTGTATTTTGTGGATGTGGAAATGATCATGCTCTGTTTAAAAGTAAGTGAGTAAGTAAGTTTAAAAGTGAAATGCTCCATTATGGAGAAACTCACAGAGTCTGTACTGTTTAGAGCGGTGGTGAATGGAAGCAGACGTCTGTCTCTAAATGTTCCTTCACATTTGGTTATGGATTAAATATTTATGGTTGTACTGCTTGATGCCTGAAAGGTTGTTCCACCGGAGTTTTGAAAGACAGCCTCCAGTTCATAGAGCATCTGCTGTAGGATCTTGTCACAGTGGTGCGGGCTAGGCCTGCACAACTGAGAGCTATCATGGAAGGAGCAGGCTGGAGATAGGGATTCCATG
>JBBPDC010000129.1:167590-177678 GCA_037974485.1 Hemigrammopetersius urotaenia
AAACCGGCAGATATTCTGGCGGCTGGAGAATCGGCAGCAAATGTGAGTCCGTCACTTCCGCTAAGAGCTAAACGTTACTGTTCCGTTTAGGACAGCACTGACCCACAGCAGTGTGCACTACACACTAAACCTCAGTGCACTGACGGTAGTGTGCGATTTCGGACACACCCAGTATCACTCAACTAAAACACAGGACACCTGACAACAAGACTCTAGACTCAAATACACCCTTGTCAAAGTAAAAGTCCTCAAAACTTAAAACAGCGGCCTCTACTGGCCACTGGCAGAGATTAGTCACAGGTAATACAGCTCTGTTCAAAAATGCGGAATAACTAGACACCAACATGTTAACCAGTGATTTATTATGGTATAAAATAGATGTTATTGAATAGTCTACTAATAGTCTTTTATATTCAAGAATCTTTAATATTTTCTTCAAGGTTACAATAAATAACAATTTGAATAGTAAGTAACTATTTGAATGTCAGACATTCTGGATATTAATTTTATTGTAACTTCATTCATGATGCTGTACAGCTTCCTCAGTTCTATAATCTCATTTAGCTCAGTTCCATTGTTTCTGCTAGTAACGTTTTTCCACGATGACTCACCACACCTAAATCTTCGCTGCCAAGTCAACAAAACCGAATGAACTGAAAACAAACCCTCCATCATCCATGACCTTGTTTTGGTTTAAGAAATTGAAACAAAACGAATCCACATGCACCCACCGTTCATTCCTGTTCACCAAACTAAAATAATTTGACAAACTGAAACTGCTTCCTTTTACGGCTTCCTGGATGTTCTTGGAACTTGTATAACATCATGTTGGAATCGTGTTAGATTTGTAATGTGGCTTAAAACTTCGACAGCATTTGAACAGTATCGCAAATCAAACGTTCTTTCCACTTTGTGAAAGAACGCATCTATGCTGGTAATCAAACAAGCTTATTGGACGCTGATATTCATGACACATCTATGCACGACACAAGGACAAGACTGACACATAGGTGTACAGAGATAAAAAAACAGGCCAATATCACACTTTAGACCATTAGAAATAAACAGCTTTAGAAGAACATCATTCACTTTACTCTCAAAACCAGTGCCTGTTTTAGCCGACTGTGGTACAATTCAAATTAATTGAAAATTAATTCCCATTTAATCCAAACAGTAAATTTAGCCAAATTCATTTGCTCTAAATATAATGTAAAATGAATGTTTATTAAATATGCCTGTTTTTAAAGCTTGTGCCACCTTGTATAACATGATGAAGAACACAGAGTTAGCATTAAACAGAAATGTTACATGTAGGTACTTTATTAAAATTGTACTGTAAGAATTTCTTAATCAAAGCAATGTTTAGGCCGCGTATCACCGCTTTGATTAAAGAGAACAATGGATGACATACAAAGCAACACACAGTGTTGAGCACCAGCTCACTTTAACACACACAAAACTGACATGTAGGAAGTTTCATCGCTGAGATGCACAATGTTGTTTCAAAAGCTAGCGGAACATGGAAGGCGGCTAGCGTCCGGTTCTGAGTACCTGTTCTGATGATGAAGCTGTAAATATTGGAACGAAATCCGGGACCCTTTCCAAAAAGAGACACAGAGTAGCCGGTCTGCGGGTTGAGGTCTGTGGCTGGATATGAGCGAGTAGAGCCGGGGAGCATTATGGTGAATTTCTTAGTGGCTCCTCCGTCACTGATGTTCCTCATCGCGGCATGTGAGCCAGGAGCTACGCCATGAACTCCCGCTTCCTTTCTCCTGCCATCACCTGCCTTGTCCTCTTCCCCACCTCTGTCCCTTTTATCACCATCTTCCTCCTTTCTTTCTGGTCCTGATCTTCCTCTTCCATGCTCTCCCACGCTCATTACAAAGTTTTGAAACATTCCTTTAGGCGCTCCCCACACTACGATAAACCCTTTCGAGGATACATTCTGAACTCCAACATGATCGATGCCATCTTCTGAACCCTCAGACAGTGAAAACGCTGCTTTGGGTTCAGCTATAGTCTTGTTTGCTAAGAGAACTTGGCTTTTATCTGGTGAGGGACCAAGTTTAGGCTCTTGGTCTTTTGGCTCTTTCTCATCTTTCGAGTCATCAGTAAGTGTTGCTTTTGGCTTCGCGTGAGTATCTTTTGTTGGAGGTTTGACGAAGGTGCCGTTTTTCCTCCTAATTGTGAAGGCTGGTCGAAGACTGCTGATGGTTTCAGGCAGCACTTGGTCATGGGGAGCAGTTTGTCCAGCTTTGCTCTTGTCTCTGGGGAGAATGTGCTCAGTTCTGTCAGCACCTTGGGATTCCTCATTAGTTTTGACGGCAGGCTTGTCTGTTGTGAGAGTGACTCTGGAGTCTTTCTTTGCATATTTGTCTGCTTTGAGACCAATTCTAGACGCTGTGCTTGCATCTTCATCTGATGAGAGACTGACTGTGGAGTCACTGCCTCTTGTTTCTTGCGTACTATTTTGTATTCCTCTTGCAAAGGTGGTGGCATTTGCTTTCATTTCTCTTTGAAGGTTTGGTGGAAATCTGATAATCGCACCATTTTTCCTTCTAAGTGTGAATGGTGCTTTGGGTTTCAGTCTGTTCTGAGTGCTGCTGTTGATTTCAGGTTCTTCTTGGTTAGGGGCTCCTGAGGGCCCAACAGTGCTGTTGTCTCTGTCTGAGACTTTCGGCAGTTCAGGTCTCAGTATTGGACTCCTGTTGGGGTGCAGAGGAGGCTTCAAAATCAGCCTTGTTCGGTTTTGGAAAGGTTGCCGGAGGAACGTACCTCCTCTAAATGGTGTTCTAGGAAACAGCGGCAAAGTCTTGTTTCTTACTTTTTGCTGCTCAGACTCAGTCTTGCCCACTTCACTTCTACCATTCACCCCTTCGGTGTCTGTGCTGATGTCTGTCAATGGTAATTTGGTTAATGAAGGAGCAACGCTGTGTCCGTGGATTGACTCAGTCAGTAGGCCTCGCCCATCAGAATTCGACTCTTTAGAACCTCCTGGCTCCCTTTCTGATGTCTCTGGTACGGAATGAGAAATCGGGGCAGAGTGGCTGTTTCTGTTTGACTGTCTGTCTTTGAGTATTTGGGATTTTTCCAAAGGATTGGGTCTCCTTCTCTGTCCTGGGGTTGCTGAGCCAGGTGGTGTTCGTACAATAGGATATCTGTTTCTAGAGGACAGGGACATCTTGGGAGAGGTTCTATTAAAGTGTCTCTCTGTTAATAGTTGGTTTGCGGGCTTGTTTTGTGTTTTGGATGGCAACAGGACTGGCAGGGTAACAGGGATTGCCGGAGGAAGTGAGGGCGGTGGTGTGGAGTAAGCAGAGCCACGTGAACGACTTGTTCCAGCTTCCTCATGTTGTGTGCTTCCCCTCACGAGACTCTCTGTGAATGTCTCTGGTGAATAGCTTGTTGGCTGTGAAGTGACATTTATTATACCAGTCTCCTCCCCCTCACTTGTTGCTTCTGTATCTTCCCAACTTGTCCTCTCAACAAATGGCTTTTGTTCAGTTCTTTCACCATTCAATGGCGTAACCCCTTTTGCGAAGCCCTCAGACCTGCTCAGGAGAAGGTTTCGTACGATTTCATTTCCGTTGATATGACCAATTATGACGGTCATGTTTTTCGTCACCACTTTTCCATCCGATGACCCGTTAAAGTGGATCCTCCTATGGCCTACCAAGACCTTTCTGACACACTTTGTCCCATTGATATGGGCTGTGAGGTTCTTTTCAGTTGTAATTGTTGGCTCCAGTGGCTCTTCACTTGAGTCAGACATATTTTGAAAAGACTCTGGAACCTTCACTGAATCTGGGCTTTCTTCTGAGCCCTGGGTTGTTGGCTCTTTGCCATCCTTCACAACATTTCTTATTGGTTCCATCCCAGATTGGCTTCGATTAATTGACTCTTTTGAACCTGTGTCCAGACTGGTCTCATTCCTGTCCAGTGCCCTTGTGCTGTCTCCAGTCTTTGGATGCTCCAGTCCGGACCATACGCTTGGTTCCTTTGCTCTTGGCCCCTCAGCTGGGTACATTCCTGTTGGCTTTTTTAAAGGATACGAACCAATTCTTCCACCTCCTGCGCCTGTCCTTGTGCCATTGAACCGCAACATCCCAACATTTGGTCTTCTTATTATGTCTGGTCGGCTGCCAGGTCTGAGTAAAGGCTTTTCTTTAAACGTTGGCTTGCTTTGGCCAGATCGAGAGGGCATCCTTAGACCTGGTCGAGCAGACATGTTTCCTTTGGGTGTACTGATTTCCTTGAACTTTCCAGGATCCTGAGCTCCAGGAGGCATCTTCCGTTCATACTTATGTGGCCTTTGGATCACCACAGAGAGAGGCTTTGTCCCACCAGTCTTGCTGTCACTGCTGTAGTTTCCCAGAGGAGTCTGCATGGTCACAGTTCCCACGGTCAGCCTGGGTAAAGTGTTTGCGGTGGTCCCTGAAGGTGCGAATGAAGTTTACAAGTTGTAATCAATCTAAAGAGTTTGCTGCTTTCTATTTGACTTGGTTTGCTAGAAGGAGAGAAGTCCTGCTCAACTGTAAGATATTAGGGGTTAATGTTCAAAGTTAAACCAGTTATAAATGTAATTTTTACTGATTAATTACTGATCGGCATTCACAGCAACCATGTGATTCTGTGGGTCCACCATCACTGTTTCCTGGAAAGTGAAAGGAGATTTTATATGTTCAAAATGCGAGGAATAAAAAAAGGAAAGAAGATCTGATGCTACTCGTTAGTGATGGGAGGCGGAAGTGAGTCATCATCGCCATAAAAGAGAAAGATAGAAAACGTTCTTTGATTCGGCAGGAGACTAGCCCTGCTATTCATGGGTTCACTTCATTTGTGCAGAACCATTTCCTTCGCCTCATTTGAAGCTCACTTTGGAGTATTTCAATAATGAGTGATCTTATTTCAGGAAATAGTCAGCTTAACAGCCTGAGCCAAAAAATCACGACTGTCCAGCCGAGAGACCCCTTAAACCTTATATGTTTGATTTTTGGCTGAATTTCATCAGTTTACATGGAATAATTTTAATGAAGTCTCAGTTGGATAGTGGCTGGACTCAACAAGCAACTTTCTCAGTTCCTTGCCTACAACCAAATAAAGAACTTCAGTGGCCATCGCCAGCTTTCTTATAATAAATATTTCGGAATTACATATAAATGTCATTAATATCACAGTTGCAGCCAAAGGTGTACATACATTCACAGCAGGCATGTATTTCATAAAGTATTGACCTGACCTTTTTGCATTTGTTTTTTTTTGACTGGATACAGCTTCATTACAACAAAAATCACTAAATCAATGCACATATTCTAATTTATAATCAGTTTCTTGAAAAAAAAATGGGTAAAACTACGCATACAGCATCGTAATAATATATGTAATGTGCTGGAATAAATATTTTTATTAATAAATCAAGAAATGCGGTTTAACCAATTCTGCCTAGCAGAGTGCTCAAACAGCTAAACAGAACTTTGCCAGAAGCTTGTTCATGACAACCAAAAGCATTTATTTGGGACTTAAATTTAACCAAATACTAGATGTTCTGTATGTGTAATTTGTTCCCTGGGTTGTTTTCAAGAAACTCACAATAAATTCAAATTTCACACCAAACCTGTGAATTTGTTTGTGGATTATAACGATGCATGATGTCCAATCATTCTACAGAAAAAGCTGGTTCTCAGATCTTTGGAAGCACAGCACTGCCACATCTATTACAAGTGTATGTAAACCTTTGGCTACAAATATATATGAATATTGTCAGCAAATAGTATCACAGGTTATTAGTGATACGATAGAAAACCTCTTCAATTTGGCTTATACAGTGGTGACGACTGAAAGGACCTTTAAAAGTCACTCCTTTCACGATCTGTGGGAAAGAAGTGGTTAGACTCTTCAGAAGTGTCAGCAGGCTGTTTGGGGAAAATCCTCAGGAACCTGAAACATCTGAAGTTAGAGATCTGCTCTGTTTTCTAATCGACACTCACCGGGAGTTGCCTGCACGGTTGCTGGCAGGCTCCGCCCACCGTCTCGTTCTGCTACCAGAGAGATGTCGTACAAGCGACCAGGTACCAGATTGTCAATTTGGGCGGAGTCTCTCTCGGGGGGCAGCTTCATCTCCTGACCTCTGCTGCCTGATGCGTCTGTCTGGTTGGGCGAAACCGAGAGGATGTATCTGTCAATTTCCCCCCGGGCTTGCTCCCACTGGACAATGACAGATGTTGTGCTTGTCTTCACAACTTGGAGGTCCTGGGGGCCCGAGATCACTGAGGAAGAAACGAGGAAGGTTCACATATTAATGGTGTTGAAACGTTCTGAAAGAATGTGAGTGTTTCTGCTGGATCAAGAGGTTTAATATGGTGGGGTGTGTTTGGGGAGTATTGTAGAGGGGTGCTTTTTGAGTTTTGTCCACCGCTTCTATTTTGTTGACAGGGCTTGGGTTTGTTTTGTTTACTGGCTGTCGATCAGGAGGAGGTTGAAGAGGGATTTCTTTATTGCCAGACTTTCTTTATTGCCATAGTGACAAAGGTTTTGGGGTGGTGGTCTGGAATGCAGAAATATTACCCGGGGAAACAATGTAGCACCTACTGAACAGCCCTCCCATCAAACAGCCTTGACACCGAGGTAATGATATCCTGCTAACTAACAACGCCCCCCACTGTGAAACGCCTCACAGGTAACAACACAGTGATGAAAAAAGAATGAAAAAAAGATTTTGTCCGCATTAACAAGACAAAAGCGTGTAAGAGGAGTATTTATACTTGATGTTTATAGACATGAACGGATAAATGCCTTTTTATTTTGTTTAGAATAAAATTAGATTAAAGATTTAATAAATAAAGAAGAGGCCCTTTGTTTGGACTCACAGGTTTGGAACTCGGTCATGCTCTCGCTTCCCATCTTGCCGTCCTTCTCACCGACGATGGTCACGGTGTACTGTTGCCCCGCAGCCAGACCGACCTGGATGTACGTGGTCAGGTGTCCGCTCACTATAGACGTGATCTTCTGATCGCTTTCTTTCTGTGGGATGTGGATAGATTCTTATCAGTCAGGAAGAAACAAACAGAGGACGCTGCTTTATTTTTTGGGAATTACTAGTACTGTATAACAGTGTATTCATATATATATAAAATTATATTGTTGACTGTGCAGCTGTCATATTGTGTTATATGTTGCTCTGACAGTCCAGGGAGATATTATATATTATTGTTGTATGTTATTTTATCTTAATATGATTTGGGTAAGAAGGAATGCCGCAGTACTCCTTCTCGACCAGCAGGCGAAGCTTTGAGTCAGACCTGTCTTGCTCTGTCTTTCTTCCTGGGCTGTTTGTTAAACATCTTCCAGGCCAATGCAAAATGAGTCACTGCAAACATCATTTTTGGACCTCAACATCACACTCAGCAGCTACGCTGTTAAACTCACGACACGTGGAAATAGCGTGTGAGCACACTGTGGGAAGAGTATGCCTCAGTTTTGGACATGTTTTATTGATGACAAGTGTTTTTCTCTAATTAGCTGTGGGATGACAGGCCGAGCCTAGGAGCCATGTAACCAGGCCCCAAGTCGATATTGAATTAGAATGGAAAAGACCACGTAACCTCGGAGGACTGAACGCATTACCACACCTGCCAGCGTAACGCCACAACCCCACGGCTAAACCTGGGGCACTTCACACTGATGGCCATAGGGTTTGTTTTCACATGTTTAGACTTTACCAGTCCACGTGAAGCTTGGTGTGGTTGTAGCCCCACAGGGCTGATATGGAATACGATAAGAAATGCTTTATTAGTCCCATGGAAGAGAGAATTGCAATGTTGGGATAGACAGAACAAGAAAGTAGAAGCAGGATACGATATGAAAACTATACATTAAAACAAGATCATATAAAGAGAACTGTACTAAATTCAAAAAAGTAAATCACCATACGAAGGCCTCTGGGAGGCATACGATTGGAGCTCACCATGATGAATTTGTAGAGTTGGACCAACTAATAAATAACATTAGTGCAAAAATGCTTTACTAGACAATATCTAATAAAACTCACATAAAACTCACTGCCACATTATTGGGTGCACGCTATAGGGGCGCCACAACTGACATATACCAATATCTCAATAACCTCTGCAGCTAAAATGTTGAAAGTTGGTGTATTTACACTCCTCATTTGCCACATCTTGACCGGGATTGTCTAACCATATGGCTGCCGGCAGCCAATCAAAATTCAGCAGCCAGTACAGTATGAAAAGTTCTAGGTTGTTCATAACGGCATAAACTGTACATGCTGTTCACCCAATTTCACACAAATTAGCCTTGAGGTGGCGCTACAACATGTTCTCCTCTGATGTGGTTTTGTCTATCTTGAAAATAGTTTTGTTCTTAAAATCTTTACAAAACACACAGAATTCAAATGGTCCTCTTTCACCTGTTGAGGCAGTCAGGTCACTCAACATCACACTGCTTCAGACAGTTCACAAATTCTGCTTGGACCCCACCGATCGCTGATTAGTCTCGCAGACACTGCGGCGGTCATATTACACCCTACAGTGAGGTATGGTTGGTTCTTTTTATAAATTGGAAAGCTCACCTTCCAGGGTTTTAAAAGTAACCGTAAAAAAATACACTTTAACTTTGCCAATTCAAATGGAGGCTGTTCTCCTGCTCTGGTTCTGTTTTTGAAAAAGGTTAATTAGTAAATGCAATCGGACCCAGGTGAGAGCCTGGAGGCACCTCGCTGTTAATCAGGAAACAGTAGACAAAAATCTCTCTCTCTCTCTGTCCATCACTCTGTCCATCTCTTAGACTCTCTTTTCGTCCCAGCTGCTGGCCTATGAGGTCATTCCTCTGGCCACTGTGATGTTTTTGACACTGTTTACGCCTCTCTTAGCAACAAGCATCCCACATCTGTATCTCTTCCGTTTGCCACAAATATCCCCTGCATTTCTATATCTTTCTCTGTCTCTTCTCATCCCTCTCTCTCTCTCCCCCTTGCTCTCCCTGCATAGTCAACCCCCTTCCCCTCCCCTCGCCTCATTTCAAGTGTCACATTCTCCTTCCTCTCCTATCGGCCTTTGTTCGCTTCACACTCTCTCCCTTGTGTCCTACACTCTTCCTGCCCTTCTTTTCTGACTGTGTCCATCTTTCTCACACCCCACCCCATCACGTTTTGGGTGTGGGGAGGGAAATGTGCCTTTTCTGCCTTTGTTTTTGTCTCAGTGACTCCTTTCCCCGTTGCTAAATGTATCTGCTGTTTAATATTTGTGAACTTCTGGGCGGTGTCCTGGTGTCCTGGACAATAATTTTATTTTCAAATGTCCCTGCTCTGTCTCTCTCTCTCTGTCTTTGTCTCAGTCACTTTCTCTCTTCTGGAAAAGCTGTTCTTAAAAAACGTTCAGGACAAGAGGCAATGGAATATCACCATGTAAATCCAGACGAGTCCATGGGGAATCAAAGTCCCGAGTCTGAAAGCGTGGTTACTGATCCAGGATCAGCTCTGGCTGTACCATATCTGTTCATGTATTTAATAAAAGATGCAGACAAACACCCACATAGCTTTAGGCACAAAGCAAAAGAAGTTATGGGCAAACTGTATGAAATCTGCAAAGAGGTAAAAATCCCATCAAACTGTGAGCCATTCCTTCTGCTGCGTTCTGAAGAGGCACTACTTCAGATGGTATCTGGGGTAACACACTTCAGTTGTCAGCACTTGTGTTAATCATTTACTAGAGAGGAGAAAACCAGGACTTTCTTTTATATTGGAAGACTCCTGCGACACAACTGTCATCTTCTCTGTCGTGAATCACTGCAGATTCTCTGGACGATCTGTACCTTTTCGTTCGAGATCAGAATATCTGCTAAATGACTTAATATACAGTACTGTGCAAAAGTCTTAGGCCCCTGTGCCAATTGTTTGAAACCATTTATATCAGCAGAGAACATTAGAATAAATGCAAACATACAAGAAAGCAGTAAAAAGTATCAAGATTTTTTTTTCTCCAAAAAGTAGTTGCAGTTTTGTGAGCTGTTAGAAGAACACAGGTTCGGCTCCAGGTTTCTGCTGGATGCCTCCAGTCACTGTGTGGGTTTAT
>JBBPDC010000129.1:229816-240924 GCA_037974485.1 Hemigrammopetersius urotaenia
GTGACCCCTTTCCAACGACCCTCGAAAACCGCTATTAGCTGAAAACTGCTCACCTCGGACAAAAGTAATGGGACACCGGGGCGAGGTGATCGGGTTTTGGGTCGTTGGAAAGAGTGCGAGATATAAATAAATAATTCCATGAAATGAACACGGTTTACGAGTTTAGACTCATGAGTCACAGCACCGAGTCAAGTCTCGAGTCACTGAGGGAAGTTTAAAGTCAAGTCAAAAGTCTTTCTTTGTACTATTTAACAAAGAAATCGTGCCTCAGTCCCCTTCTCTGGTCTAGCCTTCCTCCCAGAATCTCAGTTGAACAGATTTTTGTGAAATCCTGCAGACTGTGCGTCTTCTAATACAATTCTCTCTTCCATTTGTCCTCAGGTTATGGCCATGCAGCTCCAGGGACAGATGCAGGAAAAGCCTTCTGCATGTTCTACGCAGTACTGGGCATCCCTCTGACGCTGGTGATGTTCCAGAGCTTGGGCGAGAGGATGAACACGTTCGTGAAGTACCTGCTGAAGCGTATCAAGAAATGCTGTGGCATGAGGATCACAGAGGTGTCCATGGAGAACATGGTGACGGTGGGCTTCTTCTCCTGCATGGGGACATTGTGCATCGGGGCGGCCGCCTTCTCCCACTACGAGGACTGGAGCTTCTTCCAGTCCTACTACTACTGCTTCATCACCTTGACCACCATTGGCTTTGGGGACTTTGTAGCGCTGCAGAAGAACCGGGCCCTGCAGCGAAAGCCCGTGTACGTGGCCTTCAGCTTCATGTACATCCTGGTGGGGTTGACGGTGATCGGGGCCTTCCTCAACCTTGTGGTGCTGCGGTTCCTCACCATGAACAGTGAGGACGAACGGAGGGACGCTGAGGAAAGGGCGTCTCTGGCGGGAAACAGGAGCAGCATGATCATCCACATTCAAGAGGAGTCGATGCAGAGGAGCCGGAGGAGACGGGAGCAGCAGAGGCAGCAGAGGTACAGATCGGAGGTCACGGACCTGCAGTCCGTTTGCTCCTGCATGCACTACCACGAGTTCGGCAGCTCCGCTGCCCTCGCCTCGGGGGGTGGAGGAGCAGGGATGGGAATGGTCGGAAGAGGCTTTTCCCACCAGAACTCGTTCAGCTGCCAGCTGAGTCCACCCCAGTACTTTCACTCTGCTGTGACGTACCGCATTGAGGAGATTTCGCCCGAAACACTGAAGAACAGCTTCTTGCCTTCCCCCATCAGCTCCGTGTCCCCCGGCCTGCACAGCTTCACGGACAACCTGCGCCTGATGAGACGGCGCAAGTCCGTCTGAACGAACCCACGGGCTCCCCAAACCCTTCCCCCTCTTTTTCAATAAGAAAAGTATTTATTCAGTAATAGCTAAACCAGTGGTCACGGTCACGATCCATTCTGCGCCCCCTGCCCGATCTCTACCGCTTGTGTCACGGTTGCGTAGATTACCGTCTTACCGCAGGGTCCACAATGGAACCGTAAAAGAAACCCTTGTATTCCCAAAAGGAATGAATTATTTTTGGGGTATTTTGCACTCTTACATGCTGGATTAGCATGTTATGCTGTTGGCCAGGAACACAGTAGCTTTCCAAACACCTCAGCATTAAGCTCAATTCACTACCAGAACACGTTCGCTTTGCACTGGATGGGCACATTGCCGTGATAGCATTGCAAGGCATCAAAAACACTTTTACAATGTTTTACAAGTTGTTTTAATCAAAACTGCTTGTTTAGGGGTTAGATTTTGTACATATTCTTCTATTTGTTCTTCTAACTGCCTCTGTTCCAATGGGATAGTGCAGATTGGAAGTAACTTTGTTCTTCATTGATACAGATGAACAAAGCTAGGCAAGTTTTCTTGCTAGACCAAATTGTAAATAGCACCGAGTAGGCTTGTTTGCATGAAACCTTGCTTCAATTTGAATGTTTTTTCATCCATGTAGATTGACAGAAAGCGACTCATCAAGCTAATCTTATGAGATGTGATCCCACAAAGACAAATCAGTCATGAGTGTAGATGGACAGACAGAAGCCTAATAGAAAAACATTGTAATGTTGTAAAATGACAGATGTATGTGGTGCAACCTGGGCCGTAACGTGGCCTATTAACAGGAAGTGTACATCGGGCATGGGACGCAGACCGGGACACCAACCTTGCTCCTACAGATCCAGGTTCAAGAAGTGCTTTATTGGCATCCTGTCCATATAGTCATATCAAAAGCTTCATTTTCTTGACATCATTCGAAAATACCAGCTGTTTTCCCATCTTGAGAACACTTCATGACGAATGGGCCAATTCAAATGGTCCAAAATGACTTGGAATAGATTTTCAGTAAATAAATGTAGCTAAAAGTTAAGAAGTGTTCTACAAAGCTTCCATTTTTTTAATATTGTTCATTGGACCACATCCTGCCAGTGATCAAGTCATGATCTATACACAGTGCAATTAAACAAGAGATACCTTCCTGTGGAATTGCTTTATCCCAGTCCACCCACTCCTGACTTGGCCACGCAAGGATCCGTCTCGAAAGTCCTTGATTAGCTCCCCTCTTTAAAAGAAGGTGCAAAAAGGGGTTGAAGCCTCAGTTGTGAGTGTGAATAGCCTTTTACACACCTGAAGAATCATTTCAGGATGAAAAGTTAGTTCACAACCAAAAGTGTATGAAGATACCATCAGGATGGTTGTAAATTGTGATAAGACAGAACTGTGCAAAAGCATTAGGCACCTGAGAGCATTACATTTAAAACCTGTTTAGTTGAGCAGTAAAGTAACTTTTTTTTTTGGGGGGGGGGCGTAGTTTCTAAAACTAAACTTTAATTTAGTTTTAATGCATTGCCTTTAAAGAAAATGTAAAGGTAAATAAATACTTTAACTTTATTGCTTGAAAAACCTGTTAGCATTAGTCGTTAGCATTAGCAGCGTGCGGCAAGCGAAAACAAAGACTCGTCCACAAAAGAAAGGTTGAACTAACTCTCTCTACCCACATGTTTGGACTGAGCACAGCTTACTAATACTACATACACTGAGATCACTGTTGAAAACACTAAAAATATGCTGCAGCAGCTTCTTCTTCTTCTTCTTCTTCTTCTTCTTCTTTTCAGTGTATTACTGCCACCGCTGAACTGGTGGAGGTACTACAGTTCGGTTCTCAGAAAAATCTACGTTGGAATGCGGATCTGTGTAAAACTGAGGGGTTCCTGTATATGCTTTAAAAAGCCAATATTATAATACATATATAAAGAACATAGAGTTAATTGGGTTTTACTGTATGTGAAACTGATTAATCTCCTTGTAGAAGCCTGCTATTACATTGTGGTTCTCATCAAATGTCACACCTCAAATGTAATATGTAATACCTCAAACACGTGGTTCAGCTCAATCAAAGCTTTTTCAAATTAAATCAGGAGCTGCTGATGGAATTTCACAATCCAAACACCAGCTGGAGGAACCTGGAACCGAACCTGTGTTCTCCTCACCAGCTCACACAACTGAATTTTTACGAACAAAACAAATCTTGATTCAAGTTTCGAGATTTGTCACATGCATAGCTATACAAGTACAGCAACGCGCCCCGGAACATTATAAAATTTGTACAAATTTTAAATTAAAAATCAAATCTAAATAAGTTAAAAGTGAAATATGGAAGCTAAATTAGAGTATTTTAAGTTAAAGCTAAAAATTATTAGTGAAGCAACAATCTGGCAGATATTATTTAATGTTTTTTTGTTTGATAGTATTTTATGTTAATTGGTGTATTTTCAAGAATTATGGCTTTAAACAGTTTAAACTGGAGCCTAAGACTTTTGCACAGTGACCACGACTGACTCCTGCTATAATGGTTCTAAATAAGGATTCTTCCATTAACAATGTGAAGGTTCTCAAAACTTCAGGAAGGTTCCTCTCACTTTACGCATCTCATTTATGTAAAGTGATCCCCCAAGAGCCCAAGAACCGTTCGTTGGGAGGTTCTTCAGGGCAGCGCCTGGCCCTCAGATGGTCCACGTTTGTTCTCCAACCCAATCCAACACAACATGTAGCGATAAAGGAGAACCTGGACCTTCTGGGGGTCCCTGCAGAGTGGTCTGAGAACCAGTGGAACCCTTTTAGGTGCAGGAGTTTTTTAGGAATGGGAGGGCAAACCTGCAGGAAGGTCCATCTTCAGGAGGAGGGTTGGTGATCACGGATTTACTACTGATACACACACACACACACACACACACACACACACACTCACAAACACACACAGCATCTACAAAAGCTGCTCTTTAACCAAAATGTCATTTTGGCACTTTTCATTCTCCTTTGTTCGGTCCTCATGATGAGACTCGTACAGGCGCGCTGTCGGAATCACGGAGGACGGAAAGCCGATGAAACTCCACGAGTCTCTTAATAAAGGACGCGACGCATGACGCATGGATATCTGTTCTCCACAGAAACTCATTTATCTGTTCATCGGCGGGCCGCTGTTTGCCCCCCTCTTTTTTTGAGCAAAGCCCAGAATCTTGGGCTTGAATTTTATCACCTGACCTTGTTCTCACGCGAGACGACGCACACCAGAGCTTCGGCTACAATACGGAGAGAGGAGGAGAAAAAGAGAAAGATTATTTTTTAACAGGCAGAGAAGAATTATACTCTTTTATCTTATCTAAAGACGACTTCTAGCTGGGGAGAATCTCAAGTGCCACACACCAACGAATGAGAAATAAAACAAAAAAAAACTGATTTCAAAAGGGACTTGAAAGCATCAGGTTTTCTTTCTTTGTTTGTTTTTGTTTATTTGTTTGTTTGATTGTTTGTTTGTTTGTTTGTTTTGAAACAAGCAATTCCGTTTGGGAAGACAAAACGCCGAAATGTCGGTCAACCCCAGCACCTAGCATGTGCATCCGTCACCATTCGATATGTGCGAGACCTTCTGTTTTTTTTGTTTTTTTTTAATTTTGTTTCTTTATTTTATTTTTAATTTATTAAAAAAACATCGTTTCCTTTAGAGGGAGGTTTCGTAAACTGTAACCTGTATGTAGAGAATTTTCCAATTGTGTAATATATGGATGTGATTGGAAGGGGGCAGCGAAAGTCTTCAGGTTTTGCCTGATCAATAAATTTAAGAATTGCATGTGCTTTGAAAAAAAAAAGAAAAGAAATAACTGGTATGCATAAATTGTGAAAAAGGGAAAAAAACAAAAGCAACTTTGCCAATGGATTGAATATCAAAAGCAAATAATCCTTTAAGTTTATTTTCTAACAAAAAAACGAATAAAAAGTTATTTTTGTTCTTCTCAAAGATGTCCGATTATCGTCCCAATGTCTCAAGAACTTCGTGAAGGTGCTTCCACGCATGCAGAGAACCCGCAGGTTCCATCAGTGAGAGCCATATGGCCATATGTCTGGTTCCTCATCAATAACGGTTCCATTCACATCTCTAACCCCAGAACGTGCTGACGCTGTTGGAACATTTCTTACGAAGGGGGAAAATACTACACGATAACAGACCCTGATCAAAATCTACTTATTATTCATTCAATTAATGCTAATTCATTCTTGTTATTATCTGTAATTGCTAACTATGCATTACTGATTACATTTACTGTCTCTAAAGGTTTTGCCTTTGAGGTGAAACCTGAAAGGAGGAAACTGATAAAAAGGTTATTTGAACAGAGCTTATTCTTTGCTAGTCCCCCACAGGGATTTCTCATAGGACGCTAGCGCTAATGCTAATGCTAACACTAACGCTAATGAACATTCTGGATTATCCTGGATTGATCCGTAGCTTGAAAAAAGATATTCATGCTTTATTTGAAGACAAAGAACAATCAAGAGATCTGATTAGACCACGGCTCCGGAGAACATATCTAGAACTTCCAGGTGTTTTTTTTCTGGATGAGATTTGTTGGTCTCTCTGGACCAAGAGGACATGGGTTCGAATCCTACCTTCAGCACCACCACTGGGTTCCAGAGCAAGACCCTTAACCCCGAGTTGCTCCAGGGAGAGACTGCCCCCTGTAGGTAGGGAATGGAAGTCGCTTTGGATAAAAGCTTCTGTTAAAATGCTGTAAATGAAAATGTGAGTTTAAATCTGTTGGGAGTTGAACTTGCATGTGAGGCCTTCACTCCAGCTCCTGAAGGCCAGGGCGATGGGTGAACTTGCTTGGTGCTTCTCTAGATACCACAGGATGAAAAAAAATTGGACAATTTTCTGTGTCACACTCCATGTTCCTTTGGTGTCCAAGCAAAGCATAACAGTAAAACGTTAGAACAGTCACACAATCACACAGAGACACAGAGACAAGAACAATATAAAATATAAGTCAAATATTGCAGAAAGAAATATACAAAAACGATGGAGCATAAATCACTACGAAACACAATGTACTTCAAATATGCTGAACCCTTAATGTACCCCTGAAAACACACCAACCCCCTTCATTTTACCTTAAAAGTGAATTTAAGCCACGAGTGTGAAACCCCTTAATCTTAAACACAATTGCTTAATTCAGGAGGTTCTTTTATTTAAGGGGCAAATTTGAAAAGAAAATTCAGCAGTTTTACCTCTTTATCACCTTAATCTGTGCACTTTTCTCCTTAATTTTCCTAAATTTCCTGGAAATTAAGGACAAAATTAAGGTAATTAAGGTTGTTCTCTGTTCTGAGTAATTGAACATAATAGAAATTGGTAGTAGATCAATAATATTGACATAAATAGTGATATTTCACATGGTATGACTGTTGCACAGGTATTGCACATAATGATTTTGGTTTAGAACCCAACACATGGTAAGAATATTGTATAATAATAGTTTAAACCCAATAAGGAACTGCAGACCTCAGTGTTCGGGTTTGCTGTTTGATGTTTGCTGTGTTCTGATTGGTTGGTGTTAGAGGTGGAATAATTGATTCGATTCAGAGTGGAAATGAACACGTGAGGCGTTTTCTTCTCCCAGTCATTTCCAGAATACGCTGAAGCTGCTGGAGCAACGTTTCTGATAACGGAGCTAAACCCTGATCAACTTATATATTAATGTACTTAAGCTTCCTAACTATTGTTATTAACTACATATGCACTACACATACATAAATAATAAATAAATAATCAAAACTCTTAGAAATTGAATCATTAATCATAAATAATACAAATCTAATTATTATGAAATGTTAAGTTAAAGGGTTAATTCCATTTTCTCTGGTGTTATAATCTCTTCTTTGTCAACATCTATATTAAAGCACTTTAAATGTTTTATATATTTCATATCATATACAATGAATATATTATGAAGCCACAACTTTGTAATTGGAAAAAATCATTAGTTATTTATTTTAAATATATAAATGTTAACATATATACCTTTAAAACCCTTTACAACAAGACAATTGTTTAATCTAAGTTGTCAAGATAGTATTATTATTATTATTATTATTATTAATATTATTATTATTATTATTATTATTATTATTAACCCAGCTAGATTTAGTCCCAGTGTCCTTCTCTCGCAGATTATCATATTATTACCTTTTTAGATCATATATATATAAAATATATATATTTCAGACACTGACTTATGTGTTCCACATTGATTCGTCCCTGAGTTGTGAATTATTATTTAATGTCTTATTTTCAGAGAGAAAATTGTGTTTTATGTTCAGAGCGCAGTGTTATTCCTGCAGCTGAGTGTGTTTTCTCTCCTTAATGGAATCCTTCAGCTTTTCTTCAAAACACGCCTTTGGAAAGCTTTCAGAGCGGAACTCCATAACAACGGAGCTCCAGACCTGAGTGTGGATCAGGAGACGAGGGGCCATTACACACCTTCCCTTCCTCCAGGCACTGGTTTGGTGAAAGTGAATGTACAGGGCAGCAACTTTATAACACTATATATATATATATATGTATACAGACACTTGCATCTTTAAATAATGCAGCATAAACTGAAATTAGGAAAAGTAAAACACTGTACATCCTTCAAAACACTTGTTTAATCTGTTAGTTTCTAAATATGTTATTAAGTTGTTATTAAGTTGTTATTAAGTTGTTATTAAGTTGTTATTAAGTTGTTATTAAGTTATACTGTATGCAAATACACAAATTTCATTAGGTACAAGTTACAGGAATTAAATGACTAAATAACAAATTTCTTTGAACGAATGCATGTAGGTTCAATGCCATAAACAGAAGAAGCTGCTGCAGCGTGTAGCATGACTGCTCCGTGTCTTGTCCTCGTATTTTAGTGTTAGTGTCCCCCCTAGTATTAGTAAGCTGTGCTCTGTCTAAACATGTGGGTAGAGAGAGTTATTCCAACCTTTCTTTAGTCTACGAGTCTTTGCACGCTGCTAATGCTAACCGCAAATGCTAACTGCTAATGCTGAGTTTAAAGTGTTCTGGGAGCAGATTTGGGAACATATTTAGGGTTTACACTATAAACATAGGCATTTTTAGGCTTTTTTTAAAAACCAAAACACAACACCACGTTTTTCACTGGCCGTGGGTGTTCTTGGAACGTAACACCCGTGAAAAGTGAGGGATTACTGCTGTTCTTTTTCTTGGTCTGTCCTTTGCTTGAAGGCCGTTTCTTTATATAGAGATGTCCTGGGAAACAGAATTAAACCTGGGTTGCCTGAAAAGACACCGTGACCATTTCCATATTTGATTATAGGCTATTCTGGTACAAAGTAGCCGAGCTGATGGACTGAACAACTAGTTTTATATGAGCACAAACCCAGGAGGTATAAAAGAGTCCATCAGTCCCCCGGGGGGGTCCCACCGACTGGCAGTGGTGTTTTGCTTTTTTGCTACTTTAATTTGGCAAAATAAAAGAAACCGCCTCTATCTATATGTTATAAAGCTGTTTTCCTCAAAGCTTAGGTTTTCACCACTAGCTGAAACCCAGAGCTCCTCTCTTCTGGTGAGAGTGTACACTTGATGAACATTGCTATGAGGATATGATTGCATTCAACCACATGAGGTTAGGTACTGATGTTAGACCATTCGTGAGCTGGTTAGATTAACAGCTAAATGCTGTAAATGTAAATGTGAACACAGGTTTATAAAATAAGAAACACACCTCATTTAATCTATCGAAGTAAAACGAGTCGAGTAATGAGCTACAGGAAATACTGGGCTTCGATGTGGAAAGAATTCTGTAAATGGTTAAGAGAACACTTTGGCCCAGGGATAGACTCCGGGTAACCACGATCCTAGTAAGGAATATGTGTTTATAGACAATAAATCAATTAATTAATGAATATTCTTTGTATTTATTGTAATATTAGTGTCTTAGCACCAACTTAGCGCTACAGCCCAGTAGTAAACAGCTTTAAAGCATGATTTTCTCAAGACTTTTGCGCAGTATTGTATGTTTAGAAAGCAAAATTCTGAACTGAACTGCCACTTTAAGTGGAGACGTTACCTAGTGAGCGTGTCCCTAACACCAATACAAGGACCGACATTAAAAAGTTTTGCAGTCAGTTTATCGAGGTTCGTCGTACAAACAGCTTAGAAAACGTTCAAACATAAAACGTCTCACGATTCAAACCCTTGGCAGAAAGCGTGACCGCTGAGGCAGAATCTCGAAGGCACAGTCATCGTGCCCACAGGACCTTTTCAGCTGTTCAAGACAAGATAGCAAGACCTTGAGGGTGAAATGATAGACGCTGCACATTAACCACTTTAGGCTACTATCAGCTTTTTAACTGCATTTCCTAAAAAACTGACAGAAATTAACGCATATTAGATGGTATTAGAACCCCCGACAGCTCGTACTCACACTCTGTTGGCTTTATGAGCTCCATTTGCAGGTCAATTTATCAACCCCCTCCCCCCCCCCCCCTCCCCCCATTCATCATCACAGGACCGCCGTTGTCTGGATATCATCTGGAGGGTGGTTCATTCCCAGCGCAGCAGTGACACTGACAGTGATCATGGCAGTGTTGGGATGAGTGTATGAGTGGATGAGGTTTCTGGTGGTTTTCTGGGATTTTTACATTTACAGCGTTCAGCAGAAGCGCTTTAACCCAAATCCAAGGACTTCCATTCCATAACTACAGCTGGTGGCCTCGCTGTTGGAGCGCTTGTTCCTGCTGCCCCCTGCTTCACTTGGTGAATGGGTTAAATGCAGAGGAAGTGTTTCGTGCTGCTCACGCCGTGTGCTGTGGTGTGTTCACGTGTCACTTACAGGAGACAGTCCCTCCCTGGAGCAACTTGGGGCTGAGGGTCTTGCTCAAGAACCCGGTGGTGGTTTGCTGAAGGTAGAATTCGAACCCATGACCTCTTGGTCCAGAGACAAGTATCCTACCCACTAGGACGCCACCACCCCGATACACACAACAGCATCACTGCTTTGTTGACAGTCGTCCATTGCTCAAAAATATCCAGACAAAAGCAGCTCTGTGGCCAGAAACTGATCGTCAGTGAAGAACTAGAGGACGACCAACACAAGCTGTGCATCAACAGATGGAGTTACTGCCTCTAAAGTCAAGTCCCAAATGTCTACTCGTGATCCAGAGCTGCATGGGCAGTGAGTTGAGTGGCTGTAATGTGCCTTTTGTGTTAAAAGATGTTCTTGCAAGCCCCCTCTATGCATTCAGTACAACAATGCAGACTAAAGTCAATGTCAAGTCACATTAAACTTATCTCAGCTATATACACATATACAGTGAGAGGAGACAGCAGGGCTCCAGATTAACAGATTACAAAAAAGACACATAGACCTCACATGTATAAATAAACTATGAATATGAACAGTCTGGCCAGTCTGACTTTACTGCTGCGATACTGTCTGCCAGAGCAACGTGAAGAGTCTGTGTGATGGATGTGAGGAATGCATGAGGCCTTTCTGTGGGAAGAGACCCCCCAGCTGTTTTACCAATCCACTTCAGGATCTTCCGGCCTTTAGCGCCAACACGGCTGTACCAGACAGTGGCACTACGGTGCCACTATAGTCCATGGCGAGGCTGGGGGGGTGGCGGGGGTTTGCCTTTTTCAGTCATCTTAAGAACTGAAGACCTCTTAAGGGTGGTGATTGTGGCTTAGTGGGTAGGATTTTTGCCTCTGGAGCAAGAGGTCACAGGTTCGAATCCTACCTTCAGCACCACCACTGGGTCCCTGAGCAAGACCCTTAA
>JBBPDC010000129.1:279153-281653 GCA_037974485.1 Hemigrammopetersius urotaenia
TCAGGTTCAGGGACTGGACTGGAAACGAGAGGCTCTGAAGGTCCTTCAGGAAGCCTGGAGAACTGTTCCTCAAGACCACATTAAAATTACAAGAAAGTCTGGATCTCTGGAAGCAGAATATGAAGAAATTAGGGGTTACACAGTATTTGTGCACAGTACTATAGTCTGAGAGAATTTTGTCCATCCTGTGTTTAGGGTTAGACTATGTATTTGGGTTGTGGGCAAAATTTTAGGCCAAATTAAAGCTCAGTATGTGAATCGAGACACAAATTCTTCTTATCTGGCATAACCAGTCCATCGTGTTAGCTTTGTTGCTAAGTGACTTTCCAGGGAAATGGCGTGAATGCAGACTTCCTTCTGGTCCTCACAGTCGACCCTGCAGCCATCAGTGCTTAAAGTCGTTGCTGGAGAGTCGGCACGGTGTCTGAAGATGAATTGAGCGATCAGAAGCGGAACCAAAGTGGCTGCTTTTGATCCCCCCGTGGCCCCTAATCACAAGCACCCAAAGGTGGAGCCCCGTCACTTCCACCTGCTGTCACACGCCACAAATTCAATTCGTTTTCTGCGGCAGGCTGTCGGGGTATTAGCGGGGAATCTTTGTCAGAGAGCAGGAGCTGCTGGGATTAGCCGTCCTGCTCTGCTGAAGATAAACCATTTCAAGTCTGGCCAGAACTGGCCGATCAGCACCGGAAGGCCCAGTTCAAGACATCTTCATTTACGGCACGTCACAGAGCCATTCTTCTTTCTCTCCTCGCAGTGATGTGGGAATAGAAAGCTATGAAAGATTGAATTAGTGCTCCAGCAGTAACAGACTTTTTGTTGCTACTTGCAGTCCCAGTAGGCTGCGACGGAATAAAGAGACTCAACTATGGGGCTTGGATTCCAGAAAACTCATGAAATTATACCAATGTACCATCGAGAGCATTCTGGCTGCAGCACGACCTGGTTTGACGGCTGTAATGCTTTGGACCACAAACCTCTACAGCGTTCAGTGCAACGAGACATAACCAAGAGGTCATGGGTTTGAATCCTACCCTCAGCACACAACAACTGGGTTGTAACTCCAAGCTGCTCCAGAGAGAGAGTGACCCCTGCAGGTAGGGAATGATAAATGCAGAGTATGAATCGATAGACAGAGCTACCTGTAGGCCATCACTCATGTTTCGAATTACGGGGGGTACTGGGGGTACTGTACCCGCCGATCAAGACCCAGACTCCCCCCAAATAGACAAAAATAGCAGTTTGGGGGGGAATCTTAACATTCTTCTTTAAGCTTTCTAATGGTGTTCATTTCGAAGACAAAATCTCACAGAGCTTTAGATGCTTGTTTTGGAAAACTGAAAAGGATCCATTTATGGATCCTCCGACCTCAGAGGGTTAAAAAAGGCAGTACTCCCCAACCATAGAGGGGTAATTCACACTCGGCCCACTGTTCCTCCTACACTCACTTACACACTCACAGTCACTAATATACTCACATATTAACCACCCTCTGTACAGGAATGTCTATATCTGTATGTACACACTACACTCAGTTTTCATTTCTACTGCACTTTCTTCTTTTACGTATTCTTTCATTTCTCCCACAATCTCATTTTATTGTTTTATTTATTCTTTCAAATTGTTAAGCACTGTCTGATAAGCACCTTATTATTTTACTATTTATTTTACTGTATTTGTGTTGTGTTTGTTTTAACTGATGGGACGGTGACTCTGAGTCCATTGTTATCTTTATAAGAAAATAAATTTGAAACTCAAGACTAGGTAAGGCAAGTGTATTTATAGAGTACATTATAATACATAGAGGTCATTCGATGTGCTTTTTAGAGATAAAATAAGCAATGACAAAATAATCTCTTTCCTTCCATGTTTTCCCTATATAGCTGATTTCTGTCTTTCCTGATCTCTCTCTAAATCCCTCTTATCCCTTATACTTTCTTACCTCTCTCGTTCTGCTCTCCTTCCATTTTACTGTTGATCTTCCTCTTCTATCTATCCCCCTTTCTCTCCTTCTGATTTCTCTTTCTTACTCTTCACCAGCTTCAGTAGATCTGAGTTCGTTTGGAAGCTGTGACTGAGTGTGGAAGGTGAGGAATGTGAAGTAAAGCTCTGAACACAGTCTGTTGTTTTCAGCATTTCATTGCTGGAGGCAAGCTAATAGCCCTGCGTTATAAATAATAAAATAAATTTGAACAGTCTGACTGTTTCCAGCAGAAGACAGCTTAGCTAATAGGACAGAAATCAGTTTGTGGTCCAGAAAAGAGACGTGCAATAAAAAGCCGCTCGACGAGGCGCCGCGTCTAAACAGTTCTGTTTGATTATAGAAACGTCTCCATGAGAAAAAAAATCACCAAATTTGATTCTGTTCAATTTGTTAATTTTGGTCTGATGTAGAACTACTGAAATATGATAACGGGACTGAAGAAACTAAACACAATGTAACAATAATGAGAATGTACATTCATTTATCAGGGATATCAGTCTGTCTGTCTGACCTGTT
>JBBPDC010000129.1:286653-290199 GCA_037974485.1 Hemigrammopetersius urotaenia
ACTTCGATGTTAATGTCATATCCGACAAGGTCAGAATCACCTAAGAATGACCCTAATGGTGGAGAGCCATCAAATATATGCATACACAGCATCCAAACGAGGTGTGAAATTAGAGCCGTTAGTGGGAGGCATGCAAGTTTGTACTCAATGTCACAGTTGCAGTCAAAATCCATAAAGTCAAGGCAATGTCTTGGACAGGAATGATCCATAAGAGCTCAATAAAGGCACAATGTGAACTACAGCACCGGTCAATTCATAATGTGAACTACATCTCTAGGCAGTTCTCTGGGCATGCCTATGCCTCAAACAATTGCCCATTATTTTCAGCTGTTTTCCACATTTGAGAAAAGTAGCGAAGGCATCAAACCATAAAACAACAGGTATGGAATTGTGCAGTGCAATCTGATCTTATCTCAGGGGTTCAGTACTCAACCGCTCCACTTCTTATCTTAGAAATAACCTTTGCAGCAAATACTGGGGGTCATTTTCCTTCCATTACTCTTATAACTCTTATAAGTCCCTCAGGGCTCTATTCTGGGCCCCATTCTATTTTCTATATATTTTATCTCAAGGCTGCGCTGTTTGGAAAAAAAAAATACTATATTAGTCCATTTTTTTATGCTGACTATAAATAGCTGCACCTTCCTTCAGGAAGACAAAGGAAGACTTAATATGGTCTAAAGAGACTCAATAGAACATCAATAGAACAAGCTGAAGAGCACTTTTTTGGTTTTATCTGGCAAAGGTGTTTTATCTAATGTCTTATGTTAAATCCCATGTCTTTGAGTATTCTTTGACTCAGACTAATAAACTTTGACTCAGCCTAATAAACTTACAATTGTGTGCAAAAGTTTAGTTACAGCTGGTCAGTCTTAAAAAAGAAAAGAAACATTTAGTTTATTTAATGTAGCATTTTATTGGCTGATCTGTTTACATTCACTACAAAAGTTTGTGCACTCTGATCAAATTACTTTTATTCTCTGTGTTTAAATAAGCAGACATGATGCACGAGGAATATACATTTTAATAAAGTGTTGTTTGCCCAGTTGAACATATTAGCAAAGCAATTATAAAATGTTTCTCCGGTAATTTACGAGACATTATAAATGTTCTATTATGTTAAACCATTTGGTAAACTGATAGTTCTGGAAAATGTTGTTATATGTACAGGTTTAGGGCTGCACAATGTATCATCTGTTAATCATTATCATTATATTTGTGTGACCAATCAACTTCATGTAATCCAACAAAATTATTTTGCCTGACCATTAAAGACCTTCAGTGGCCAAGTTGTTTTTCCAAGACTTTTGTGTGGGTTTTTGAACCAAGATACAATTCATAATTGATCACAATGATATTTCCACCCCTCTTTATCCCTTCGAATTAAACGCTGTGCCTTTAAGACTGATATATGTAAATAATCTTTTGTCTGATTTGCTGTTCTGCAGCAGGCAGGATACTCTTTAAACCTACCCTTTAAACCTGAATGGGTGGTGCTATACAGCTGTAGGCTAAATAAGGAGATATTAAAATGTGTTCATTTTACTTCATTTTTACTTAGTTTCAATTTATGAACTGAATGGATGGGGTGGGAGGGGGGGGTGGGGGTGAATGGACACTTTGAATATTTACACACGTCAAGCCTCTTTAATTCCAGAAGTGTGATGATAAAATGACAATACTGATATTTTGGCCATGTTGTGCAGTATGTGGACTCGTTTTCACTTAGAAAATCAACAAAATATGAAAAGTTTTTACCACTTCTTTCTTTGAGATGTAATAATCCATGTTATTCATCTTGATTCAGCTAATCGTAATTTGCATTTGAATACAGTACAGAATGTTACAGTTTATGGTGGCTTTTCATATATTTGATTGCCCTCATTTACATATCAGAGTTGTTTCCCCTTTACTTCTGACCAACTGATGAAGACCAAAGTTAAAGATCTCTTTAATGGCAGCTTTGAACGTTTGGAAAAACCTTCTTATCAAGATCAGATGTGCCTCTTCCTTGCTTTCTTTAAAGTCGAGACTTAAAAGTTTTAGTTTGCTGTCTTTGGAGACAGTTGAGCGCATTAAGTGCTGTATAATAATTAGCTGAACACAAGACAGACGATACTGAGGGTGGAGAAACAGAAGCGGCACTTTGCGGTTCTTTAAGGGTGTAAATGGGTAAAGGAGGACTCTTCTGTACTCACTTTGGGGAACTGTTTGACAGGAATCAGCACTTTCTGACCCAGTTTCATGTTCTTGTTTATGACGACGTCGATGAACTTCTCGTCCTCTTTCTCTTCATCTTTCTGAACCTTTTCAATTTCTGCAGAAAAAAAGGAAAGAGAGAGAAAGAGAGGAGAGAGACAGAGAGAGAGAGAGAGAGAGAGAGAGAAAGAGAGAGAAAGCAAAAGAGAATAAGAGGGGACACAGAGAGAAAAAGAGAGAAGAGAGAGTATGAAGGAGAGAGAGAGAGAGAAAGAGAGAAAGCAAAAGAGAATAAGAGGGGACACATGGAGAAAGAGAGAGAAGAGAGAGTATGAAGGAGAGAGAGAGAGAGTGAGAGAGAGAGAGAAAAAGTGAGGGAGAGAGAAAGAAGAGAGAGAGGAGAAAAAACAAGAGATAGAGTAAAAGAGAGAGGGAGACATAGCAAGAGAGAGAGAGAGAGAGAGGGAAAAGAGCAAGTTAGTCAGTCATTAGACAGAAAGTCTCTCAACACAATTAGGGAACAATAGATGTTTATCTGTCCACATATTGGCGTTAGCAGAGCTGGAATAATAGCACGGGCATCTGCCAGTTGTCAGTCACGCTAACAGTATTTTAGCTGGTCACCGAACTGTGAAATGAGCTCTCTTGGTCACGCTGTAATTTAATTGGATGTGCTTCTAATCGTATCTGATAGGTATCTCTCAGGGTTATTTCTAGCTGCGCGATCAGAACGGGCCTCCAGACGACTCCGGGAGCACGGAGGCACGGAGACGGGTCAGACGACAGGCAGACGGGTCGTCTCGGGGTTGAACTCGGAGCTGGAACAGCGTCTGTACGTCTTTCTTTTAAAAGCAGCTGCCATCTGGTCAAGACTAAAAAGTGTTCCTGTCGTGTTGTGATGGATGTGCTGCTGGATCAGGCCTGTACTGCAATGTTGTTGTATCTCCAGCCCTGGGAGGAACTAATGACGCCTCTACATTTACGGCATTTATCAGACGCTTTTATCCAAAACAACTTCCATTCCCTGCCTACAGGGGGCAGACCCTTAACTTAGGGCTAAGGGTCTTGCTCAGGAACCCAGTGGTGGTGCTGAAGGTCAGATTCGAACCCATGACCCCCCACTAGGCCACCACCACCCCACTGTTCTTCCACTGGCCCAAGGAATCACACCACAAACAAATCCTTTACATATAAACGGGCCGCAGCTGAGCTGACTGTATCATTTCTTTTTGATTGGTCAGAAAAGGGTTGTCATGAAATATCTACTACCCTACATCTAGAACGTATCAGGTATATTCTCGTAGATAAATACCAACAATTCCTGAATGTGTGGTATCCATTCATCCA
>JBBPDC010000129.1:312253-322972 GCA_037974485.1 Hemigrammopetersius urotaenia
TAGTTACAGAGACAGTCTTACAGTCATTAGTTACAGAGACAGTCTTACAGTCATTAGTTACAGAGACAGTCTTACAAGTCATTAGCTATTACTATTCAGTGCAGAAATACCATAATCCTATGCATCCTCCATTCCTTTATCATGGTGCTGTGCTTGTTAATCGTATTCATCTGTTTCAGTAACATGACCTTCCTCTAGTACTGGCCATATTAATGACTGTCTTCCGCTGCATCGTAATGGAAGAGAAATAGTGGAAAATTTAAAGATATTAAATGTCATTTCTGGGGGAAAAATGGGAAATCCAATTTTCCTTCTTGTTTTTTTTTAAAAAACATTTTGCTTATGTGAACACTATTTAGGTCTTTCACTCTCAAGTAAATACAGCTCAAATCTGTATATTTATCAGCTTTTTCAGCCTAGACTGCTTTTTGAATGAGGCACCAGTCAGAAAAAAAGATCATTCGCATATATTGATCCTAAAGACACAGTAACAGAACAGTTTGTTTTACCCTAAGGGATCAAAAGAGGTTATAAAATGACTGCTTATGTATAAAAACAAACAAAGGCCATATGTGGACTTGATGGGAGAAAATAAAATGCAAGAAAATTGTAGGATATGGGTTTTTTAAACATCATCAGGTCAGTTTTCTTATACAGGAACACGGTAAAATTTTCATTTCTGTTTTCTGATGACTGTTTGCACAGCAGACTGTTCAGTACAGGACACATTTGAATGCACAGGACGCAGCGTTGGCAGAAGGAACGGCTAAATATTGAGTAAGCTTTATTTAACTGCACTATTCACTGAGTCTCGGGACAAACACTTCATCAAGGACCAGGCATGAAAGAAGTTTGGCAACTCTCATTCCATAAAAGTCCTAAATTGCTTAATAAACACATGCTAGGTTTGTGATTAAGTGATTAATAAATCATTCATGAATTAAGTGCAAACTCCCAATAAACAACCACCGCTTTCACTCCGCTCCTCTGTAACGTGCCTCTCTATACGCCTTCGCACCCTGCAGACATGAATTCCACTGTAACGTCCACAAGAGAAGTCCCTCAGCGCTCAAACGAACACTTCAGACCAGGCGTGTCAACGCGGGGATGACTGATTGATCGTTAGCAGCGCCCTGTTAGCATGCTCCCAATTTGCACTATGCTAACCGCCCCCTGCTGACTTTTATTCATTATTAATAGTGTTGGAGTTTTGGAGTGAAGTGTTTTTCCCCAGTCTCTCCACTCCTGCATTATTAAACACGCTTGTGAGGGACGCAGATGTATCTGGACAGGATCTAGCAGCTTCACACGGCGTCCTACAGAAAACAGGACAACAGGGGGTTACGGATAAACACAGGTTACACTGACAAACCATAAACTTTCCGTTCCAAGGTTTAGACCGTGCACACTTCTGCTCCTTATATCTCATAAACTCTCGCTTTCTCTCATTGCTCCTCGCTCTTCAGCTCCTCCAAGGTAGGGCTAGCTATTAGGAAAACATGCGATATGCGATTATGTTGTTGCGATGGCGATATCACATGCGATTAAGTGAGTAAAAACTTACTAGTGTTAATGTTAAGAAACTCCAGACGCTGACTAGTCTATGCAGAAAAAAAAAAAAGAAATGCGATATTTTCATTCCGACATGTTTTTTTTTTTAAGAATTTACTTAAACGGAGCATTTAATGCCTCCCATAAAACACTTGAACCATTGAAAAAGAACATTGAACATTGTTGAAAAAAAAATTATAATTTCAAACCTTAAATAAAATGTAAACATAATTGAAATGATAGTAAGTTCTGAGCCAGAAAAAATAGCAAAAGGAAGAATCTCTAACAGCAGCACAGAAGATGAAGAAACAGCCCCAGTGATGTTTCTGCCCTCTTCTCTGTGGCTCTGGGTGAAGAGTTTTGGAAAAACACCATTTACTGCAGTTCAGTCAGTCTTCGGCGATATGGATATTGCGCATGTTGATATCGCGATGACGGTAAATTTGCGATATATCGTGCAGCCCTACTCCAAGGTTGTTGTTTTTTTACTGTTTAAGTTTTACTATCGCAAAAAAAACCCAACAAGTTCATTAGTTCTGACTCAGGGTTCCCAATCAGGATACACTGCTGGACTTCACGGGCTCATCTGGGGTTGAACTGAGCCCAAAAGACACTGTGAATGAAACTGATGAGGCTGATAAACTGACTCGTTTTTTTTAACCACAGTGAAGCTGTGGCACATTTTCAGCTTCAGAGAACATGCCAAATCCCCCATCAGCAAGTCTAACGCCTCACAGTGATTATATGCTTGTTGAGAATCAGATGTAAAAGCTACAGAATCAGAAAAGGAATTAACATTTAGGCAGCAATGAGATAATTGATCTGACAAAAAAAACCAAAAAAAAATAACCTGTACGAATGGTGATTAACATCTAACTTAGGAGAATTTAGAGGCTGTGACTGTCATTGTTTTCCTAGCGAAGGACAAGTGGTCTACCCGGGCATCTTTACAGCCAGTCGCTGTTAAATTGCTGTGGCGTGAGAGCATGTAAATCAGAAGCTAACAGCAAAATCACTACACGCTAGCACCACCGATCACAAACACTCATTAAAGCAGCTGCGTATGAGCTCGTCCGGTTCCTCCCAGGAGTGTTTTCACACGGTCCCGGTTCAAGGACACAGCTGTGATGACACATAGACACAGTGACACTGTGAATTTTAAAGGGAAATAAGTGGCAAAAACACAATCAACACAGTTTTATTTTAAGGTTACGACGAAGAGAGTTTTGTTCGTTTTTAGAGTTTGTTCTATCAGAGACTACCCAACAACACACTTTAGTTTTCAGTTAGTTCATTAGCCCAAAACTGGAATGTATTTGAATATTAATTTTGTTTAGGATAAACAACTACAGCAAACATTTAAGTCTCTTCATCAGTAGGGCTGTACCAAGTCTGTAAATACTGTTTCAAAATGCATATTCACTTCCTACTTCCACACAGTCCATCTATGGAAAATAAGCTACAAACACAGCCTATTTTCATTCCATGTATTTATGGCAACACGTTTAAATATATCTGGTGAGTCACCTGGAGCTGTGATTGGTCACCTTGATAGAAACACTGATTGGTTAGAGGTTCATTTGCATATTGCAGTCTTTTGCGATATCAGTATTGCAGAGACTGTTAACAGACGATATACTGTACGGCTCTCCTGGTCGTCAACGTTTCCCGATTGAATCTGGGCTTTCCATGTTTCCTGATGCCGCACAAGTCTTTATGTGTGTGTGTGTGTGTGTGTGTGTGTGTGTGTGTGTGTGTGTGTGTGTGTGTGTGTGTGTGTGTGTTTGCATGCACCTCTCACTGAACCAAATCCCACCATTTTCTTCGGCACGGCTCTCCCAGAAATGTGAGACTGAACTCATAACAGCAGCTTTGCCAGCACCAGCTGCCTGTGGGTCCGAACCAGGCGAGCAGATGTGGCTTCTTTCAGAAGTTACACGGGTTCACGGGGCACAGAGCCTGTGGCCAAATTAAAGTTCAACAGTAGCACACAAACATGAGCAAGCGAGTAAACACACACACACACACACACACACACACACACATACACACCGCCTGTCAATGAGCCAAGTATAATGATCCCCATTAAGCCCTTCTCTGCATGCTCTCTCTGTGCTCCTCCTTTGATTGGCTGCCAGGGTCTGTTTCTGATGGCTGCTGGGTGTATTAGATGAACAGGATGGGGGCGGGCGGGGCGGTCGGGGTGGGGGAGAGGAGCCTGAGGTATCTCTTTCTGGGGTATGACAGCAATCAGCTCTCAGCCTCAGTAACACACTGAACTCTTAGTACTCTCAACACAAGTCCTTGCACTAACACACTTCAGCTACTTGAAATATTGTATTATCAGTAGAGGTGGGCATAGATTAATTGTTTTAACGCCGTTAATCTCATTGCAATCTTGGCGTTAACGGCGTTAAACACCCCCGCCCGACAGAGAGACCGAGACAGGTTTAAAACGTGCGTGAACCGGACAAAAAATCACGGTTCGGATCGGATCATGGTTTTAAGTCACGGATGCAGTTAACGGCGATATTTTTTTTATCGCGCGATAAGAATCTCGCGGCCCAGTACTAATTATCAGTAATGAAGATACTGGACACTGAATACTGGAAAAGTGTATTAAAATACTGTGTGCTTAGTACTAAAAATGTGCACTAGAATACTCTGAGCGCTGTAAATGCGTAGCAGAATTCTGTATTCCTCGAATTATGCACTAGCATGCTGAACTTCTCATGCTAGGGGTTTTAACTAAAATATTGTACTCTTAGTGCTTTACTTATGCGCTAGAATACTGTAAATCAGGGATGCAGCGATTGCAATTTTCTTGGCCGATTCTGATTACCGATTGTTTTGTAAGTATGATCGGCCAATACCGATTTTTCCGATACCGATTTTTTTCCCCCAGATAACAGAAAATTCGAGCTGCTGCATGTAGTCGACGACAACAACACAAAAACATGGGTTTGAATGTAACGCGGTAGTTACTTTCCCTGTTTACTTTTATAATAGTGACATATGATGGTGGCAGCTCTACAGCAAATACAAACAAAAATCTAATTTTCTTTAATATGAAGCTTTTTTTCATAACAAATTTTCTTTACAATTCAAATAAAATGTAATACATAAACAAATAAATAAACTCCCAAAAAAAGATCGGTTTGAAATCAGCAATACGTGTGAGTGATCGACCGATCATCGATCAGGCCGATCAGGCAACAAATAGGCCATTTCCGATCACTGGCCGATCGATTGGTGCATCCCTACTGTAAATGTGTACTAGATTACTGTATTCTATTATTTTAACTGTGCACTGGAAAACTGTACTCCTAGTGGTGAAAAGTACTCTAAGAACTGAAAATATGTACGAGGTAACGATGTATTCTTAGTACTTTAATTGTGTATTGTACTTCTAAAGTCTGAAATTTAAACTAGAAAGTGTTGAAATTTTATATTATGATACGATACACTGAGCATTGCAGATGTGTACTAGAGGACTGTGTTCTTTTACTTTAACTGTGCACTAGAATACTGTCCTTCTAATGCTGGGAATGTACTCCAAGCACTATGCACTGCAATCCTGTGCTCCATGTGTCAGAAAACCGCAATAAAACTGCAACTCCACGTGTTTGAGAAGGTGCTACACATACACCTGTAGTAACACTAACAAAAAATCAAAAGATAGAATACTGCGATAGAACTGGATGTTTGTGGACGTGCTCCAAGTGGACGCTAGCACTAGAGCTGTGAAATGCATGGAAAATTAAACTAGAATAGTATATTAAAATGCTCGAAATGTCTTCTGGAAGTACATAATCAGAAATCTGCACAAGAATGTTGTTCTCCAGGTGGATACATCTGCTGGAAAACCACATTACTGTACTTCTATTACTGTATGCCAAATGCTAAATATCAGCTGTAGAATACTGTTCTCCAACTGCTGGAAATTGACCCTTGCATTCGTTGCCGTTCAGACGAACGATGCGGATGAATTTTTCCTTTTTTTCTCTCTCCCGCCTCTCTTTTTGCATTATCTCTCGCTCTCTGCCTCCTTCCACGCCCTCCCTCTCTCGCTGTGTGTGTTCAGCGGTTTGACCTGTGTAGAGGGAGGTCTAACTGCAGTGTAAACACGCTGCGGATCCCCACCGAGGAGGCAGCGATTTGAAAAGAAAGGTGGGCGGGGAGAAGCACTAACACCTTCCAGTGCACGAACCCCACAAGCAACAACGCACACTTTCACTCGCAGATTTAAAAAAACATGTGTATAAACCACACGCATAATAGAAGCTCACGTTTCCAAAAGAATCTGTCATACGAAGGCATACAGTGCTATGGCTAATCAGAGCCATTATATTTTTATATAGCAGTCAGACAGTCCAGGCAGGTGGGCTTACTGACATCCTGATAGCTGATCAACTGAATTTCACAGAGATTAATAGCATTAAACTGGGATATGTGCCTCGTAATTGACATGAATGGCTGAAATCTAAAGTTGCTTAGCTTTCAGAGTCTACAAAAGTGCAAAAATTGTGTTTCTAATTCTAGTAAGGGGGCGCTATTACTACTTTTGACTTATTCGCCAGAAAGAGCGTTCAGATTAGATATGGAGACGTTCATGACAGGACTTCTCCTCAGCTAAACGAAGTGATGGAATATGTTTACCGTGTACTTTTTAAATCTTTCTTTAGCTGCGTATTCTGTTGTTACTTTAGTGGCTTCACTGAACACATGGCTTTACTGAACACGTGGCTAACGTCGTGTTCAACCATAAGCGAAAGAACCTCAGGAGGCGAACACAAATCTTGTTTAGTACCAATGTCTCGGAGAATCCGCTCAGTGTCTGATAGTTCGTATAAGGACATTAGAAGGACATCTCACAGCCTGTATAAATCTCCTGAAGCTGTTTATCCTTTGCTCCTGGGTGAGTGAGGATTAAACTACGTGAAAACAAAGGAATGTGTATTTTGGCTACTTCTTTCTGCGTAAACACTGCCGAACTCTTAAAATCTCCTGCTTCAGTCTGTCAAAGAATTGGGAAGCCTGGAAAGAGGCCTGAGCGAGGTGTCAAGCTTTAGTTAAATGTACATTTCTCGATGATTTTGGTGATTAATAGCATTAATCATTAAAATATTATTATACTGAACAGTGTTAGTGTTCACTGATTTTTCAATTGTTATTTTATTATATATTATCACTATAACACTTCTTATTGTCTTTAGGATTAAACAGATAGATAACTGTAATTTTAAAAGCCCCATATGGATGTTACAAAAAACCTCCTAGCTACATGTTGTCTTCAGGTGTAATCAGGTATAATCCTCTGGTGCACTTTTTCATTAGGATCACTATTTAGTATAATGCTACATCTAAATGAACATCCTCCTTAAAGACTAATGGGGCAGCTGGTGGCGTAGTGATTAGGGCATTGGCCCTGCGATCAGGAAGTCGTGAGCTAAATGATGACTGGTAGCACAATTTAGACTTGGGTTCCAACATTTAGCCATTTTTCTTGCTTCCAGCACATCAACCTCAAGAACTGACAGTGAACCGACACTCTGCCTAATATCTCCCACCGTTTGGCAGGTGCCATCCTAACGAGATAATCCATGTTAATTACTTCACGTGTCGGAGCTTTCGATGTTGTGGCTGATGGGTGTACGCCCGGCATGTGTGCCGTTTTGTGTGCCAGTCCCATTCTCTGCCGAGTGAATAATTATGTTAAGCGCTCAGTGAAGAAGCTCTATTAAATGGCGTGGCTGGAGATAAGGCTGTCTCGTGTCTCTCAGATACGGCAGACAAGCAGCCCGGCCAACCCTTCCGCAAATAAACCGCTCGGGGACGGACGCTAATTGCTAGCAAATTGCCTAATTCATGAATTCAGGAAAAGAGTCGGATTCTAATTCAAGTGCAAGTCTCTCTGTGTAGCAGCCACACTTCTTTGTGAAGAGGTGTCAAAATAAAAAAAGCAAAAACTATTGAACACACACACACACACACACACACACACACACACAGTCTTGCACGCTCGATTGTTCCTTTGCGCTCCCTCCCTCTCCGTCTTCCTCGCTGTTGCACTGACTCTCTTTTTCTCGCAGTATCCAACTCGCCCCTTTGTTGCAGCTCCCCTCTCCATGAAGAGCCATTCCGCTTCTTAAAGCAAGAATGGAAGTGATAAGGCAGAAAGTGTGCGTTATCTCTGTCGCCATGCCGGCTCTACCTCTGTTCCGCATCCAGGCACAATCGCATTTCTAATGGCCCTTCCACTCCCACTCTCTCCCACTAAAATCAATGCTTTCATGCCTGCACACAAATGTGAGCAGCAGAAATCTCTCTCCTCATCTGGGTATCTGCTCGCTCTCAGAAAGAGAGAGAGTTACTCAGCCGTTCCCCATTGTCCTCCCCCTCTCTCGCTCTCCGTACGACACTTCAGTCAGGTTTCAGTGTGAAATACCCTTTTACAGCGAATACATGCGGCACGTTCCGTTAAATATATACCTGCAGGTTAATTTACAATATCAAAGTGGGTGTGGCTTCAGCTTGGCAAGTGAAAACACTATAATTCTACTCACATTACAAGATCATTTAAATACATGGTTTTTAGCATTTTTACCTGTTCTAAGCCATTTTATTTTGTGACGCAGTCTGAGAAAAGCAAGCAAAATCACGACTTAAATCAAGCAAAATGATCTGCAAATGGAATAAGACACTTTACCAAGATAAAATGATTGAAAAAAAATTATTATAACTTTTTTATAAGTTAAAAAATCAAACAATACTGTATTCTTAAAACAACATTACATGCATTGACTAACTAAGTAGTTTCCAAACTGTGGCCCGAGGCCCCCGCGTGGTCCAGGGTGGTATTGCTGGGGGCTGTTGCTTTCAGTTTATTTGTTTATTTTTTTAAAATAGTTAATATATATTATAGATTTTTTAATTTCAAAAAAGACCAAACAAGATGGTAAGTAGGACAAATCATTATTTTGCGTTTGAGATTATTATTTACAAAAATGTAATATATTTAGTTTTTGATCATATAGAATTCATCCATAATGGATAAATGTCTTCAGAAAATGTTTATTGTCACATGATTATCCAGTCATTCTTTATACGTGTTTTATATTCTCTGCTTAATTTTAAACGACTGGATCGGTTGAATCCGCTGGACTGAGGAAGCGGTCATGTGTACAGGCCTCGGAATGCCGATATATATATTTATTCCACTGTTAGACCAGAAAAGAGTGTAAGCAGATATATATAGACAGCCAAACAGCATGCTGATTGGCTCACGGGTCCTGAAAAGACTACTTAAGTTTGTAATTTGGTACTGGTTGACAGTTTGCTGTATTGACGTAATTCAGTCAGTCTCATAAAATCATTGCATTTTAAATCAGTCCGTCCCATTAACATGAATTACAAGACATCACTGGTCCGTGAACACAAGCTTTAAATATTACATACATCATCAGTCGTTCGAAAACTGGTCCTCAGGGACCCCTATATGGGCCACATTTCTGTTCCAACCAACTCACAAATAGGGAGAGAGGAAACATGGACTGCCTAGGTATCTCTGAGAGAACCAGTGCCCTACATTGTGTACGCTCAGATTAAGGCAAATGCAACAATGGGGACGAATCTGACAAAAATCGCCACGAAAGCGACTGTTCATAGCTCTCTCAAAGCTCAACCCACGACAAAAGTTTTGTTCCCAACACACAAAACCGAGGTTTGATCGTTCGGAATACGATCAGAAAAGCATATAAAGTCATTTATCAAGATTAAACATCCTCAATATGCCCAGCTGCACTCAGAAACGTGCTAAAACAAGGTCATAAATGGACACTACAAACGTTTTATGTCGCTAACGTGTCGAATCACACCCTCTACATCATTAAAAAAACGCCTCAAACCAAAATCCAGCCATTCATGAACCAGATGCAGGTCCCAGTGTTCAACCACACTGACCGCCCTGTTGCATAACGCCAGCTTTTTACAGAAGAATGGTACGCGTCAGCCTCCAGCTGTTCCAGATTCGCTCATGCCCCGATACACAGACTGTAAAGCGAACATGTTAGAGGACAAGGCTCCTCAGGCACACAGAGCTGGGAAGGGAGGAGTGAGTGCAAAGTTCTCCAAAATTGTAAGAACACGCCCGACAGGCATGACCCAGGCCGAGGCCAGACAGGTTGGTGGACAGACCGCATTTGCCACGGTTTTACACAGTTTACGTTCTCTTTCATGCGTTCCAGTCTTAGCATGTGTGCTGGTCGCCTCCTGCAGTAGAACATCTGCCGACCTCGTCCTTTTCTACGGACTGGTATGAGTGTAAACCATCCGACCCTCAGAGAGCATTAAATTCATAACGAAACAAAGTGAGCGCCTGCTAGGCTGCACATATCCTCTATGAGAGCAGTAATGTGACAACAAAGTGCTTCCAGACCACGTTTACCAGTGAATAAACTACCTAAACGCAAGAGAAAAACAATGTAAACAGAGTGAACGCTGGCCAGGGCAGTATCAAACTGTTCGTATAAACAGAGTTCAGTAAATATAAAGCAGAACTGTGTCAGAAAATTATGAAAAGAAAACACATTGAATGAAGGTGAACTGAATTTGTGCTCGATGGGTAAACAGGTGTGAAGACATGGACAGATGGCCTGGACTTTCCTTCCCTACTGGCGTAAAGAACTACATCTAACATTAATGGCTGGTATGGAGTTTCTGTCCTCGGCTGCAATCTCAAGAAGCAGATACAACCCTGGCCTATCTTCATTTACGCTGTTTAAACGTGACATTAAACGAAGTATGGATGTTGTGGATCATCGCCTCTTTCCCTTGGAGACCATTTAGTTTATGCTTGTGGTGAACGTTATGGAAACTGTCAGTGTTTTCGGGGACTGAGTGGAATAAATCTGCCAAAAATCTCCAGAATGACACAAAGGACAGAAACTTTTTCCTGAAGAGTGAGGAAGAGGAGTAGGAGAAGGAATGAATGAATCCATCCCTCTTTTGATGGTTAGAAGCCTTTATTATTTTAACAAATGGAGTGAATGAAGGAAATGGCAGAATTAGAAGAAAACGAATGTACTGAACATCAGAAAGAGAGAGAGAGAGAGAGAGAGAGAGAGAGAGAGAGAGAGAGAGAGAGAGAGAGAGAGAGAGAGAGAGAGA
>JBBPDC010000129.1:448621-459507 GCA_037974485.1 Hemigrammopetersius urotaenia
ATCGGAATATCGGATTTTAAAACCAACAAATATTTGTATCGGTATCGGCCTTCAAAATCCTTTATCGGTCGGGCTCTTGTGTGTGTATATATATGTATATATGTCACGAAAGAGCTGTGACGTCCGGGCCTCATCTGCCTCGCCCCTCGTCCTCATGCTGGGTTGTTTGTTTATGTGCGGTGCTTAGCTACCCAGCACGAGGAGGCATGGTGTCACAAAAGCGAAATATATCTGCAGTTTCCATGTTGGCGAACAATACATGTGTATATATAGATTTATGTAGTGTCCCCAGTACGTATACATTTGGTCCAGTTGCTGACTTGTTTTGATTCTTTCCTAGGTTCTGCTGAAAAATGTCACCACGGTGTCTCTGCCATCAGTCATGGACCCCCTGGCCTTCGAAAGTGTCCTGAACTCCGCCTACACGGGTCAGCTGCGCATCGTACGCGATGACATCGTCAACTACGTCACAGTGGCCAGCTTCCTGCAGATGTGGCACATTGTGGATAAGTGCACAGACATCCTAAAGAGGTCACGGCCCTTGATCCAGGTCAGCCCCGGCGAGGCCAGCTCTTCCAGGCACCAGTCCCCCAGCAGCTCGGACTGCTGCCTGACAGACCCGGAAGAGCGGGAGCGGGGGCAGGGCGAGCGTGGCCCAGCCCAGGAACGGAAGACCCTAGGGGGAGAGCATGGCACTCTACCTCCCCTGGCCACCTGGAGGAGGCCTCAGCAGCTCCAGCAGCACGGCAGGTGGGGCAGATCCAGGCTTTCTTTCCCCTCCCAAAACAGACCCGAATCACCTCCCTCCAACTGCAGCCCTGCTGGGGAAGGAGAGCAGCCCTGCAGCCCTGAGAGTCTCTGGATGACCAGCGGTGGTGCGACTCCAAATGACAGACACAAACTACGCGCTCGCCTCAGGGGGGCGCAGGAGAGCAGGGAACGAGGAGTGAGGGAGGAGGAAGAGGAGAGGAGGCGAGGGGAGAGGTGGATGGAAGCAGATGAAGGTGTGGGGGAGGAGTTGGAGGAGGAGAGAGTGAAGGTGGAGTTGGAGGAGCGTGGCGCCGGTGAGTGGAGCGTCTGCATCACTGCTGTTTAACTCCCATCTACCGGGGGGAGCTCTCTCACTGTCGCGCAGCAGCAGCAAGCGCTGCCCCCCGATCTTTAAAAAGGGAGCGTCCCAGATTCTGACAATGTTCTGCACCGTGTGTGTGTCTGTTTCTGTGTCTGTGTTTGACCGTCTCTTCTCTGCTCTTCTCTCTCTCAGGAGGCTGTGGCTCAGGGGCAACTCTCAAAGAGGAGGGAAAGAGAGAGGGAGGGAGAGAAGGTGCAGAGAGAGGCAGAGAGCAAGAGCAAAGGTTTCTGTCAGCTCAGGAGCCACAGGAAGAGCACGCCGCCGCAGGAGGTGCCGCTCCTCCTCCTCCTCTCCCAGGGCCCTCCCCACGAGCTAATTGGCAACCTGCGGCTGAATGGACGGCAGGTCCGTACCCTCAGCCTGGTGGCAGGTTGCTGGAAGATCATTCTCGAGCCAAAGAGGGCGTGCATGACGTGGACGAAGAGATGGACTTCAGCCGTTTCGCCGAAGCGGGTTTTGAGGGAGAGACGTATGACGAGATCGAGGAGGGTACAGGACAGGTTTCCCAAAGGCCTCTGCTACCCATGTCACCTGGCGGCGGAGGTGAGTTCGTGCTGGGGCCTTCCGAGCTGACCTGGACATCGGGTGCGCTCTCTCCCCCATCGCACTCTTCCTCTCTCCCTCCTTCCTCCTCCCCCATCCCCTCGTCCTCCTCCCCCCCGTCCCTGGCGGGAGCGCCCTACACGGGCAAGGTGCACTTCTGCCACTGCGGCAAGGCCTTCACGCTGAAGAGCATGCGTGACCGCCATGTCAAAATGCAGCACCTGAACCTACGGCCCTTTGCCTGCCCCGTCTGTGCCAAGAGCTTCAAGATGAAGCACCACCTGACCAAGCATGTGAAGACGCACGGAGGCCTGCGTCCGTACGAATGTGGCTTCTGCGGCAAGAAGATCGTCTGGAGGGACAGCTACCTCAAGCACCAGGCGCGGTGCCAGCGCCTCGCTGCCAAAATGTCTGCATCCGGGCACCAAGGTGATCTCGATGCAGCCGAAGGTGACGAGCTGGAACCAGGGCAGGAGGAGGCAGGTTTTGAGTATGGATCATATCTGTGTGAGGGACAGGGCCAGGTAAAGGTGGAACAGGGAGAGGGGCAGGTGAGGGAAGACTGTATGGAGGGTCTAGTGGGGAGAATTTCAGGACAGGACCGATCTCTGATGGAGCAGGTTCTGAAGGAGGAAGATGGAGGCAGGTATACGTGAGAGAGAAAGCCCTGCTCTTCTCTGTTTTTGTGCTGATCTAAGCTCAATGTTTGCTCTCAGTGTCTTAGCCCAGCCTGACCTAGTTCACCAAGAGGTACCTTTTCAAAAGTTGTCCAGATTTTGGCTTCTGGAGTGGGTACAGCCTGTCCAGTCCTCAAGTCACAATCCAGCTGGACAACTTTAGGAAATGCAAAATTGTCCAGTGATCCTAGGTTTCTCCTAAAACTCCCTGTCTGAGGTCATATTAATTTTTTTTTTTAAAGAGTGGGTGCTGAAGTCTGGGGTGACAATACCCTTTACATTTTAACTAAGAAGCCTCAGCACTGTTGTAGTAGTAGCTCAAGATAAACACACAATGCATGAACTGTAGTAAGCAAGGCTGCAAGTAGCACAACTGGTCATTTTTTATTGTCTACGAGACGCACATCTGGTCATATTTAGTTACAAGAGATTCATTTCAGATATCAAGTTGCATTCAGATTTGGGGAAAACCTGCAGGTTTGTTTATTACAGTGGGATTTCAGACTGAAAAGTTTGAATAAAGCCATTCGAATGAACGGTATGTTACATAAAAGATGAGTGAAGTATCCTGCCACTGGATTCATCAAAAATGGACAGTAACTAATAATGAAGAGGAACAATTTTAGATGTGAACATTGTTTTTATCTACATGTGGGCCTGTAGTTAATGACTGATGCTGATATGACTGCTATCGAATAGATCATTGATGTTGCTGCTGCCTTTGGCCTTAATTGATTAACACAGGTATTTCCAAGAAGAAAGTTATTAACAGTATACATTGGTCATTTGTCCATTGAACTGTGTGCAAATTAGTGTAAGTGTAACCGACCATGCATTACTTTCAATTGCATCGGTTTCTTTTAACCATGTAGACTCTTTTAAATAACATTTGTCAGGCTTTCAGTGTTTAAATCAGCACTTGGAACAAAAAACAGCAGAATCTGAGTGAATCCGACATTAGCTTGAGCCATCCATGCGGTGTTAGGAACAGTGCTTTTGTTTTATCTGGTGTGAAATGTCATTTTGGCCTCAACATAGACTTGTGCTTTGTGTAGCTTCATATGCAGTTCCTGTTCTCTCCCCTCTGGTGGGACGCTGGCAAAGCTTTAGTGCTAAATGTTCATAATTTGTATGACACCGTAAGTTGTGTATAAAATAAAGATTTTTCAATCACAAGCCAGAACTGATCTGATGAGTGATGGTGACTGAGAGGTTAAAGCGTAACCCTCTGGCTGAGAATCACATCTTGCGTTTTCTCTAGCACCTGAACTGACCCTTCGAATGATTACCAAGCGTTTCATAAGCTTGAAGTAATGGACCAACAACAAAATTAGTGGCTGTTGCTTATTACTTTCAAAAGTAGTCTCTAGTTTTGTGGTGAATACGTTAAATTCAATAATACATGTGTGCTGATGATGTAGCATCGCTCACACTCGGCAAGGTCCAACCTGAACAACAAAGCAGAGCTCAAAATCAAAACTAATCACAGGGAATAGAAAGAAGGCCAAACTGCAAATAAAATAATACAGTAAGATTAGAACTTCACAAAGGAGAACCATGAACTTTAAAAAATCATAAATCAGCACTCAGGGATCCACAGTCAGATCATTAGAGATGTGGTGAGAGCGCCCTCTGCAGGCAAGGAGGGTGGTCTGATGCTAAATTCACATTCAGAGCTCCAATTTTAAGATAGAAGTGTCTCATTTCTTCTAGTAAACAACTCTACACCAAGAACACAAAGTTAAAAAGTAGTTGTCCTGTGATAAAAGCCTTTCTGTTTTGTAACAGACTGTAATTAGAGGTGAAGCTCCTGGTGGTTACTCTGAGGGACAGAGCTTGTTCTCCTCTTTCCCGCCCAGACATTCCTAAGACTAGCACATGGACAATCTGTACAAACATGTGAACCGACTGACAGAAGCAACCGCTGATTGGTAACTGCTTTATAGCGACAGTTTTATTTGTATTTGATGTTTGTTATGAATAAAAACACAATCTTTGAAACACCTTCTCGTAGGGTAGCTAAACAGGAATGGAGAAAAAACACTGAACAGTTTATGTTTTTACAGTAAGTGACCTCTCGGATTAATAAACAGGAGCTTTGAGCTCTTCAGGATTGTACAAATCTGTTTTGATTTACATTTGCCTCCAGATTGTTCTAGCTTTAACGTTATCCATGTTCACTACGGTTTAACTTTGATTCTCTGGTTCTCCATATTGTGAACCAACGTTTTCTAATTAGAACATTGCTGAGAATGAAAAACCCAAATTACTGATGTGAAAGTTTGTTTCTGCAACATAAAATGTCTTTTATTTTTAAAAACATTCAAACAACAGTGGAGTATTTATCTGAATCGGTGGAAGCAGCAGTAAAGGAGGTGTTGGTTCCAATGAAACTTTGAGCAGAGTGTTTACTCTAACAGGTCCTCAAAACACATCTCAGTCTCCTACAACATCCAGAGACTCTACTTGAGAGTCTCTGATTCAGCCAGAGAGCCGTTTTAGAGAAGAACAGGGGTAGAAGGGCCTGTACTGGAAGTGCCTTCAATTTATATTCACATTTCCAGCATTTAGCAGAAGGTTTTATCCAAAGTGACTTCCATTCCCTACCTACTGGGGGCAGTCTCCCTGGAGCAACTTGGGGTTAAGGGTCTTGCTCAGGAACCCAATAGTGGTGCTGAAGGTAGGATTCAAACCCTCTCCACCCAGTCGGCCACCAGAGCCCAAGTCCTACCCACTCGGCCACCACCCTATGGAGTCTGAGCTTCAGTACACTATTCAGGTGTGTGAATACTCAAGACTTTAACATGACAGTGAGTACTGATCTTTTAATTAATTAAAAGTCTAAATGTATATCAGAGAGAAGAATGCACTTATTCCACACCATTAAAGTGATAAATGACCAACAGCAAAATTAGTGGCTGTTGCTTATTATGCACATGTGTGCTGCTGATGTAGCATCGCTCAAACTCAGCAAGGTCCATCCTGAAAGGGGCCTAACAATAAAGCAGATCAAAGCAGAGCCCAAAATCAAAACTAATCACAGGGAAGAGAAAGAAGGCCAAACTGCAAACAAAATAATACAATAAGATTTGAACTTCACAATGAAGAAACATGAACTAATAAAAAAATAAAAAAATGCCACAGATCATAAAACAGCACTCAGGGATCCACAGTCAGATCATTAGAGATGTGTTGAGAGCGACCTCTGTTGGCAAACAGGGTGATGCTAATGCTAAATGTTAAATCTGATGCTAAATTCACATTCAGAGCTCCAATTTTAAGTTAGAAGTGTCTAATTTTATCTAGTAAACAACTCTACACCAAGAACATAAGGTTAAAAAGTAGTTGTCCTGTGATAAAAGCCTTTCTGTTTTCTAAAAGACTGTAACTGGAGGGTGAAGTTCCTGGTGGTTACTCTGAGGGACAGAGCCTTCACACACACAGTGCTTTAGTGTTACCTGTGTTCTCATTGAAACCGTCACTTGGTGTCGATGTGGATGGAGTGACTGGAATGAATTCGCGGGGGTCACGTTCCAAAAGCATCCGTGTATTGTGTTTTGGTTAAAAAAAAAAAGTGTAAACCCTAAATATTCCCCCATATATGCTCCAAGAACACTTTAATTTAATTTTAAACTCATTTTTTGTCAGATAGAAACGATGCTACATGGGTCAGAGTGTATTTATAATTTGGCTTCCCCAGAACACCCCCACTTTTGGAAAGCTTGACACGCCCCTGCTGCCTATTAACTATATAATGTATGTACCTATGAATACTGCTCCAATACTGCTTGTTAAAAGCTTTCATTTTTTTCCTCTTAAAATACTTTTACTGATATTAAACGACAGCTTCCACACACAAAGTGTTTCCAGACTGAAACCTTTGGTAAATTCACATTTCGATGTTGAATAAACTCTTATTATGAAGTTCTCACATCCACTTCTACAGATAAATGAACTGCTTTACTGTTACCTGTGACAGCTTTGGTGAACACATCCAGTGATGCACCGCCTGTAATAATATTATTATTATTATTATTATTATTAACAACAACAACAACAACACACAAATAAGTTAGCAACATTACATTTAATATAATTTACTAATCAACATCTAGATTCTACTGTGTTTATGTCATTCATAAGTTTTTTGCACTAAAAGTAAAAATATACAGTTAAAACGAGATTAAGTTAATCCAGAGAATATTTTGACAATGTGATGCTTAAACTTTCATCATGTTCATCAAGTTCTCAAACTCACTTTTTGATCTCACTGTGAGCTCCACTGTTGTTCCGGCGCAGTAGTATCTCCCAGCGTCCGACTGTGAGACTCTGAATATAGTCAGCACTAGATTTGCTCCTGAGCCGTAACGTCTGTCTGGATCTGGGATGTGTTTGGTCGTCTTTTCATTATGTGTGGTGAGAATGTCCACTCTCTCTCCGTTGATGTCTCGGCTCCAGGTCACTTTACCGTTAGTTAGTTTTCCACAGTAAAGAGTGGCGACGGTGCCCTCTATCTGACTCACGTGTAGAACCTCTGATAGGAAGAACAGGAGAGATTTTAAGTGTTTGGTGCTGAATTCACTGCAGTGTGTTTCCAGACTACACTCTCCTATCTCTGATATTCTTCTGCAGTTCAGGGAGGAAAACTCCAGAGTGATTCCACAATCTGAGACCATTCGTGTCTCTCTGATACTACTTTTACAAACGTGATATCAAAACCAGAAAACTTTATTGATCCCAAAAGAAATTGCTTAAAATGTATCTTTTATGAGATTTTAAACACAGATAAGGGCCTCACGTCAAAAACAATTTTTAAAAACTGTATTAATGTCTGAATTTATTCCTCATACTTAAACATCCAAATTTCCTGAAAATCATGGGAAGAAGAAAATAAATTTCTCTCATTCTTTGTTCTTTGTTTTAGTGATATTGTGATGTTGATTGTGTGTAATCTGATTGATTTGTTCTCTGGCTTTACCTATTGCCATTTCTAGCCACTCCATTTTTATGACATGGGATTTTTTCAGTCTTTGCAGTGACTGAATTGTGATGGTAGAACTGATTGTTGTGTATGAGATGAGTGTGTGCGACTGTGCTGTGGCATACTGCGTGTTTATGTAGGCCTTGTGCTTGGTTGAAGCAGCCTAACCTTGGAGTTGGAGAAGTTGTGGTACTTGTGTGTGTGTGTGGGTGTGTGTGTGTGTGTGTGTGTGTGTGTGTGAAAGAGGGTGAGAGCACACACGCCGTGGTGATGTGTGGCTTGTTGTAGGCTGTCAGCATCGACCATAGTGCTTTTTTTACCATGGAGCTTGTTTTCAGTTTGCTATGTGTATGTGTTCAATGATCATATTTGCTATACATGGATGGTTAAATAATGTCACACAATTGGTCATCTTACTGCAGGCTCTCATTTGCAAGTGCCCTCATTGCGTACCGATGGGCTGTACATGAATTCAGCCGATTGCGCTTGTAAATGTGCCAGATTGGAACCAATTGTTGCTGTGTCTGCATTGCAATGCACAACTTTGCATCTCCTTGTTATAAAACAATGTTTATGCATACAACTTTAGCAAATGCAACCTCCTATGTCAAAAAAAAAGTTGTGTGTGCGTGTGTCTATTGTCATGTAGGTGTTGTGAATTTGTTCCTTAGAGACAATGAGACGTTTTTGGATATCTTAAAGCAGAAGTGTATCTTTATTCAGAGACTCGCTGCTTGGCAGCTGCAGCCTTCAAAAAGTCGTCTGACTAGGACAGTCATACATTGTGGCTTATATACATTTAGGGGCAGTGCTTAGATCTAGAGACAAAGCACCTGAGTGACGACCCCAAACAAAGCATGCAAATGAAGTATTCAGGTCCAGCAGCCTGCACTGTGTACACCAGTCCTAATCCAATCTTCACACCTACCCACAGACTGGGCAGACGTACCAAGAACAAAGGACAGGAACTGGCAGGGACCTTGTGCTTGATCTGATGTCTAACCACAATGTGCTGTTAAGTCAGAACATAATATCTGTATATTTTAAACAGTTTCCTAAATTTCTAATCCTACATAGGCTATAGACTGATTATCTTGTCTTGCATCCATGAAATATTGTAAGGTTACAGGCCTACTGCATGTTGAGAAAATTCGGTATTGTGCAACAGTAGGGAGATGGGGACCCCCGAATATTGGAGGGTATTTCACACACATAGAATATTTGTGTGTGTGCTGGGGTTTCAGATTTATTTACTTAATGCAGACAATTATTTTATCATGTTTTTTTATACTTTTATTTTTAGTTTGTTGCATTTTTGTGTGTGCTTGTGTGTGCGTGCAGAACACAGCGCTATGGGCCTCATTGTATGGTCAAAAGTAATGGGACGCTGGACCCCTGTGTGGACAAAAGTGTTGGGACGTCTGACATTGCCTGGCAGTGGCAAATAACTTTGGATTTATATTTGATTACATTAATGTTTGAGATTTACAGAAATAGTTGAGTTGAGATTTACAGAAATAATAAACTGTAGCTGTGTGACTGTGTTAAGCGGACACTGCTGTTAAAAAGCTCTATATTTGTTTAAAGTGTTTGCAAACCAAATGTTGTGTCACGGTCCGGTCAATGGTGTTTCCAGTCTGTTTTTGTTCTGTTTCAGTTCTGTGTTCTGGGGGGCTTTTATTTTGAAGAGTTTTCTGGGGTTTGCTTTAGTCACATGTCTGGGTTTGTCACATGAGTGAGTTTCCACCTGTCCTGTGTTTTTGTTCTGATTTCTGTTGTTATTTAAAGTGCTGTTTGTGTTAAGCTTCACTCATGTGTCCATCCCTCATTTTGAGCTGTGTCCTGTGTCCCGTTCCTGTTTATTCACGTTCCTGTTGTCTGGAGTGCCTGTTTAAGTTCCGTTTTGTTTTCTGTTTGGCTTAAATAAAGAAACCACAGCATGGACGTCTGCCTGCCAGCCTGGTCCTTTCTCCGAGGTAGCTCTGGGTTGGGGGTTAGCCCCCCTTCCCGTGACACGTTGTTGCACTTTTGTGCACAATACACTACTTTTGAATGAATTATTTAATTTTGCATACATCAGTTAAATAAGATATTTTTATCGCGATTAAATGTGTGGTTTTCTGTGATTAATCACGATAAAAAATGCTAATCATTGCCTAGCATAAATATATTTATCTTGTGTTGGACAGTGGTTTACCTGGACTATTTTGCTTACAGGTCACTGGTTTACGGCAATCAATATCTTAAAAGCTCTTTCAAGTGTTAATTTTTATTTGTACTGTACTTGTTTGCTTCTACATGCTGTCTTCAGTGCACAGCTCAAGGACATATGAGTGTATATCGCTACTCTGTGGTCTATGTCTTTGCTGTCATTACATAAGCACTTTAGGATCAATAAAGGTTTCTGATTCCTATTCTAAAATGATTTTTTCTGCAGTTTGAAATAAAATACATGTTTCTTTGAATATGCGTATTATTCGATAACTTCTCATGATTATCTGTGTTATAAACTGACTATAAACTGTATAAACTTAGAGGGAGGGTAGTATGTATCATCAGAACAGAACTGAATTGTTATATTAGGGGATGACATATGAGTGAAACTCTTGAGGCGCCGCATGCAGCGCACCCCACATTAAAATGCTTCTGACACCTGTACATGTGTACACTGTCTTAAACTGCACCTTATACATAGACCTGGCTCTATCATTTTTCTTGCTGAAGTATATTAAGTACACTACCTGTGTTTCAAGCTTTTTTAATTGAAATTCAAACAGTTAAAGTCCAATGTATAGCATGAGATGGTAGAAAGGACAGAGCTGAACTGCGACAGATTTAGAAATGGTGAGGTTTCCCAGAAGTGGGAAATAATTCTGCAGCTTTAGGATGAACTGGACAGAGGAGTGAAAGCAGAGCAGCCTATAAGAGCCGCACATTTACGGGAACTTTTGCAGCAGAACTGAAATAACTTTCTGCTGAATGAACTTTTTTACTATGTGTATATATATCAAGTCAAGTGGGTTCTCACTATCATTTTGACTATGTACACACAGAACAGAACTGACCACAAGATCATAGGTGCAGACGGGACAAAAAGAGAGTGCAAGAAAAAACCAGAAGAGCATACATATGTATAATGTGTGTGTGTGTGTGTGTTAATACATTATTGAGTCAATTATTTGCAGAACATAGTATCTGGTTCTTTTGTGTAAATAATTGAAATAATTCAACACTTATAACAATTTAGGGCATCAGCAGTTAAATCTATTCAAAAGGTACATACATTTGAAAAATGTATTTGTGAATTTATTTATTTGTCCAGTTTAACCAATTTTATAGTGTAGCCTTCTTTTTTGCTGATAAATGGCAGCACTTTAACTTTCTACTCTTTTTAATGAAGACATTTCAACTCAGTTATTGTCTGAGGCTGGCATATTACTTTACAAAACTTTATTTACTGTATGTTTAGATCTTCTTACCTGTCACGGCTGAGGGCCGTTATTGGCCACCGTGTTTTTATTTGGGACTTTTGTTTTGCCTGTGATTGCTGTGT
>JBBPDC010000129.1:459607-472230 GCA_037974485.1 Hemigrammopetersius urotaenia
TCTCATAGTTGAGGTATACCTGTGGTGAAAATTACAGGCCTCTCTCATCTTTTTAAGTGGGAGAACTTGCACAATTGATGGCTGACTAAATGCTTTTTTGCCCCACTGTAATTGTTGTTGTTGTTGTTGTACGTTTGGTCCCTTACCTACACGGACATAAAGACAATTCTGTGTATGTTTTTTAGAAAAGGAAATATACCTTTTCCCAGACACTAGCTTGTTGCTAAAAGGATACCTAATGAATTGACACTGAGGTTTAAAGAGTTCATGTGCTTCTTTGCACTGAACCAGCATTAATAATGTCTGTCTCCAGACAAATGGACTGAAAGTAGTATCGCCCATTTACGCCTTAAGTGTTCCTCAGAAATGCTGATTCGGCCTGATTCTAAGCTTTCCACAGCTGAGGTCATATGGCTGGTGCTCTATTCCGAGTAGTTCCCTTCAACTTATCTCGCAGATGTGCAGCTGGATGAAGCTGTGGCCACAGAAGCCAATACATAATGCATTTATGGAACCATTCCTGATTGCTTATGGGGGAAGATGCGATGTTCTGCGGAAACTAATCCATTGCAGATGGGTAGCCTGCCGCTGTGAAGGGACGGATAGACTGATGCTGTGATTGGCAATGAGATCAAATAGCCTGTGGGCTGACTGAGTCCAGTGTCTGCCATGATAACACATCATCTCACCAACACCACTAGTCTACAGCGTTGACGTATGCTATAACAGGAGCATGACTTGACTTGACTTGGTGTAAGTTTATCAAATCTACTATTATTTATTTAAGACCATCTCATGATTCACCCCTGTGAACCGGCGCTCATTGGTCCAGACAGTGTTTTCCAATACTTTTGTTCTTGTAAGAACAGATTTTTGGCAGACAGAAGCAGAACTCTACAGGCCTGTCAGCTGTCACCGTTCTCCTGTGCTTCTTTAACTGGCAGTGTTGTATTGACCTGCCAGTTGCTGAACTAAAAACCCAGATCATGGATCTGTGTCCAAACATTTGTAGACACCTGCTATTTTACTGTACCTACTAGGTGCTAGAAGATGGGTCTGTTTCAATTCAGCCATGAGAGCAGAATGCAAACTCTCTACAATGCCGAGGGGGCTTTATACTCCTCTAGCCAATTCTTGACACTGGCCCCTGAGATCATGTGTGGGAGCCCTAGAGTGTCCCACTCTGCTGGTCAGTGCTTTTCAATTGAGACTACAATCCTCAATTTAGAGCTTTCCTTGCTGTAATACATACTTCAGCTCAGTAATGACTTCAACCAGGTGTGCAGGGAAAGCACTAAAATGTGTACGGTATATAGAGTGCCCCCTACAGGCAGACCACCACCACATTTGAATGTTAAATTTTTTTGTATCAGATTAGACATTTTTACTTCTAGTTTAGGGTTTATAGTTATCTTAATATTTTCTAGAGTTTATATTTACATACTTTTACATTACTTTGACTGGAGTACCCTGTGTTGTACAGCTTGGAATGTTTTGGGACCTGTCTGCTCATGCTGGTTTGGTTGGTTTTGGTTGAGTTGGGATGTCAGTTTTGATTTATGTGTTAGGGTCAGGTTTACAATTCACATGAGGCAAGTAAGTAATTTATGATTGTGATATATTAGTTATATATTAGATCTAAAAGTTATGCTTTAGTTTTGAAGAGGTTTCTGGGGTTTTGCATTGGGCACGTGTCTGTTCTGTTTTTCTGTGTTATGTGATATTGAGTTGCATCTGTTTTGTGTCAAGGTCCTGATTTCTCCATGTATGTAAGCCTGTGTCTGTTAGTGAGTCCTTATCTGTCCATCGTCCTTTGTAGAGCGTCTGTATGTTATCTAGCACCTGTTTTCTGAAGCTTGAAGCTGTATTCTGTTTTGTTTCTTTCTTGCGGCCCTAGTGCCAGGTTTCTGTTGCCTTATTCAGAATAAAAGTAAAACAGCATGGAACTTTGGTCTCCAGTCACGTCAATGTTCCAAGTAAGCTCTCGTTCGTGGGGGACTAGTCCCTGTGAACATGACAGTGCCACACAGGCCTGGATCTTATACCCTGATATGCAAGAGAAAGTTCTTTGACATGTTAAAAAATAACAGTGAAAATAAATAAATAAACAAATAAACAAACAGTCAAGCCATGGCCTTGTCATACTATCTTATACTTATATTGTATACTGTATATACAAAAGTTGTCTTAGTGATGTCACTGCTCCCCTTAACTCCCAAATGAAGGCAGGCGCATGGGCAGACTTTCATTCTTTAAAGGGGACATATTATGCAGAACTCATTTAAAAAAATAAAATAAACAAGTTATAACTGGTCTATGGGCTATAAAACATGTCCATGAAGTTGCACAAAATCACACTCACATAAAGGGATTTCTTGTTGACAGTTTCAGTCCTTTTCGAAATGAGCCGTATAAGGGCTCTGTCCCTTTTATGCAAAGAAGCTATTGCTGGCTACGCCCATTTCATGCTTATGAAACAAAGTAAAACAAACAAGCTAGTCATACTTAACTGCGATAGAAACACAAAAGTCATTCTTTGAAAGTGCTTCCCTCATCTGCTGACTTGTCATGAACTGTAGGCACAGATCTCCCCACAACACTGAAGCTGAGCTTAGCAGAGCTAGGAACAGTGTAACAGAGCCAGTGGATCAGGCAGGGAGCGAAACCCAGGTGGCACCTTGTAGCCGCGTCAGCGCGGAACACCGATGTCCTGGAAGGCACACTCAGAGCTAATGCTAATGCTACCAACTGGCTAGCTTCCACTGATAACCCTGCTAATAGACTCTGCTAAGTCCCTGCATTTCACACACAGATTTGAGCTGCTAATGCTCCTCGATAAGGAGGGCAGGGTGACTGGAGCGGTGTCAGTGTGCAGAGTGAGGCAATTGCCAAGTCCAGACCAAATGGACCAAGAGAAGGCCAAATGATTCTGCCAAGGCTATGCTAACGCGATGTTATGCTAATGCTACTGCAGCTATCGTCATGTCTAGCATTGAGAAAATAATTTCACTTCACCCAATGGTCAGTTGGATTTTCTTTGGGGATTTGTGTTGTTCTTTGCAGCCAGCAACACAACACTTCTTGTGTGACTTGCCTTTGCCTGTAGCCATAGCACTCTCGCTATGCTTGTAAAACGAGTAGACGAAAATGGCAGATCTTCAACTAATCTAGTGGGTGGGGTCTCAACAGAGCGGTTCTATACAAATTGGCTCCATCCAAATCCTTTTTGAAAGGGCCTGAAACTATGAAGAATAAATCTGGTGAATCTCTTTATGTGAGAGTGATTTTGTGCAAAGAACTTCATGAACATGTTTTGTGTAGCCCATAGACGATAGTGAATTTTGCATAATATGTCCTCTTTAAACTTTGATTTAAACAAGGCAAAACAATACTTTGAACCAAAAGGATTCAGGAGAAACACGAAACACAATGCAGTATGACGAACATCAAACAGTGAACCACAAACCCCTTAAATACAACGAACACAAAATCCCACAACCAATAACACAACACAAACACTTAACTATAAACAAAGTGCTGCTGCGACATAGTAAACATGAAAACCAATCACCACTTCAAAATAAAAGTTCACCAAAACAAAACTCTGGCTGCCGATTTCAAGTCAGGCAGTTTTGAGATCCATAAGGTTGTTAAACAGAAGAACACGGTGAGAACACTGAGAACTGCAAAATAATTTATTTCTCTTAAAAGGGGGCTTAGGAGAAACACGTCAGACCGCACTAATATCTAGATACGACGATGTAAAGAAAAGACTGCTGTGAGCAGAAAAGTCTTCCTCTGATATGCCAACATAAACTCTATACAAATGAAGGAAGGCAAGTCTTAAGAACAGGCCAAATTTAGGGAAACACTTTAATAAACAAATGCCATAATTAGCAGTTTTTGTTCACTTCAACGAATGCTGCTAGAATACAGTCTCTGTTATCATACTGTATTCATTCACACTCGTGAATTATGCTGACATTGTTGAGTGGTGTAGAAAGCTTTCCTTATCCTGTATTCCAGCCTGCCATGTGCATCTATTGCTGCCGGTGACAGGGCTTGTTAAAAAAGAGGAAGGAAAGGAGTGTAATTTAGCACTTCAGTGGCTATTTCAGGGATCCTTACTTTTCTAGAGCTGCTCTCCACTTTACTAGTTACACATAAAGGAAAAGTATCTTGTCCATTCTGATAATTTTCTAGATCTAAATGATGTATTTATTACACTTGACATATTCTGCTTGCCCTGGTTTGCCAGATTGTAAATTCAATTGCAGAGGAATGAATTATATTCACATAGATTAAAATCAAGGAGCAGATGGACGTCTTGAGTTCTTTATAATTCAGGCCTGACCTGTTCAGAATGAAAATCAGCGATCGAAACACTCCATTTCTTATGTGGTTAGTAAAGAAATGCATCCATAATTTCCATATGATACACTGCAGTTTATTATTATTATTATTATTATTATTATTATTATTATTATTATTATTACACTGCATAATAATAGGAGGAAAATGTGACAAAAATGAATATTTTTAATATGCTGGCCAGAAGTAGTTAGTAGAAGAAGACAAGTTTGGTTCCTGACTTCTCTGTGCTCTCTAGCCTTTGTATGGCTTTATTCAGGTCAGTGAACATAATAATAATAATACTATTTTGAACATGCATGCACACTACACACACCCAGCTGGGAGAAACACTTGCAGTAACAGCCCAAAGTCATTTCTTCATAATTCAATCACTACAGTGTAAACAAAGTTTTTCCAAGTTTGGTGTGAAATGGTCCATTGTTAACCCTCTATGGCATGCATTTTTATTTTTAAAAAAAATATTTCACCCTAGTTTTTGGGAGCTTGGGGGTCCTTGATAATATATCAATCATAAAATGTGTCCCACCCAAGACCCCCTAACAGATTTTGGTTTGTTGCCTCAGGGCAACAAGATGCTACAGGGGCACTAAAATGCTACAGGGGCACTAAAATGCCAAGGTATTTTATATGGAATGAGGAACAAACAAACATTAAATACATTAGTTTTATTGCATCAACAACAAACACTTCAACAAGTTATATTTCAACAAACATCAGTTACAATTATTTTATCAATCAGTGGGTTATAGCGGCACAGTGTGTTTGTGTTCATTTATAAACGCATACACACACACACACACACACACACACACACACACACACACACATATATGTATTTATATATAAACCTTGGTGTTTTAGTACCCTTGTAGCATATTGTGGCTCTGAGGGAACAAACCAAAAGTGGTCTTACTGCACAATGTTGCCCCGAGGCAACAAATGAAAAACTACAATTTTAGTATATAAAATTTTACTCAGTCAGATATGCTTCTTCACATATTCATGTGCATTGCTGATTTTTTATGCAAAAATTATTTCAATGTAAACCTGTTAAAAAGTGAAATGTATCTTACCTTCTGCTAGCAGTGTGTCCAACCCAGCTATTGGCTGAAAAAGGATTGCTCCACCCCCAGACGAAAGGTCAAACCTCCACCCACTTCAAATTTTATTGGTCCCAGACTAATCATCAGACTTTTAATGTTATGTTTTTTTTTTTTTAAATGGAGCAGTGGGCGGGCCAAAATAATGGTTTGCCACAGAGGGTTAAGAAACTTAAAACTTTGATTTCTGTACAGTGGGGATGAATGGAACCAGATGTCAGCACAAATAAAGCCGTTTAATTTGCCCTTCAAACCCATCAGTGTTTTCTGATTGCTTATGATGGTAAAACAGAGGGAGAAATGAGCTTTTTAGCAGATATTTAATCAGAGGCAGTGTCTAAGCCATCAGGAATTTTCATATTTATGACTATTTCACTTAAGGTCGTTCTGTGAGAGCTTTTAGAGTCGTTAAACTCTTCAGACATCTGGTTCCATTGGGTAACAATTCTGACTGGGTGCGTTTTGCTTTAACGAAACATATTACACCACTTTTCTTACATTTTAGCTATTAATTTATGCAGGAATTCTGGAAAACTTTCATTTTAATGATGGATGATTGGTCAAGCATGAGAAATGGTATGAGGTTGTTAAGCTAAACATTAACACGCATCAAACCCCAATGCATTTGTGTTAGTGGGCTTTTTCTTCATACCACTCCCTCAGAATAGTAACCTTTAAATGTATCATTTTATCAGATGTCATAAGTTTTTTTCAGAGTACTGTACATACACTATATGGACAAAAGTATTGGGACATCTGACCATTACACCAACAGGTACTTTAATGACACTGCATGTACATCCATAGACTTTACTGTGGAGTTGGTCAAGTTCTTCCACACTGAACTCCTCTAGCATGTCTTTATAGAGCTCACTTTGTGCTCTGGGACACAGTCCTGCTGGAGTAGAAAAGGTTCTTCCACAAACTGGGTCCACAGAGTTGGAAGCATGGTGTTGTCCAAAATGTCTTGGTCTGCTGAAGCATTAAAATTGTCCTTCACTGGAAGCAAGCAGCTCAAACCCTGAAAAACAGATGTGTCCCAATACTTTTGTCCATTTAGTGTATCTGTTACCATTTAGTATGATGAAATTTCCTCACTTTTGTTCAATTTTGATGGAGGATTCTACTCTCTGCTCTGTAGGGCTGTTTCATCAGGCCTGTGAGATGCACTGAGGGAAGACGCCGCTCTTCACGCTGAGCCTGTCCACCCCCAGTCTGCACTCAGCTGCTTTTTGTCCTCCCTTCTTCCACTCCGACTGTGATGCACAGACATGCCTCCAGAGCAGTTTACGACGGTAGTAAATATATTTAAACTGCAGCTTGTAGATGATTGCATGTCGTGGACAGAGCCAGTGAATATGGACCTCTAAATAAGGCTATGGGTGATCCCCAGGCTTTGGGGAATTAGAATCAGAAAACTTTATGGATCCTAGAAGAAAATTGCTTATGTTACGACTGCACAGTCACACAGACACAGGAACAAGAACAGTGTAAAATATGAAGTCTAAATAAAAATAATAAAATGCATAATATGAAATACACTAGTCTATGTACACAAATGCTGGGCCTAAACACTAGAGATAAGAAACTTAAAGTTAAGTGAATTTCTAGTAAAACAAATAGTGGTTAGGGGTACTCTATGTGGACAAAAGTATTGGGACACACCTGTTTTTCAGGGTTTAGGCTAGAGCGCTTACTTCTAGGACCCAGTTTGGGTAAGAACCTTTTCTATTCCAGCAGGACTGTGTCCCAGTGCACAAAGCAGCTCCATAAAGACATGCTGGAGGAATTCAGTGTGGAAGAACTTGACTGGCCACACAGAGCCCTGACCTCAACCCCATCCAGCACCTTTGGGATGAATTAAAACGCAGATTGCATAATTAAATCACACATGACAAGAGCTGTATGTTGGTTTATACAAAAATGTTGGTGTATTAATACTATAGATAAGTAACTTGCAGTTAACTTGCAATTACTAGTACCACCAAGAGGTGGGTTGAGGTGAGCAAAATAACCACATTTCACCAATTTCTACCTGAGAAGGCCTACACTCATGCTTAAAAGACCATATGGGCTTGCACATGCACCACTGGGGGGAAGCAAAGACCACCGCTTTGTCACACAGCTCTTATGAAACGTCTTATGATGCGTCTCTCTCCTGTCTGCGTCTGGTCCTCCTAACCCGTGTGTCCTATTTGGGATGCTCTGCTATGCGATGAGAAGGCTCATAAGAAAGAGACGAGGTGCTGCGAACAGGTCATGTTGGCTTCGCCACTTCGAGGCCCATGATTTGTTTATCATAAGAGTTCAGATAAAGGTTGTGAAGCACACCAGTGATCAAAGTGCTCGTCTTTTTTACGCCAGGATGGCCTCACTGCATTATTCATGGGGCGTATTGGCTGTCGAGCAGGGGACCCAGGTACCGAGGCGGTTTGATTTGAGCAATCTTTTCAGTTATGTAAATGAAACTTGGCCCAGTGCCCAAAAAATTGTCTCCTAGTTGGTACATAATTATGTTACATAATGGGTGGATTTTTTTTTCCTTTTTTCCTTTCTTTCTGCCTTTTTTGAAAGAGAGAGAGAGAGGAAGAGAGCAGCTGCTGCTAATGGGTGGATTCAACCTTACTGTGCATGATTTCTCTTTTATTCCCCCCCAGCAATCCAATTTAATTTGCTTGCTTTGGCTTTTTCTGTCCTTTTTCTTTTGGTGGTCCATATCAATGACCAGGCCTTTCATTAATACCTACAAACTGGCCCACTAGGAACCCCTCACTGCAACACAGGTGCTGTGAGTGCTGTTCCATCAATATCTATGGTTGCAAATATGTGGCACCGGTATCCATTTGGGTGATGCGACTTCTAAAGGACTGTGTAGTAAATGCTGATAGATTGGAAGGGGATGAATTGACTGTTGTGCGGCGGTACATCACGGCTAGCGCGTGAAAAACACCACGCGACCTGTGCCTGCCGCCCGACAGCGCGAACTGAAGCTCGCTTTCTCCCTGAGTGCTTCGACAGTTCACATGCCAAAGTAAAGGTACTTCATTTTGTTGACACGAGCTTGTTGCGATTTGGGCTTGCTGTTCGGGAAGCTAGGCGGAGTAATGAATGCAAACTCATGGCTCCTGGCGAGATAGGCCCGGCTCTTTCAGAGAGCTATTACCATGCTAATCACAAACACACTGCAGGAAAAAAAATGACTCTCATGGAAAGACAACTTTGCATTGCATTAAGAAATTACTAGTGCATTTCGTTCGCCGCAGGTTCTTCCCAGCCGGGCCACCAGAGGGCAGTGTGGCTACGCTTGGCGGAGGACCCATGCCAGGCAAAATTACTGATTCATAATCTACGGTCATTTGTGGGAAGGGAGGCGTCTCTCGCCGTACTGAGCAAATAGAGATTGTTATGCAATTTTAAATCAGCCCCAGCGACTTGCCACTTCTTGCAGGCCTACGTGTGCAAATGAACTGCAGCGGCGCTCGAGAAGCGGTGGAATAAATAAACAAGAGAAGGTTTTCGCCTCTTAAATACTTTTCCGCCAATAGATTAGACATCCCCTCTGCCTGCTCGCGGCGGAGTTGTAAACTCTCGTTCGGTACGAAGGCGAGGAACAATATGCTCCATTGTGATAAGTCAAAAGGGAGTTTGTGTACAGGAGCATGATTTGCACTACAAAGAAGTTTTCTCTTGGACCTAATGTGCACAGCAAGCACGTACGTGGCAGACACTTTGTAACGCCAGGCCCTTAAATTAAGGGCCCAGGTGCTTTTCTCTTCCTCCGAGCATGTTGCCTTCACTTGCGGTAACATGCCCTGACCTCCTAATACTTAAATCTTCAGCAAAAGCATGAGAAATGACTTTACTTAAAATGCATCATCTCTTCCTACAAGCAAAGTTTCTGCATAATTCAGTGGCTGAGGTGTAAACAAAAGTCTCTCAGATTGAGATTGATGTGAAATAGTTTTTACATAAGTTTGCAAACTCAAATTTTCTTTACAGTGATGGAACAATATCTACTCAACTCAAAAATAGCCACTTTATTTATTATCCAAACCCACCAGTGAACCTACACATGCCTTCCGAGTGTCTATATGTGATGCTGATGCTGGTAAAACAGTGGAAAACCTTTAAAAAGGAAGCTTTCCTTGGGGACTCTTTGCCTTGCATGAACCCCTCTGCTATGTGTGTATTTTAAATTGAAATAGGTTTTGGGCCAAAGGATATTCGGGCAGAATATTTCATGTAAGAACTTTCTGTGAGAGAAGTTTTAGAGGCACTAAAACTCTTCAGACATCTGGTTCAGGCGCCATTCACCCCCACTGTGAACAATTCTGACTCTCTAGAGCAGAGCATTTTATATCAAGTCAGTCTGTATGACATTTTTTGACATCCAGGGGTTTTGAAAAATCATTTAAATGCTCCTTTAAGGCATCTTCACATTATTTCAAGATTTTATACCAATTTAAGCCACCCGTAACCTTTTGTCTTGCACTTTTCTACTTACAATGTCTCTGTAGTTTAAAACCCATTGTCAGTCGTCTTTCCAAACCATTTTCCAGTTGATAAAACAGGATTCAATAGGCTGGTTGTTAATGTATGTAAATGAACTCTGGTCTGATTGGCTGCCTTTTGTTGTGCTTTATTCAGAAAGCAGTTCATGCTAAAACGCTGCATAAACTGCCAAGAACAGAACAAGAAGTGCTGTGGTTTTAGTGACATCACAAAACGTAGTTAAAAACGGGCCATTTTTGATTCTGTATGGACTGAATAGACAGTTAGACGAAGGGTATATTTCAAACTAATGTGCTTTACATCCTACACCAAGCTCTTATAAAAAGTGTGCAGAATTTTTGGGTGTTAAAATTCACCCTTGACCTAAATTGCAGGTTTTGCTTCTAGTTTAGAGTTTATATTTATCATTCATATTTATATGTGTGACTCGTGCTAACTTGTCTCGCTGTATACGGGTATAGAGCTGAGATGATATTAAAGTTTACTTTGCAGAGGAGTATTGTTGCGCTCTAGATGAAAGGACTATTAAATTAGGTGCGTTGAACCAAAAGAAGACTTGAAAAGTGTGAAAGTGGATCGCTAGCTAAGAAAATACGACCCAAGGTCTTCAAAAAAGGAGTTTTAATCTAGAAAGAAAGGGCCTTCTTTCTTGATTAAAACTCCTTTCTTTTGACCTTGGCTCTTCTTTTCTTAGTGTGCGATCCACTTCCACACTGATAAAGTTTACTTTGAAATAAAATTATGTTTTCAAGACATGGGCGCTTTAAGGGTTCATCCTAGATCCTGCACACATTATGCTGAAACTTTGAAAAAGGTTCTTCACACTCCCACGTCTCATTTACAAATATGGTTGGTTACAGAACCGTCCACTGAAAGGTTCATTAGGGACCCGGTGGCATTTTGTTTTGAAGAGTGTGCTCTGAATCGTGTAGCGAGGCCAGCATTCTCTCTAAGCCTCCGAGCCTCTGTGTCCCAATTGGCTTTCCCGGCAGGCTGTCCTCCTCATAATCACACACATTAGATTCTCACTCTGAATCCAGCCAGGTAGAAAAAACAGAGACATGCAATATGTGGCCTAAACATCCCTGGCAGAGCGAGCCTGGCTTAATAATGTTTCGGGTTTTGGACACGTACATGGCTCATGTATTGTTGGGTGAGGTGTTGGCTAGTTATTATGTGACAGTTGTTGTATAGATGCTCTGACTGCAGTATCTCGGTTAAATAATCGACTCAGATTTAAGCTGTTTTTCAGGTAAGAAACAGTTGTGGACTTCTTAAGCACTGATGTACGTCGCTCTGGAAAAGAGCATCAGCTAAATGCCGTAAATGTAAACATAAATGTACACACTGCCACGGAGCGAAAGTGTCACGCAGTCGCGAGGCAAGTTTGGGGCGAGTTCGTGCTTTGAAAGGATGCTAGTATGTAGCATAAAAATGACTCTCCAAATTCCTTTCCTTATTCCCCCTCCACGTCCTCCACAAAGGCAGAAGAGACGTTCAGGATTCAGTCTCATTTGCTGAGGCAGTAGCGACTCAAAGCACTGCAAATACAAGCTATCGGACCATCACGGAACAGAGAAACGCTCTGCATGTAATGTGCGGCGGTCGAGAGAGGCTAAGCTAATGAGTTTGCACTTCTATCTTCTCCAATTTGTTCCCTCTTTTGTGCCAAGGCCTTTGTGGGCCCCTCTTTGCCAAAAGCATTGTAATGGCATTTCCATTGTCGGCTCTGTGAATCTGTCCCCTTTCTTTTCATTTCTTCATGAACTCTGGGAATCCAGCTGAGAGACGGATTGTAAAAAAAAAAAAAAAAAAAAAGAGTCGTACTGGGAAGACAATGAGGCATGAGAAACTTTGAGTGAATTATGGATATTGCCGAGGCCCGAGAAGAAAAAAAAAAGCTTAAGACGGCAAAGAAATACCATTAACGGAATCCGTCGTAAAATGTTCCAATGGGGTGTAATTAGGAAATGGCAACAGTCGCGCGGTTCCAAGTTACAATTCACGAGTAATCGGTGCCGAGCATTCAGGGACGTGGAAATGGCATATCTTCTCTCTTCCCCGTGCTGGGCCGTGTTGCTGGCTCTGTAGACCACTCTATTTCAGTAATGAACGTCTGCATCAGTGTGTGTCCTCTATCCATGATAATTAGGCTGTTATTTGCACACAATGGGGCAGGAGATGCCAGCGTGGCTCGGAACGCCATTGTACAGTCCTCGGGTTTGGTGGGATCGCAGGGAAAATTTCAAAACACCATTCAGGCCTCCCCTAAACTCGCCAGTCTTCGGTCCCGCCTGAATAAAGACCCTTAACCCTTAGAACGCGAGCAGCACTGATCCACACCAGAAATGGTGGTAAACTGCCATCAGATGGCAAAGCAGATTTTTATGTGGAAGAACAAAAATTAATACATTCATTTTATTTTAGGTCTTAGAACAAAACAGAATAAAAAAACTTTCAGGATAGTCTCCGCCTACAAGTGGTGGGGAAAACCCGCAGAGGGAGGGGCTCCGGAGAGGGCCGAGAGAAAGAGCAGCAAACAACAAGCACGTAGGAGAACAAACACCGGTTCTAGACTGTTTTACACCGGTTATATTTACTGTAATCAGAGTTTACTGATACACTCTGAGTTCTGAG
>JBBPDC010000129.1:527059-541304 GCA_037974485.1 Hemigrammopetersius urotaenia
AGCTGTGAAACTGAGGACCATGTAAACAGAAAACAACTGAGGACCAAATACACGTGACCAAAACAGAATGTCAAAATAAAGGCAAGACAGAAAACACAAAACCAAACAGAACAAAACAGAAAACAGTGGCCACTAACGGCCACCAGCCGTGACAACTATAATCAAGTAATTAGTATCTTAAATTTCCAATTAGTAAACTCTTTCACGCTAAAGTACTTTAAAACTAATTTATTCATCAAAAACCCCAGCACATTCCCTTTGTACCTTTTGCATGATGTGGAAAAGTAAATCTAGAAATAAATCTAAAAAAATAAAAGATACTGGTGTTGTAAGTCAGCCCGGCTGATTTGAATAATCAGCTGTATTGTTGTGTTCTTAGTCCCAGTCCTGGGGGCCGCATGTGTCCGGTTTTATTTTTCTGCTTGCTAATCATAATTACTTGCTGAATTACAAGAGTAATGTTCGAGCTGGGAAAATGTTAAATGCTGCAGTACATGGCAAGTGAAATCTGCTGAACCGGGCATTACATGTGTAATATCGTAAGGCAGTCCTGGCCCTGCCTGAAAGGTGTCAGACTGTAATAAATTGCTTGAAATATACAGAAACCGTTTGATAATTTGAAATCATATATGAAAAACAGATGCATTTATTCTTCATTGTATTATAGCCTCGTTTGGCCTCGTCAGTTAGAATAATGGAGATTTTGGATATGTGAAGGAACCTGGATTTATTTGCAGTTCTCAAATTACTCCTTAGCAGTCACTGCTGTCCCCCATTACTTGAATATTTCAGTCTGAAACTATACAGAGGTGAAATCTCTTTAGAATGTTCTGTATTTCTGCATGTATATGCCCAAAAACATAATTAGATTTTCATACAAGTCCTAAAGGTGAATTAAGACAAGCCAGTTAAACAAATGAGACAAAAATATGCTTGGACATTCATTTATAGTGATCTAGTATTTCATACCTGTGAGACTCAAAACAATGTGAACTTTTCTTTCAGAATCTGGTGACACACTGTAAATGTTTCCAGGAGCTCTGATGCCTGCGTGTCACATTGGAGGGGGCTAGCCCTCCGTTGGGAGCTGCCTTGGGAGGTACAGGAACGGGCAGGAAACCAGGGATCCATGCTGACGTGGCTTTATTAAGAAAAGCAGAACAAAAACCTGGCTCTGGGGCCGAGGGAAAAACAGGAACGAGAGCGTGGACGAGAAACGGGGAAGGGATAAGGCAAAAAACAAGGCGGCATAAAACGATGGACAGATAACGTGCACAAACACAAACAGGACCTATATACAGAACATAATCAAGAGACAAAACACAAAGCAGGTGAAACACAAGGACACATGACACAAGCACAACCATGAATCCAAATCAAAATAAAAGTCCTAGAACGTGAACAGAAACAGAGTGAAATAACAAAAAAGCAGCAGCCTCTAACGGACGCTGACCGAACCGTGACACTGTGGGTTTCCAAATATTAACTTTATTTGACTATATTCTTTGGTAGAACTACTTGTGTGTCATTGTCTTGGACTATGTTCCACAGTCTCTTAAGATTCAGTTCATGGATACTTCATGACATTTTCCTGTAGAACTTTTCGGAATAATTCAGAATTTATTGTCATCAATGATGGCAAGCCATCCCTCTCCTAATGCGACAAACCATGATACTACCGCCACCATGTTTCACAGAAGGGATTTGGTTCAAGTGCTGGAATGCAGTGTTTTCCTTTCTCCAAACATAACGCTTCTCTTTTAAAGCCAGATGTTCTATTTTAGCCTAATCTTTCCACAAAACATTTTTCAAATAGCCATATGTGTTGTCCATGTGAACGTTAATAAACGTTATATGGACAGTAATGTTGCTTTTGGAGAGCAGTATCTTTCTCTTTGGAACTCTGCTACGTACACCATCGTTGTTCAGTGTTCTCCTAATGGTGGACTCATGACATTAACATTAGCCAATTATTAAGTAAATTCTAAGGCCTTCAGCTACCTCGGGTTCCTTTCTGACAATCTTCTTGAATTTCCCCTATTTGCACCTCTGACTGACTAAAGAATTTGGACTCCAATGCATAGAGATTTTGCAACAATTTCCAGCCTGATGAACGCCTCTTGTTCTGAGGTCCTCAGAAATCTCCTTTGTGAAATTATTGTGTTGTTTAATCCAGTTTATATGCATAAATATATAATAAAAGTAAAAGTGAATATAATCAAAACCTTTTTTTTGTAATTTGAAGCTATACATACAGTCAAGGGGTTTGTTTTCTGTCCACTTTCAAGGTCAAACACAAATAAAATAGTTGCTTGTTCTTGCATCATTGCTATTGTTGTCATTATTGTCAGTGGGTTTCAAATTTGCTGAAACAGCTTTAGATCTCTGCTTCCATGCATTAAATCGTCAAAGGTGAGATATAAATTATCTATAAAAAACAGGTTGTTTTTAAGTTTTTTCCATGACTTTGTTGCATATGTTACATCTCAGCTGTCTGGTTTCAGATCAGTTTTTTTGGAAGATGAATCAGACTCAGAATCAGAATCAGAGAACTTTATTCATCCCAGAGGAAATTGTTCAAACCAAACCAAAGATGCATGGTTTTGTTAAGGTGTTGCAATGTTGGTTGGGTTTTTATGAGGCATGTACACAGTCTTGCTGTTGTATTGCAGCATTGCATTAGGTAGGATGATCCCTATGCTGCAGCAATAGGCTATAGCTTGATAGATAGAAATGACAATACATCATATGACAAAAGGCCTGTCTGACAGTTGTCCAGACACCAGGACTGTTGCATTTAGGCCAGCAAAATATTTGGATTCAGTGAGGACCCTGAGCAAAGAAGCTCAGTTCCACTATTTCTCCACCTCAGCCACATCTAATCCCTGGCTGGCAGCTCGCACAATCTCCAAATCCTGAGTTAGAGACTTTTACTGTGGAGCACAGCTGTTAGATATGAGTCACTGAGTCGCTGAAAGCTTCTGCACTTCATGGTGGAGCTTGTGCTGCACGCTGTAAAAAGAGACATGATCACAGCATGCAAAGGAACAGGCATCTGCAATTAGCGTTGCTCTGCCATCAGCACCTCAGTCTCCTTTTAGCGGGTGGCCACCTACGTAGCCCCCACTAATGTTTATTAGCACAGCCCTTTTCTGCTCCACTGAGGGTTGTTGTTTGCCAAAATGCATGCCTAATGCTTCAGAGGATTCTCCAACAGTTTAGCCCCTGAATCTCCTGCCGCACTAATTCCAGACGTGTGTGCATTCTGTTTGTTTTTATAATTGTTTATTTATTTGTTGCCATGTTGTTCCAGAGTGCTTGTTACTGATGCAACAGAGAGAAGATGATTTAGTTCTCAGTAAACAGCCTTGCCGGTGCACATTGGCTGAGTTTTAATTAAGTCAGGACAGCAATGGGTCTCTCCTCGCTCGATTCATAAAAGTGACCTTCGCCATAAATTACGGTAATGAAACATGGCTGGTGGGGGGGTGTTGGGGGGGTTGGGTAGGTAATGGTTGTGTTTGGTTGTGTGTGACAGAGAGAGAGAGAGAGAGAGATTGTTTGTGTGAGTGTGTTCTCACACTGCCGCCTCCAATTATATACAGTACATGATTCTAATCTCTACATTCTGAACTGAAGGCCACAGTTCTGCTAAACAGGGTTAATTGATTGACATGGTGTAATGAGGTATTAGCATAACAATCAATCATACTTAAGTATGATCAATTGTGATGACCGCAAAGTTTAAGTGCCAACACAAGTGTGTGCTGGGCCACTCCCTCCCCCACGACCCTCTGCGGCAGAACTCTTTTGAGAAGGTGACTCATTAATCACCGTACGAACCAAAAGAAAACGTATGGGACACAGAGGTTAGGACTCCTTAAGCACTTTGATGTGAAAGGCAGATATATAACAAGGTAAGGCCATTCTGTAGAAGACACAAGCATGATAACTGTTACCATGGATCATTTGGTGTGGTGTTCTGCAAGGCTCAGTTCTGGGCCCATTGTTGTTTAATTTGTATTTGCCTCCACTAGTTGGTTTAATAAATATAACGCTTGCTTTTACCAGCATGTAGATAACTCACACTGATATTTATTAGCTGTGCCTGATGTCTCTAAATGTTATGGAAACTTGTTTGGCTGCATGAGTTATATCAAATTAAATTAAACAGTGACTTTATGATTTCCTGCAATTAAATTCAGACAAGAAAGAAGCCATTCTGGAAATGAGGCACAGCAGAAAAACGTATTAAGACCCCTCGCCTATGAAGATATCTCAGTATTCCAGGCCTGGTTCTTACCCTTTTAGTCTCCATTCAAAGTCAGTCTCCTCATAACCTTGGTCCCACCCCTTTGTCATCTCTGTCTAAGATGTTTAGTATGCAGCTCCTCATTATAATCAGGGTCTCGGGACTTGTCTGTGTATTTTAGAGGCGACACATCAATTTAAGCAATTAAATACTGCTCAACAAAATTATTTCATGATACTACAGTTGTAAGCAAAAGGGCACCTCTGGCCAAATTACAGGCTCTGCTGATTTTGTGAAGTGAAAACAAATTAATACAACCTGACGAGTCTCCAAGCAGTATTTTCCAGAGATTTTTCTTGGTCTTCCAGATCTTTATGCAGCATTTTGGAATGGATGAAATGTGAACCGATTGAACAAAATTGAACTTGTTTGTTAGAACATACCAAAGGTATGTCTGAACAAAAAGAAGAAACATTTCCATAAAAGAAAGATCTTACAACAAGACGATGGTGAAAACATAAATCACAATCAGCCAACCCTATGGCTTTGGAATGGCCTACGCTGCACTCTATCTTGAATATTATTAAATCAAGAAAAGGAAAACTGGCTATAAAAAAAACGTTTGATTGTGTTTTAAGCCTAGAAAGTTTAGGAAATTACTGACTGAAAGAGTGCCCACATGAATTTTCTTTTCCCCGACATGTTAATCAGATAATTATTGATGCATTAAAATTTTGTTCCCAGAATAGGAATAGTGTTCATTTTTTTCATTTAGAGAATCAGAAGTGCTTCATTTGAAAGGGATCTCAAAGGTTTTAAATAAAACTGTAGCCCATTTATAATATTTTCCATTCTCCAAGGCACTTTGCATACTTTGTCTCTATCACAATACTTGATATCAATACTTGGCCACTAGGCACGATAGGTCAAATTGTAGTTTGGCCGCTAGAGGCCACTATTAGTTTAAGTTTGTAAATAAGTCTTTTATTATGAAGAATGTGTGTTTGTGTTGTGAGTCATACTGTCAGCTGCCCTGTGTTTCAGTTAAATGATTGTGTTACATGATTGGTTTCTGTCTTCGTCTGTTATGTGTTTCAGTTCCAAGAGTTTTGTATTGAGTTGTCGGTCAATCCTCGCGCACTCTTATGGATACCCTCAGTCTACCCGGTCCTTGTGTGGCTTCTGTTAAGTATGCGTTTGTTTTAGGCCCTTGTGTCTCTTTGAGTTTCCTTCTGTTTGAGTTCGTGTTTTGTTAATAAAAACTCTACAAAGGGAATCCTGCATCTGTGCCTCAGAGCACCCCCAGATGTGACACTGGGTTCATAGTGCAACATTGTTTAGTGCTGTTTCTCTACTTGTTCATAGTTCATAGTCTCTCTATTCATGTATGTCCAATTTTCTACTATGGATGCCCTAATGCCCACCATATCTGACCGATCACTTGCCGCTACTGCTGAACTAGACTTGAATACAATTAACTCACAAATGCCTCCTGCCTCCATGCCTACTGAGAACTTCAAGATGCCTTTCTCTTGTCTGGACTGGATCAGTGCCCTCTTATCTGGCCCACTCATGAGTTCTATCACTAATTCACAGTGTGCTCAGAATGCCGCTGCCAAAATCCGCATGTGCACTTAATTGAGAAGTCATATCACACTGAACTGTGAATTCTTTTAGATCAGTCTTTTATTCAATTTTGAATGTCTTCATGCTCTTGGCCTTGCATCTCTTAGCAAAATGATCACTGGGCATGTGCAAATTAAATCACTGAGGTCATCAAACAGCATGTAACGCTCATCCCGTTAACCAAGCTTATTTTGGGGGGTTAAGAGATTATAATGTCCCCAAACCTGAGGGCCTCTGACATTCTTGGTACTTTTAAAATGAATATTTTTTCATACTTTTACTATTATTATTATTACAAGAATTTCGCCAGGGGAGGAACTGTACTGAAGAATAACCTGGGATGACGAGATTCAAGCTGATCTGAGACCCTTCATTCTTTATGAACCCAGAGCCTCTATTTCCAGGTGACCTTATAGGTTAGGAAAGAGTGTGTTTGACATGAAGGTAAGTTTTCTGCTGAAAAGTAGATGCTTGATGAAGTCATTCTTCTGCTGAGAGTGATACAGTCTGATCAGACGTTCAGTCCCAGGGTGAAATTTCACTGGCTCAAGCTCACAGAAGCTAAAGAACATGATCAAATGTTCAGGAGAAGCCGATGCCATCTCAGCTTGCTCCCTTTCTCTTTCTCCCCGAGAACTTTGATATTATGGGCTCTGAATTAAAGATTCCTCTCAAACAAATGTGTGATTCAGTTCCCGTGTTTTTCCTTTTTTGATTTTCTACATGAACTGATGAGTAAAAGCAGGAAAATCATGTAGTTCAGGAGGTACGCATCTCTTAAAGTCTCAGTGAAGACGAAAGACTATTATACAGGAACTGTGATATACTTAAGTCGTACTGTTATGGTACGAAACGTCTTCCAGTGCTACAAATTTTTTTCCAGTGTATCTCAGCCTCAGTTTATAGTAAGTTGCTGTTCAAAAACCTCATCCATGGAATCGAACCAGCAGAAGATTTTTCTGTCAGGTTTATTATCCATGTGATGAAAACCTAGCCCAGCTAACTTGTTAGTGATGTCCTGGATCACCTTCATATTCCTCACAGTGTTAAAGATCAATTTTTAGTGTCATAAAAAGGTAGTAAAGACAGTCGCGCTTGTATTATGTCAACTTCCCAGTTAGCCTGAATCTCCATTGTTGGGTAAAAAAACAGCGACCTCTTTCCATGTTGTGATTACAACATTTCGACCAATCAGAACGCAGCTTGACTGTGGCCTGCTATGGCCCTGGCATCCAGCAAAGCCATGGCAGCGCTGGTACTTGTACCTTGTACTAGTGGAAAAGCGCCATAAGTCTGTAGTTCTTAACACTGCATTGATTTACAATACATATTTATTTATGTGTCACCATGTAATTAAACAGCTCGGTTGATTAAGCTGATTATAGTAAGTATACATGTACATACCAATTAACCATTTCCTTAGGCACATTTACCTTGTATCTCCACACATTGTCTATTCTATCAGCTCCACTGATCATACAGATGCACTATTTAGTTTATACAAACACAATGTAGCCCTTCGACATTTCCACATCGTTTGTTAGCCCACTTTATTATTGATCAGGACCCCGACAGGTCCATCAGTAAGGTATTATGGTTATTGTGGTGGACTCCTCTCAGCACAGCAATGACCCTGAAACAGTAGTTGGAATGCTAGTGTTTATGTGTGTTTGTGTGTGGGTTTTTTGTGTTTGTGTATGTGTGTGTGTGCTGCACACACAGGCATAGAGTTATTAGGTACTGGGTCCACTTCTGTCCACTCAAGTAGACACAACTAACCTGTTGCTCCATCTTGCAGATGTAAAGATATTGATGGCATTTCATCTGATGCAACACCATGTTTGTTTTCCTCTAGTCCAGCCGTTGCTTTGATTACTGCCAGCCCTGTTGAATCTAAACAGCACTTCATCTCTCCAGCAATGTGATGTGGGCTAAAAGGTCAACAGGCAGCAGACTATGCCATGATCAAAAAAAATTCTGAGAGAAATGAGAAAGAGAGTTGTTGAAATATATGAGTCTGGAAAGGGTTACAGTGCCATTTCTGAGGCCCTGGGACTCGGCGATAATTCATCTGGGAAGTCACAAAAGAAGAAAGAAGAACATCTAAGGAAGTGCAGGCCTTGCTCACCTCAGTAAATTTCATGATTCCACCAGCAGAAAAGGACTAGGTGAAAATGGTATTCACAGGAGAGTTGCAAGGTGAAAAAGCACTGAAAATAAAGGCTTGTCTCATATTTGCACATCTAGTGCAGCCGGTGTAGATTGCAGGAAGGTGTAATTCCATTCTGAGACTTCAAAAGATATCTGAACCTTCAGAGGTTTGAAGAGCTTATTGAAGGGAAAAAAATGAAACCTTCAGTCCTGTCCAAAAACAGAAAATGTCCGGGCAGAAAATTACCAGCATTTTTTTCTGTTTAGTTTATGGACATTTCTCTCAACACTAAATAGGTTTTAGGAACGATTCTGTTAATCCCAAAACGGAAAATTCCTTCATATCAACACAGTACACCCTGCCCTATTTTTACAGACCGTTCTCAGAGTGTATGAAAAGTAGATTTTTCATGGTGGCATCATTGCAAACTTGGGCTCACAGGTCGGATTAGTAACTCCCACGAGATTTGCAGCAGATTTCCACTTTTATGCAGACAGGGTGGCTAAAATATCCCACTTGCGGGAACCCGATTACTTTAAAAGCACATAAAAATTATGGCCGATATACAGCAGGGGGTAAAAAAAAACAAAAAACGCCCCCCTCATCTCTCCCAGCTGAATTATCCAGCATCACCTTTTGGTTATTTATCTAGGGCCGGTCAGACACAAGTCCTCCCTCCGGGGGAAAATTTATACGCGCCGTACCAGGAGAAACCAATTACGGAGGCCTACAGCCCGTTCCTTTGCACAACAAACTCTTATATTGATCAGGCGATAATTACCACAGTCGCATCATAAAGTAGCTGGAGCGGATTGGTGGCACGGGGGGTTATTGATCGTCCTCGGGACCCGTCTGAGGCTCATTGTATGGTCGAGGTGTATTGGCGGACGGTCAGCGTTGTCCCCTGCGCCTCCTCTGTGTCTCTTTGTTTCATACTGGGCTGGCTGCCTCTCTCTCTGTATAAAGGCTTTATGTGTGTGTTTTTTCCCCAACTACTATCAAAGTGATGTCTTCAGTGAAAGTCATGACTTATTTCCCTTCCTTTTATTTCCCCTTTTGCCTGTATTTTGCCACAGAAGACCGTTCTCGACATTGAACTAGGTTTCTAAAGTACTTCCAAAGCAAAATCTACATTTAATTGTTTATGGTAGGAAGCCCTGTCAAAATCTCTGTAATGTAATGAAAAACAGACACCATTGCTTTTTTTGTGCTTTTTTTTTGCACTAGATCACTAGTTAATGCACTTATGCAAACTATGAATGTGAAAGATTCAGTCTAATCACACATGCCTATAGCACTCTATACTGCATTTAAATTAATAATGTATTTAAATGATCCTGGTGATATGCAAACATGTTTTGTTGATTTGTTTTTAATAGCAACGGAGGTACCTTATGTACCACTAGGGTAGGATTTTGCTGTGATTTTAATGCATCATTTCTGTTTACTTATGTCAAATATGACAAAAAATAACATAAAATGCAATTTTATGAGCTGTAACCTATGCACCAGGCTGCATGTTCTCCCCAACAATTAAATTAAAGAAACTATTAACTAAATGTGTTTCCAGTAGAGGATGTTTTATGTTTAGTAAAAAAACAGGTAATTTGGTTTACCCAAGAGTTTACACAAGATTTAATATCTTAAATGCCTAGCACTTGCATAGCAACTCCTGTGCTGTGCTGAAGCTGTGAGACGGCTTCTCAAATGCTAACAATGTGATTGTGATTTTTATTTTCTGTACTGTCAGGTTAATAACCTGCTACAAACCTGAAAAGAAAGTGCAGATCAGCCTCAAATCCTTCAGTTATAGCATTGGTTTACACTGGCATGTCACTGCAACGGATCTCATTTTTTTTCAATGGAAAGTGCTATTTCTGTCAGAAAAGGATGTGGGTTCCAGCGCTTTGGATGTGGGGGAGTATGTAAAGTTGAGTCTGACTGAAACCTATGTAAATACATCTGGCCAATACGATGCATCTGCCATCTTCCAGGGGCTGGGGACTATTTCGGGGCAAGCTGAGTGTCTTTGCATCATGGTCTGATTTTTTTTTTTATTATGTGCCTTGCCATAGTGGCTTAGCTTTGAAAAAGCCATGATTTTAATTATTATTATTAACAATTACTCAAAACCATCAATGTCAGTAAAATAAAACATCACCATATGGTTTAAAACAAAACCGCCCAGTATGACAGACTGCAGTTCACAACAGGAAGCATAGGGGGTGGTACACTTTTGTTGTTGTTTGCAACAAGAAAAATAACCCACAAGCTGAACAGATGAAACTTGAGAGGGGTCTATCTGCAGTTGCAGACCACATCACACACACACCCAGAAGGGGTGTGGGTGTAAATCCCAACACTGCTAGTGACATCATTGAGATAACCGTCCCCACATACTGCTCCCCAGGCGCTGTGTTGCTGGATAACCGCTGCTTCACTTGGTGAATGGGTTAAATACAAAGAAAGAAATTCACGCTGTGTTATTCTGTAACGTCCCCAGCCTGCAGCCACTAGAGGTCGCCATTGGACTAGATGTATGGGGACTTTTATGTTGACTATGGGTGTGGTCCTGTCCCTAGTCGGTGTTAGGAATAAGGATTCTCAGCTAGCCAGGGATCAATGAATAATTATGTTTGCCTTTGGTTTGTGCCCACTGGTATAAAGCTGTTTCTGTTTTGTAATTGTGTTGGTCCAGATTATGTCCTTGTTATTGAGCTTTGGCCCTCGTGCCTCCTTTGTTTTATTTGAAATAAAGTCACCTCAGAATGAAAATCTGCGACTGCGCCTCCTTTCTGGACGGGCATGGCTCGGTTGTGACAGCTGTGGTCACTTTACTTTAGTTTAAAAAAGACCAAAAAGTAAACCCTGTCCTGAACTTTGAGCATATTTTTTATGATCACCAGGAAGATGTCTGATTCAACAACTGATGTAATTGATCATTGTGATTCTTCATAACAAAAGAAAAAAGAAAAGCTGCCCTTTTTAAATGGTGTAAAAACAGAAAGAACTGAGGTTTTGAGTTTTGATATGACAGCAAAAATATAGTCATAATATCCTTAACCTAGTCGACTCTCTCTCTCTCTCTCTGTCTCTCTCTCTCTGACCTTTCTCTGCCCGGTGTAACCCGGGGCTTGGCCTGGTCTGTACCAGCTGTATGCGATGGTTCATTACCCAGCTGACTCTAGGCCTGCAAGACTTTGACCCTGAATGCTGCCCCTCACAGAACACATACCCACTTCACACACACACACACACACACACACACACACACACACACACATACATACCCCCTACACATACACATACACACACACACACACACACAGACTTTCAAAGTAACTCCCAGCTGCCCAACCACACACCCCAGTCATAGTCCATTATACACACAAGCTACCCTCCAACTGCCCAGGCAGCTACTGCAAACACTTCATATATCTCTCTGCAACACAAGCACACACATCCGCACACACATATATATATATTGTCCCTAAACTCTGATCACTGGGTTCATGCACAGTTACAGTGCTTTCCGTGTGGCGGGCTGTGACTTAGAGCCAGGCCTTAAGCTAAGGCCATACATATAAATACATGAGAAAAAGGGCCCATATGATAAAACTTCTAGTGTCCCTGCTGGGGTTTCTATTTGCATGCCTGTACTTGGCAACTGCTGGTGAGCCTAAACCTGTTGTAGATTAACCCTTTCCTGTCTGGAATATTTGATTCCTTTTGACACTGAAATCAAAACATGTGTGATACATAGAATAGAATTGCTGTGTATATAAAATCATTTAGACTAATGCGTGTTTCAGAAGCAGTGAGACAAAACTGGGAACTTATCTGTGTGATGTCCCCAGTCAGCGGCCGTTATTGGACAGGATTAGGGGGACTTTGATTATGACACTGGGTGTGGTCTCGTCCCTGGTAGGCGTTAGGAATAAGGGTTCTCAGCCGGCCTGGGATCAAGTAATAATTATGCTTAGGTGTTTCCATGCTTGTATAGTCTGTCTGCGTTAACTTGAGTTGTCAGTTCACCCTCATGTTATTCTTAGGTTTGTGTTCCCTCTGGCTCTCCTTTGCTTGTGCTTTAGCCGTTGTGCCTCTTTTTACTTTGTTTGCCTCTTTACTTGATTCAAATTTTTAAAAAAAAGAAGTATCGAAGTCTGCGTCTGCGCCTCCTTCCTGAGCGGGCACGACCCTTTTGTGACTCTGTGTCAAGTCAGTACTGATAATGTATCATTCATAACCAAAAATCCATTACCGAACAGGTGTCTCCTTTACTAAAGTTATGGTGAAAACCTCCTCCCACAGTGAAGAGCACAGTGAAGCCATTTTCTTCTGCAGCATTTTTGTTTACATTTGTAATTATTTCCCGAAATGAATGTGGAAATCTATATTTACTGGTTGCATTACAAATACTGTATATTCATTTTCATTCAAGTACTGCTTTTGAGCACTGATGGTCTGTTTTATACATATCAGGATTTACAGGCGCCTGTTGAGCGGTTAGACATAACCAGTTGACATCAGTATTGGTATTCGGCATTGGTCTATACTTCAGAATTAGGTATCCGTGTTGTTATCGTAAGGGAAATAGTGGTACTAGTGCAATCGTTTATCAGGTCTAAAGGTTACAGATGTATTATTTAGGTCGTCTCTAAAGGCCCAGAAGGCCTTAAGGTTTCTACTCTGGATTTCTTCCTTTTACCCAAGAACGCATCCACTTGTAGACTCCATCAGCTTTCCATATTTTACCCCGAAATGAAGAGAAGTCATTTGGAAATAAAAACAAAATTACAGTTTTCCATTAGCCAGATGCATCAAGGGTGGGCAAGTCGTTGGCTTTGTGGGGGGGGGGAAATAATAGATTTGCTCCTCTGAGAGCAAATTACCGTCCAATTAAAGCTTCCCCAAACACAGCCACGTCCCAGCGTTTAAGTGTTTGTTTACGTCACGCTCCATTCAAACCACTTACAATTTAACGTAGAGTCATTCGCCATTGGATGCCAATGTTTCATAGCACTGGAGTGTTAAACTTCTCGGAGAAGACACTGAACAAATGTTTGGAAATTCATCAGCCGCTTTGTGCTCCGAATGCAGAATGAGCTTTTCTTCTCCAGAGCACATCAGCATTCAGGGCTCACAGCGCAGCTCCTAATTTCACTATTTCCTCTGGGGTGCGCACGGGGGGGGAGTCTGTCAGAGACACAGACGAATCCGGAAGCACCTTACTCTTTGGCGGTGAAGATGTTTAAAAGATGAAATTAGACTCCATAGAGATAAGAGTGAGTCATTTTGTGCGGTTGGAGTGCTTTAATTGAATGCTGTTTTAAATAAATTGCTTGCAATTAGCTCTGTGTTAATTGAATTGTGTGAGAAGTCACAGCACGGGTTCGCCATATAACACTTTTCCTACTGGTGCAGGTAGAAGACCCTTAATAGTGTCTTTGAAAAGAGAAGAGGGAATTGTCTTTATTTCTAACCAACTGTGGGCAATTGCGTGTAATGCTGCAGTAACTGTTAACCACTGAAGGGCTCCTGATTGGCAAACTAACTGTTGGCTGCATCATTGAGATCATTCAGGCCACCACCATTCATGATGGAGAATCCAAGGCAATATAAATTGCCTTCCTAATATCACTCAGTATAATACTAGCCAGCACTAATGTGTTTTAGCTCACGGGACACAAATGGCAGTTCATGTCCTCCTTCAACAGAGTTGAGCTGTCCAGTTTTTTTGAGAACCGAACTCATAGTTTTACACGGAAATCCCCACAATAACACGGAAACTGCAAAAATCCTCCACCTTTTGTGGCAATAAATATATTTTCTGGATGTGGGGGATTCGGGGCAAGCTGTAGACGACCTGGAAGCACTTTTTTTTAATTCTACACCATGTTTGGGCCCCCACACTTCAAACTCCACATTTCGATTGAGCTCCAGGAGACCGTTCCAACGAGCCCTCATTTGTATTTTTAGCCCGAGTAGATCAAGGCAACTTAAAGACAAAAATATGTGAATATGTGAATATGTGCAGGATAAACTACTTTATTATAACAGAATTGCACTCTTGTGTAGTATTACTTAACGTGGGTGTACAAATGAATTTGCTTAAAATAAACAAGGAAAGTAAACTGATGTGTGTGTGTGTGTGTGTGTGTGTGTGTGTGTGTGTGTGTGTGTGTGTGTGTGTGTGTGTGTATGTGTGTGCGTGT
>JBBPDC010000129.1:550704-565613 GCA_037974485.1 Hemigrammopetersius urotaenia
TCTCTATCTCTCTCTCTCTCTCTCTCTCTCTCTCTCCCTGCCCTTTCTCTGTCTTGCTCTCTCTTTTTCTTTCCCTCCCTCCCTCCCTCCCTCTTACCTTCTTTCCTTTTTCTCCCTCTCTCTGTCTCCCACCTTCAATTTCCTCTCTTTAGCTCTCTCTCCCACTTTCCTACCCCCCACCTCTCCTATCTCCACCTCCACCTCTTCTTTCTTTCTCTCTCTCTCTCCCCATATCTTTTCAATCTCAGTCCTTCCTTTTCTCTTCCCCACCATTCTTTTTTTTTTAATCATTATTCCACTCTCCTTCTTCCTCTCTCACCTTCTTCATTTTCCTCTTTTTTCTCTCTCTCCTTCCATCCTCTGTGTCTAAATAGCTCTTACTTTTTTCTCCCTCCTTCCTGTTCCCTTCTTTTCTTTTCTCCCTCTGTCTCTCACCTTCCACTCCAGCTCTTGTGTTTTCTTTTCTTCTTTCCTCCCTCCCTCCCACCCTTCCTTCTCCTCATCCTTCTCTCTCTCTCTCTCTCTCTCTCTCTTCCTTTCTCTCTCTCTCTCTCTCTCTCTCTCACATTCTCTCTCTCTCTCTCTCTCTCTCTCTCTCTCTCTCTCTTTCTCACACCTCTCTCTTTCCCTTGGTATGTGCCTTTATATAGCTGATCTTGATGAGCTAATTTGGCACAGCGGAGAGACGGGGTAATTCTTCTCTAGAGAGTGAGAGGCCTTTGTGCTGAGGCTGCTGTCCAGGGTCCTGAATATGCAACGGCAGGTCTGCACCTCGCTTCTCCATGGAAACGCCGGCCTGCCGCGCCGGCTCCTTGCCAAGAAAATGAAATGAGCACCCAGCGTTTTCTGGTGCGGGCAAGAACGCTTTGATTCGCTCGTTAGGGGGAGAAAAGTGCGTTCACAAAAGGGTTCGGTGCGGATTTAAGTGACAGGCAAAATTGCATCTGCAAAACGGCGTCTTCCATCATGAGTGGTGTGAAAAATAACATTGAAAACATTTAAAAAGATTTTTTTAAATAATCCAGAAACGCCTCGAGTGTTTAATCTGTTCTCCAGCAAGAACAGGCAAATGAGGGTGAGGGTGAGACGGCTCCCCTCAACAAATTCTTGGAATGCGTGGGCTTAGAAAAAGATGCAGCAACAGCGCACACTTGTCATAGAACTTTCTCCACATCTCCAGAGCCGTTCCTCCTTTTAGGTGTTGCCTAGGAGATGGATGGCAGTCGACTCACATGAAGAAGGGAGGGCGGGGGGATGTCGCTGTTCTTGCTGGACCTGAAAAGAAAGAAGTGGATAAGATAAGACATCAAAATTGTAATGAAGGGCATTCCTCTCTAATGTGTGGACATTATCCGTTCCGTTGGCGGAAGGCCGTTTGGAAGGAAACTTTATTAGCCTCCTGCCCTTCAAGCCAAGCATAACCTTGCCTGTCGTCCTGCCACACAGCCAGCTGTGCTCCGTGATTCAGCTAACACCTTCTGGGCTCCACACACACAGGCATTCACTCACACACATACATCCGCGCACTCACACACTGGCTGCTCATCATGTACCCTCCAGCTAAATATCATCCTTCAAATCATATGCATTATGAATGGCAATGGCATGCAGCCAAACGGTTGGAGTACAGAGTCAGCTAAAGGACCATGCTAGCCCGCAGTGTCAGCTGGGGGTCGACAGCACTTCCTACGCTATGAGTGACCAGTGGAAGTCTGTTATTGTGCATACTGCACAGTTCAGCCCCTTTCAGTTCCATATGTATGGCTCATAACACAATAGGCACTGTCACAGTTCTTCAGACCCCACTGAGAGTGACAAAGATGAGAACCCCCCCTCCCCTAGATACAATCAGGGCAGCCCTTTAAGAGGAGCCAAGACTGCAGAGAGGAAGCCTTTTTCTTCTGTGGCTGGTGAAGGGAAGGAAATGAGGAAGAAAGGTGGCCATGAAGGGTAATAAACGGGAGATTCCACTTAAAGTCAAGGTCGAGGATTTAATAAAAATGTAAATGTAACTACTGGAAGGTGAAAAGGATACTTTAAGTAAAAATATACTTACTATAGAAGTGAAACATATTAATAATGCCTTAGAAATGTGTAAAATTACTGTTAATGCTCTTTATTAGCTTTACCTTTCAAACCATGCATAGGTCTGCTGCCACCTGCAATCCCAGCTGCTTGTGCACAGTTTTTGGTCCAACTATAATACGCTCATTTAAATCACTTTTAAAGTGATTCTCTCAGCAGTTTTGGCAGACTGTGTTTGACAATGAGCAGAAAACTGAGATTTAGAGAATTTGGAGGCCAAAGTAATGTATTAAACTATTTGTCGTGTTCCCCAAACCCTTACTGAACAATGATTGCAGTGAGGCTCATTACACTGCTGGAAGAGGACACTGTCATTAGGGAATATTGTAACCAGGAACTTGGTCTGCAACAATGTTTAGGAAGATGATACATGTCAAAGTAACATCTACCTGAATGCCATTAATGTAATGTAAACATGAATGCTGGACCCAGCAGAATGCTGCCCAGTGCATCACACTGCCTCCATCACTTTGCCTTCTTCCCACAGTGCATCAAAGTGCCATCTTTTCCCCAGGTAAGTTGTACTCTCACACACAGGTGGACAGACAATGTAGAAGAAAATGTTATCCTTCAGACCAGGCACATTCATCCATTGCTCCATGGGTCAGTTCTGATGCTCACGTGTGTTCAGGATAAAAAATCTTCTTAATTAAAGATGAAATTGAATGTAAAAGATTTTCTTCATGGTATAAACAAGTCTGGATTCATAGTAGTACATTCTCCAAAAACTGCCTTTTCAGCTGTCTGAAGAGCTTAATGCAGCTAAAATACCTATACTGCCTTCGGTTCTAATTCTTTTACCTCTTTCAGGAGCTTTTGATCAGATCCTTCTTGTTTACCAAACTCAGAATCACTGGGTCTGCATGACAATGGATTGTGTAAGGGTTGCAGTTACCAAGTGTAATGGAAAGGATTTATGTCTGGCCCGCAAAGACTTACCACTGGTGTACCCCAAGGCTCAGTGCTTGGCCTTTTTCATATACACTCTCGTGATATTATATCTACACATGGTTTCTCTGTTATACTGATAACATTCATCTCATCCTCTCATTTCCTCTAAGTGACTCTCAGATCTCAGCCCAGCTCTTTGCATGTCTGAATGAAATTTCCTCCTGGGTGACAGGGCATCACCTGAAGCTAAACCCCAGCAAAATGAGTTTCTAGAGATTAGACCAGGTCATAATTTTTGCTAATGCTGTCATCACTCCCACATCAAAAGCATGAAATCTGGGATCCCTTGTTTTCTTCTGACATTAACAATATCTCTTGAACTTGCAGGTACCTTCTTTATAACATGAGGAGAATTCATCCACACTAACACCACTTGTCCGGCAACTTGTCACTGCAAAACTAAAGTACTGTTACTCACTCCTGGCTAGTCATATGATTTAGAATGCAGCAGCATATTTTGTCTTCATTACACCAAAATGTTGACACACCACTTCACTTCTGTGACCGGTCACTGGCTTCACAGGCAAGAAATTATCCAGCTCCATCTTACCTATCAGCACTAATCAGACCACAGGTTACAGCTTGACCTCTTAGAGCATCGAGCACAGCCTGGCTTGACCCACCTCTTCTAAAAGGTAAAAGACCTGCATCAAGACTTTTCTCCACTTTGGCACCTGGCTGTCAGAACTGCTGATCTTCTAACGGTGACCAAAGACCCACCTCTTCACTCAGCACTGAGGAGAACATCGATATCTTCATGTCATAAACTAACTTAATTGACACAAACATCTCAAATGACATATAAACTCTGTCTTCTGTGTGTGATCTGACATGACCCTGGTGGACTAACTCCATCTCTGGTAGAACCGTAATCCACTAGAAGAGTCTAGCTTTTCTTGTAGACTATAAAGCACCCATTTATTTGCTCTGGATAAGAGCGTCTACCAAATGCTGTAAATGTAAATGTATCTATTGACATGCACAAAATCTGATTTTTTTCTTCTTTCAGTGTTCATTGAGTGGTTTTATCTTGAGTACAGTTGGACTCACTTTACCCTCACCACTGATACAGCTTGTCCCACCCACACAGCTTTACTAAAACTATGCTCCCCCACTGTGTCACTCTGAGAAACTAGCAAGCATAATCGTGATAGCAAGCTCATCAATCTCTTGTCTGCTGTTCACCCGTCCACCCAGCTGTGCTGACAGTCTTTGTGTGAATTTCCTGGATGCAATCCAGCAGTGAAGTTAATAAGGATCTTATCTTCTGTAACCTCTTTCTGCATGGTCCCCTGGTGGCTGTTCCACTGGAAGAATGGAAATTGATACTTTTGATCAATATAATCGAACAAACACATTATCCCACATGCTTGTTTTCAGATTAACAAGGACAGTAGGGTCACTTTGTTTGTGAAATATGACTGCTGAGGTTATGTCCCTTTGATTTATTACATGATGTGTAATCATTTGTAGAGATTTACATTGTGTGAAACACATACACACATGTTTATATGTATATATGTCATTTAAGCTCATATGTGTGTAAAGGCAGATGAGTGAATACTGTTGGCAATATACTGTATGTATGTACTGTATGTAAGCATTCGCTCACCTGCCTTTACACACATATGAGCTTAAATTACATCCCAATCTGAATCCATAGGGTTTAAAATAACATCAAACCACCCTTTGCAGCTATAACAGCTTCAACTCTTCTGGGCAAGCTCTCCACCAGGTTTGGGAGTGTGTTTATGGGAATTTTTGACCATTCTTCCAGAAGCACGTTTGTGAGGTCAGGCACTGACGTTAGATGAGAAAGCCTAGCTCGCAGTCTCTGCTCTAATTCATCCTGAAGGTGTTGTACTGGGTTGAGGTCAGGACTCTGTTTAGGCCAGTTAAGTTCTTCCACTGGTGCACAGTCTTTTTGGAACAGGAAGGAGCCACTCCCAAACTGTTTCCACATGAAACCGATGTGGGAGCGTGAAATTGTCCAAAATCTCTTGGTCTGCTGAAGCATTCAGAGTTCCTCTCACTGGAACTAAGGGTCCGAGCCCAGCTCCTGAAAAACACCCCCACACCATAATCCCCCTCCACCAAACTTCATACTAGACAGAATGCAGTCAGATAAGTAAAGTGCTCCTGGCAACCGCCAAACTCAGATTTGCCCATCATATTGCCAGATGGAGAAGTGTGATTCATCTCTGCAGAGAATGCCTCCAAGAGCCCAGAGTCCAGTGGCAGCATTAAAACCACTGCACCCAACGCTTTGCATTGCACTTGGTGATGTATGGCTTGGATGCAGCTGCTGGGCCATGGAAACCCATTCCATGAAGCTCTTGACCTAATCTGAAGGCCAGATGAAGTTTGGAGATCTGTAATGATTGACTCTGCAGAAAGTCGCCGGCCTCTGCGCACTCTGAGCCTCAGCATCTGCAGATCGCGCGCCGTCAGTTTATGTTTCCTGCCACTTTGTGGCTGAGCTGCTGTCGTTCCCAGTCGCTTCCACTTTGTTATAATACCACTGACAGTTGACTGTAGAATATTTTAGTAGTGAGGAAATTTCATGACTGGACTTGTTGCACAGGTGGCATCCTCTCACGGTCCCACGCTGGAATCCACTGAGCTCCTGAGAGAGACCCATTTTTTCACTAATGTTTGTAGAAGCATCTGCATGCCCAGGTGCTTGCAGTTATACACCTGTGTCCATGGACATGATTGGAACACCTGAATTTAATTATATCAGTGGATGAGTGAATACTTTTGGTGTACATTTCTTTTAAATTATATTGTGGGGTTAAGGATCATGCTCAGGAACCCAGTGGTGGTATGCTCTAGGTAGGATTCACCATCAAGCCACACTGACTTCCGTTATAAGTCGAGAATGTTTCTTTTTTTACTTCTCCTGAGAAGTTGGCATTCCGGAGATGAAGAGGTTTTGCTCTGACAGCGATTTTTTATGCTTTAAATTGTTGGAATTGTTCAACCAGCAGTGAAGCTGGGGTTTGGCTGACTAGAAGCCCGACAGAAACATCAGCTCAGACAGTGCCAGAAGCACCTGGCAGCGGAGGGGTTTGGGGGGTGTCTGGGACATATGGAGGACATGATGGGAAATCTGAGAGCATGACCATGAAACAAGGACCCCACATGAACCCTGTGATCCCTCCATGATGGATGACCTGTCTGATTCTGCCAGCCGAAAGCGAGCCGCTCCAGCCGGGGTGACTGTTAGCCACCCAAGGCGCTGCAAAGCACAACAACGGCCGCGGCTTTAGCACAGCATTGCTGTGCGGGTGGAAATTTTTTGGAAGCTGCCGTGCTTTTTCCTCGAAGCTGTTTAAAAGTCTGGGCACACGGATCTCGCTGCAGGTACAGCAGTCCTCTGCCAATTCCAGCTGGTGGGGTGACGTCTGCAGCCAAAGAATTTCAAACAGGGACAAAATGGAACAGAATGGACTACGAATATGGTGCCACTTTCTCATGACCTCAGTTGTGTTGATATCAATGGAGAAGCGTACCGGAGCAGAGCAAGAGCCCCGGCACTGCATTACCACAGAATTATAAACAGATGTGAATATAAGGAGTTTCTAATACAGCCCCTAGGACAGCTACACTCGAGCATTTGCACCCAGCTTGAACCAGTGTCAGAAACAGCCAGAGGCAAGGGGCAGAAACATTGAATACGGGGGACACTTCACTGTTTGCTGGTGGTTATCTCTGACAGCGGTTTGATTTTACACTTACAAAAGCTTCTTGGGAAGTAAAAAGCAAAGAATAAAACTGGAAAATAGCTTCTTGGGAAGTAAAAAGCAAAGAATAATAGATATAAATGCTTATATTGAGCAAAACAAATGTGAATGTGCACAGCAAGCTACAGCAAGCTACCCACGTATAGTGAAAAACCGCGTTGTTGTATTTTGGTAAAAAACACAACCCCAGAACACTTTAATTTTTAACTCAGTTTAATGCATTACATTTAAAGAAAATATAAAGGTAAATAAATAATCAGAATCAGAAAACTTTATTGCTTAAGTAATGTTAGCATTAACGGTTAGCATTAGCAGCGTGCAAAGACTCATTTACAAAAGAAACAGTTAAATAACTCTCTCTACCCACATGTTTAGACAGGGCACAGCTTACTAATACTAAATCAGTGGGGGGTGGGGGGGTTAAACCACTAGAATACGAGGAAAAGACATGGAGCAGTTATGCTCCATGCTGCAGCAGCTTCTTCTTCTTCTTCTTTACATGGCAGTTGACAACTTTTCAGTGTATTACTGCCACCGCTGGACTGGTGACGGTAATACAGTTTGGTTCTCAAAAAGCTCAGCGTTAGACTGAATTGGTGAATGTTGATCCATGTAAAACTGAGGTGTTACTGTATATTAGATCTAAATAAAAGATCAAATATACATATTGGCTTGAAATTAGAAGATGTTCTCAGCACTGATATATTGTGCAATTAGGAAGATGTGGCTGTAAAGAGCCCAAATCCTAAAGGTCCACCTTTGACATTTATGTCATTTTCAATCTCTGTGTACCCCTAACAATGTTTTTTTGTTACTGTATCTTTAAGACTAATGCATGTATATAATCTCTGCACTGATTGCCCCGCATATGTATTGTGCCTCGTCCAAAAACCTGAAGTTGAAACATATTTTACAACTTCAGCCTGAATGCGCCAAACTGCTGTAGGCTTGTTAGGTGGTTATATAAAAGTGATTCATGCATTTTGCATTCTCTCTCATAATGGACTGTTTTTGCTGACTAGTTTCCACATATGGACTGCATGTACGGGGTAGGAGTGAACAGTATGTTATGAAAATGTAGTAATGATTCTGGGCCACATTACATCTTTTTTTATTTCAGACTGTAACGGCCCAATTTGAACGTGTTGCCCAAAACTCGAGATCAGAGAGACTTTGCTATTAACAATGTGTTATATTTGCCAGGCAGATATGACACTCTGCACCCAGACTCCAAATCTGTGATCTAGGCAGGGAGTGCAGGCCACAATAAAAACTGCATGAGCTTTTTATTGCCCTTTCAGCATGAGGTCATGATGTCACCTTGGTCTTGATTTCTGATCTGAGATCAGTGAACCTTCTTGGTGTATGTGCCATAGTGCATGTGCTCGATGCGTGCTCAGGAGATGCTTGGTACATGTTTAAGACATGCAGTCATTTTGTTAAATAGGTTTTAGTCTGTTTTTCACACACTTTCTAGTGTTTATTTTAGTTTTACAGCCAGTAGGCCATGGCCTTCTAATTGCCCATAAGTGGTGGAGGTAGCTCAGTGGGTAGGATACTTGCCTCCGCACTAAAAGCTCATGGGTTCGAATCCTACCTTCTGCACACCACCATTGGGTCCCTGAGTAAGGGTCCCCTTAACCCCAAGTTGCTCCAGGGAGAGACTGCCCCCTGTAGGTAGAGAATGGAAGTCGCTTTGGATAAAAACGTCTGATAAATGCCGTAAATGTAAATGTAAGTTGCTTCATTGCATTAAACCATACCTTAAATGGTAGCATGCATTGCCTTGTATGGCCTTATTTCAAGACTGTACTCCAATCTATACCTCTCTGACTGGGGGGTTTCATGGATTTTCTCCACATCCTTAAAGAGACAGCATTCCAGACTAGAGAGCATGTGTGAAGAAAATGTTAAGAGTTTGTTTCTTTGTGTTGTATTTTATACTTGTAATTCACTGCATGAGTCTCCTATAGATCTGTTCAGCCACCATGGACCACAGGTTTGCTTCAATGGAAAGCAGTTAGCAGTAGATCCATGTGGCACTACAGGCTGGAGGATAAAATGGTTACGAAGTAAATAAAGTCATTCATTTACATTTACCAGACGCTTTTATCCAAAGCGACTTCCATTCCCTAATTACAAGGGGCAGTCTCTCCCTGGAGCAACTTGGGGTTAAGGGTCTTGCTCAGGGACCCAGCGGTGGTCTGCTGAAGGTAGGATTCGAACCCATGACCTTTTGGTAGTAGAAAACAGAAAAGGTTTACATGACATTGTTTTGAATGCATCTGTTGCTTGAGATGTTGTTTTCCAGTTGCTTTGAATAGGGTTGTCCCTAAATATGTATTTTTAAAATGAAGCTGTACAAGTAAGGCATTATAACAATCATCATGTACAAGCCACAAGATGTGTAGATTAACAAATGGGTTTAAGACATTAGATTAAAATTTATTCATTTTTGTTGTAGATGTTACCCATGGCTCCATTGGGCGTAACTGTAAAAAATAAATGTGGGTGCATTTCTTTTCAGTTACCTAGTTCACACCAACCCACTCTGAAAACCTTTGTCTCAACCACAGAAATATGCAAACCAAAACTAAACTAGTGGAATTTTCCGTTAAGGTTAAACTGAAAGGTAGTATTCTGAAGAAGTACAGTGTTATTTTGGATGCCACAGTATTTCCTACCCTGAGGTGAACATTATTGCTCCAGTGCTATTGTTCCTCCATGAAAGAATTAGGCACTTTATTTAAACCCCTGCTAACTTCATCTTCAAGCAGCTCTGCTCTTATATTGTAGTCATCCTGGCACTCAGGAATGGCTGCTATAAATGGGTTAGTAGGGCTAATCCATTCCTCTCCTGCAAAGAACAAAAGGCATCAATGTAAGGTTCAATTTTTGGCCTCTACATGGTTTTATTTGCAGTTAACTAATGAAAAATAGGTCATTTTGGATTTCTGTGGACCTGTGAACAACACCACCACCAAGAGCTTTTGAGAAAGACGGGATTTGGTTATGTTGTCACGGTAGGATTCACATAGTCTTTATGAGATTTGGTGTGAAATGCGCTGTGATGTATTACATGGCTTGAAACATCTCCCTAGACTGGTCTACACTGGAGCTAATAATTTGATCACATATTGGAGGTTGCTGATTGGTGGCCAATATGGTTACACCAGAGTTGTTTAAACATTAGCATTTGCAATAGCGTTAGCCTAATGTTGCTTCTTTAACCCAATTGTCTCCAATTTTGTGTCAAACAGCCACAAACCAAGGATCAGAAATAAAACCCTCTGATTTCCTCCATGCTGGCGATTGTAACGATGCCGGGTTGTTTACCTCAGCTTAGAGCCTCCGCTCGTGCTGCTGCTCAGAATGTTTGGTCGCTATAGCAACCAGTTGTAGTGGAAAACTGTAGGTCCAAAACCAAACTGAACAGAGTAGAACCGAACTGAACCGAACCGAGCTGGAGCCAGTCAGTGGAGAACCAAGTTAGATCAAATGGACTAGCCAAACTACACAAACTATAAGAGCTAGAGTTAATTCAAAGTCTTTTGAAGCAACAAACATTGTGTGAGTGAGAGAAGAGATTTTAAAGATGTTGACAAGCCTCAAATGTAAGAAATCAAATCAGGTGATGCTAATGTTCCTCTCACATTGGGCAATGTAGACACTTTTCTCAGCTTCTTTCCCAACATGCTTATACTCAAAGCCAATGAATATATGTGTTGGGACAGTGTGTAAAATATTATAAACACTTGTGAAAGAATAGTGAGTAACACTCTGAGTCTTGCTGGAGGTGAATCGTAATGGGTGAGAGTTTCCAGTTACACTTGGGGAAGAAACTGTCGACAAGTTTGAGCCATAAGCAATATTGCATTAGACTTATTTGTAGGGAAATGACATTGAATCGGATGCTGTGTTGATGTCCCATTTACATCAGGCTGTGTAAAGTGCTGGCCCTTTTTCTCAGTGTACACCCCTTACATTCAAAGCCAAGAAAGGCTATATTATGTTGGGACAAGGCCAAAACGCAAAGTGTATTCGTCTAAAATATTACAAACACTTGGAACAGCATAGTGGATAACACCCAGGGACTTGTTCAAGGTGAATTGGCTCGTCTTGGCAGTGGATGAGAGTTGCCAGTTGCATTTGGGCAAGGAGCTGTTGACAGGTCTGAGGTATAAACAGTACTGCTTTAGATTTTGTTGACAAATCAGCTATGCTGATGTTCCATTCACATTAAGCTATGTAGAGAGTTAATAATGTAAAATGTACTGTTTGCCCCTTTTCTCAGCTTCTTTCCCAACTGCAAAATGCTTATATTCTCAGTCAAGAAAGGCCACAGTGTGTTGGGACAAGGCCAAAAGTTGTGGGAACTGTTTTAAATGTAATGCTTAGGGATAGCATAGTGGATAACACCCAGGGGCTTATTCGAGGTGAACCGGCTCGTCTTGGCAGTGGGTGAGAGGTACCAGTTGTGCTTGGGGAAGAATCTGTCAAGTCTGTGGTATAAATTAAATTGCGTTCAATGTATCTGTGGGTAAACGGCATGGAATCAGGCGCTGTGCTGACATTCCACATTCACATTAGGCTGTGTAGACAGTTGGTAATGCAGAATTTACAGTTTACAGGCAACTCTCACCCTCTGCCTACACGAGCCGGTTCACCTTGAACAAGCCCCTGGGTGTTACACACTGTGCTATCCCAAGTGTTTATATGCCTTTACTCACTCCCTAAAACACACACATACACTTTGTCTTTCGGCCTTGTCCGAACACAATGCTGCCTTTCTTGGCTTTGAATATCAGCATCCTGCAGAAGCGGAGGCCTTCGAGAGCAGCACTTTTCCTCCCCTCTCTTCTCACGTCTCCTCATTTTCATCAAGGTTTATAGAAGCCGCCTGAATGAAGCTGATTTAATCTAATTACAAAATGAAAAGACCTCGGCGGTCCATTTTCATACGCTGTTGAAGTCTAAAAATAAAACCTGCGTTCCTACCGTATTCTCTGCATTTCAAAGCATAGTCTCTCTCTCTCTCTCTCTCTCTCTCTCTCTCCTGCAGAAGAAAGCGATGGGAAGTTCTAGCAGCCTGTAGATTTATCTGTGGGTAAATGACATCGAATCAGGCGCTACGCTGACGTTCCATTCATTAGAAGCCCTAATCACATGGAATAATTAAACAGATAATAATGGCGCTCGGCAATCGCTGCAAAAAAAAAAAAGAAAAAGTGGGGGCTTATCTTTTGAAAGCAGGAAGCATTTAAATGAAATTATGCATTAGTTTTTTAAATCAAACTAGGATCATAGCTTACAAAAATACTTCATCAGTGTTAGGATGCACCCACCTGCTATTAGTTATTGTAGCACAAAATTTGAAAACAAGCCCCAGGCGTTCAGTCCCTGTGCCTGAGTGATTCTCACTGCAAACTCGCTGATTAATACCCCAGTTGAGTGCCATGTCATTCACTCAGCCCCACACAGACACATGCACACACTACTGAATGGGATTGGTAAGAAAGAATATACGTATTTGGGTCTTTACCTCATTGAATACAGCATGAATCGAACTGCAATAAGGTGCTGTCAACAGTCAAATTTTGCTCTGTATGATCCCTGCCCTACATTTTAAAACTGAACCCAGTCACATGCCCCATATTGCAACCAGGACTTAAGACTTTTCTTTGACTGATGATTAATTGCACACTATAATATGAACTAATCAAACAGAGCTAATCAATACAAGGCATGTACTCAAACCTACAGAGCAGCTCTTGGCAAAGCAGCGCTGTAACATCTCAAACCAAAAACCAGTGCTTCGCCCATGTAGACAAATTACAAATGACAGCACAAATGACAGTAAAGATACAAGGAGCCTAAATAAAGCAGTTCCACCCACTCAGCTTTCAGCACCACCAGTATACTGATCACTGCCTGATCATCTGGAATCGTTTGCTTTGACTGGTTCAAAAAACAAAAAATACTTTTCTGAAACTGGTCATGTTCAGAGACTGGACTGACAATGAAATCCAAAAACTTTAAAAGTCGTCCAGAAAGGAAGCCTGGAGAACATTTCCTCAAGACTACTTTCAAAATAGAAGAAAATCTGGATCTTTGAAAGCAAAATATGAAGAAATGAGGAGTGGTTCAAGTGCTGTATCTTAGCTACAGAGTAATAGTAGGTTGTAAGTAAGTTGCTTCAGTCCTGGCTGCAATGCTGGACTGAAGCACATAGATCAAGTCCAACTCCACACTCCAAACACTTCAATAACCTGCTTCCATATACAGCACCCCCTCCCAAAGCTGTCAGCCAGAAAAACCCTGTGAAAACTCCCTTACATTTCATGTGAGCTGACCCTTTGAATACTGTGATTTAGAGGCTGTCACCATTCTCTGATTCATTCTGAAGCTGCTCCTCCTGTCTCTTTCTCCTGACAGGCATGGTAACACATCTTTTAATTTGATTTATTTTATTATAACATAATTTAATTCAACATTTAATTTAATTTAATTATTTTTTACAACTAAATTAAAAAAAAAAAAGACTTGGATTCGAATCACTAAAAAGTTGTTTCTGTCGGAGCGGCTTTTGTTATTTCTAGTCTTGTTTGAGTTTTTAATCTTTATTTGTTAGTGTCATATAAACTCCCACTGAAATTTACCTTCAGCCTAAACAGGCGGTCGAGCTTGTGCTTCCACTTCACAGTTGTTAGTTTGTGTCTCCATTGTTGTATTTTGTGCAGACAGTAAGTTAACAGTGGTCTCTTTCCATGTTGTGCTGACATCCTTTCGACCAATCAGAAAGTAGTGATGCAGTCAGCTCGGTTGCGGCCCACTTTCAGCCCTGCCGTCGAGACGCATGGGTTCGGCTTGGGTACGGGTCTCTTTATTTATAATGGAATAAACGTTTGTTCATGGCATGGCACAGTCCCTGTAGAAAAGCGCCATTTAATAACCAGTCAGTCTTCTTACTTAGCTAACTTAGCCTCACACCAGATGTGATTTTTTCTCAGGATTGATATGTCATGTGGTGGTCTGTGATGTTTAACCCACATCCTATACTTCCTCTCTCGTTGATCTGGATTGCAAAAGGAGTCAAATTTCATTCCCCACTCTAAGCTCTTGTGACATGGGATATCAGTGTATAAATTCGGCACACACTGATAAGTTTTGAGAGTTTGCCAGAGCTCCCGCAGTTACAGGTAGGCTTTCATTGATCAGTGTTTACAGGTTAGGGTTATTTTCAATGGCAGCTTCAGCAGTGACTGACACTTTCCACTCACAGCCAGCCAGAGAACCGAGTAAAATGATGAAATCTGGAGTCAAGAATAATTTGGTACACTTTGCTGCTCTTCCTCAAGGGTTGTCTAGATGATTGCCTAGATCACCTATATGGATTGACCTGTCCTGTTTAAATCTTGAGATTCAATATTTCTTCTTTTTAACGTGAGCTGTTGTTATTTGAGGTGCTTCACTTGAGATCAGAATCCAAAAGCAGGCTGTCATGAATCCAAAAGCAGACTGTCATGAATCCAAAAGCAGACTGTCATGCTTAAAATACACAAACTCTCAGCTACACCAATTTAGGAAATACATGTCATGTCCCGTCCGCAGGTTTAGTTTTGGGTGAACTTTTATTAGGAAGTTTATGGGGTTTCTTGTGTTCTATTAGTCACAGCTGTGGTGTATTAGTGCAGAGTGTTTGTTATCGGTGGTGGGATTTGAGTTCCTTAGTGGTGGACCAGTGTTGATCCACCATCATACTGGCTTTGATGTTTCAAAGTAACAAGTCCTAGTTTTGGCCCTCGTGCCAGTTTTGTTTTGGTTTAATAATAAACAGTATTTGCAATGGAAGTCTGCTGATGCGCCTGCCTTCATTTGGGAATCATGGGGAAACGTGACGATACACAGCTAACAACATGACAGCATGCTGCGTGAGCGGGTGCCATTTCAGACTGGGTAGTAGCCCTGCGCTGATATCAGTAATGACACATTAAATGTCTGTTTACATCAATGAAGACTGGTATGACTGAAGTCTCTTGACATATTTTAAACATAAAGAATGTCACCATGCTGTTCTATTTATTGTATTATTTACGTACACACACACACACGCACACACATACGCAC
>JBBPDC010000129.1:609810-621492 GCA_037974485.1 Hemigrammopetersius urotaenia
TAAAACACTAAAATACGAGGACAAGACACGGAGCAGTCATGCTACATGCTGCAGCAGCTTCTTCTTCTTTTTATGGCTGGACTGGAGGAGGTAATACAGTTCGGTTCTCAGAAAAATACGCGTTAGACTGAATCTGCAAAAAACTGTATACCTAAACCTGTACTCCGATTGCAGCAATAGCACAATTCTCTCCTCACAGTTTAGTTTGTATCTCAATTATTCAAATCTACTTGACTTGACCTGAATTTGTTGTTTTTGTTTGGACAGAAAAAAAATGATGTGATGACATGTCGACCAATCAGAAAGCAGGCTTGGCTGCGGCCCACGTTTGTCCATGACAGCTCAGGTCTGAGCCCTTATATTTGTAATGGAAAAACATTTGTTCACGGTAAGGTATGGTCCCATCTGCCAGTGGAAAAACGCCAAGAGTTATATCATCCTCTTTCTGACATGGCTATCAGAATCACCATAATCACCACAAACACTCCAATCGACCTCCTCTCTCTCGTTTTCAACTACCTCCTCTCCACACCTAGACTTTTCAGAGCAAATGGAGGAACTGGTGTTTGCAGGCACTAAGCTATCACTGTCCACTTCAGCTAGCCCACACGTTTTGCCTAAAAAGCACCCCCCACACACTGCTTTGGCCCCTCAAACATTGCGATCAACAGGTCTATTCTTCAACAGCTATGACTACTCAGAGCACAAGCTGTCCTTCATCTTTCCTGACACTCGGTAGCATTTTTTCCCCAATGCTGGATGGTACAAAGTCCAAAAACATGTGCAGCACAAGCTGGGATCCGGCTCTTTCAGAACCTATTCTATCTGTGTGTGTCTGGTAGCTGACAAACCAGGATGCTCACATCTCACTGGATTCTGAGATCAAGGTAAATCAGTCCAGCTTACATTCGATTCCACGTGAAGCCCAGACAGTTTCAAGCCTTTTCTAAATAGAAGAGTTTCTGATATTTGATCTCTTGCTAACTATTGGTGATCTTAGTACACACCAGTTACATTTTGGGTCGGTTTCCCAGACTTTCCCAGATTAAGCCTAGTCTTGGACTACCCCTTACTTTTCAATGGAAAATCTCCATTCACTGCACTACTTAATCCAGGTCTAGGCTTAATCCCTGTCTCGGAAACTGACCCTTTATGTTTTACATAAAGAAACATGGCTGGAGAACGACTGCGGTACAACAGTTCTCGCTGAAACAACCTCCACACCTAAATTGTAACTTTACTAAAGTTTATCAAGTTGGCAGGAAAGGTGGGGGTGTAGCTGCTATATTTAAAACCATATGTCAATGCAAGCAGATTTCACTTGATGAGCTAATTACTTTGATTATCTTTGCACTGTGGTTAAAAAAAAAAACAATCTCTCCAAGTGTTTTGCTAGTTTTTATGTATCGTCTGCCAAAATACTGTCTAAAGTTGTATTGATGAGTTCTCTGTAATGCTGTCAATCATTTCTAAAGACTTTAACACATTAATTATGACTGGTGTTTTAAATATTCATGTTGATGATATCAGTGACGGCACTTTCAAACTGCGCTTTGTTGGCATGTTTGATCCGATACAGCATGAAACTGGTCTTAATCAGAACCCAATCAACTGTAAAGTTCTTCGGGTCTTTGATACTGTAGCATCTGTGAAGGCTAAAATGATTTATGGTAAAAAAGAAACACAAATTAAAAGAGACAATGCAGAAAAGCTGAGCATGAATGGAGAAAAAACCAAGACTGACTGACATTCTCCATATTTACAACTATTTAAACAGAGCCAGACAATCTCGTTTTTCCAATATTAATGGATCATTAACAACAACCATGCTCGTTTTGTCCCATAGATGAAAAAGTTGAAAATATCAGACAAAGCATCAGCTTCATTCAGTCAAGCAGTGACAAGTCAAACATACAGCCGAAATATGGCCTTCATGTTGTATTTTACTGCCATTGATCGCACAGTTATTATAGAAAAGTTGTCGCATCTTAAGCTATCTACTTCCTGCATTGACACTCTGCACTACAAAGAAATATCTTCAGCTGTATCGTGAAATTCTGCAATTCTGAACAGCTCTCTTCTCTCAGGGATGTTTTCAGCATCAGCTGTTATAAAATACTTCCTGAAAAAGAGAAGCCTGGACTCCCCCACACATAACAATTACAGGCCTGTTTCAAATTCCCTGCTCACAGTCAAGTCCACTGAGAAAAAAGTTTTTAACCAAATCAGTCAAATGGCCACTTTTATTGCTTTCAGATGGAGTTCCATCAACCAGAGTGCTGAAACAGCTGTGATATGGCTTTATACACCTTTGCTTAACTTCTTAAAACCTGTGTTTTATTCTATATTCATTTTATGGTTACATTCATTGCTTACTTTTCCTCTGTATGCGTTTATGCTGATTTTATGCCTATTGAATGGCTCCTGTGTAAGATAATGTACAAATAAACTTGGCTGGCCTTGCCTTTCTGCTATTTCTGGAACAGGGAGCGATGAAAGGCTGATGGAACGTTGCAAGTCAAACATTACCTTCAGTAAAACCACCACTGGGTCCCTGAGCAAGACCCTTAACCCCAAGTTGCTCCAGGGAGACTGCCCCCTGTAGGGTGGGAATGGAAGTCGCTTTGGATAAAAGCATCTGATAAATGCCGTAAATGTAAATGTAAATGGAGGACTCGGATAAAAAATGGCATTAGTGGGTAGAACAGCCCACCAGCCGTCTTTACGCTCCCATGAGTCTGTATACCAACAATGTGGCATTCAGTAAAAGCAGCATTCAATAAATTGTGAATAAACCCAGTCGAAAATGAGGCAGCTGAATCTTGTAATAAACAATTTGGCGGAGGGAGGGAGGGAGAGAGAGGGAGAGAGGGAGAGAGAGAGAGAGAGAGAGAGAGAGAGAGAGAGAGAGAGAGGTTTTCAAAGGTGTGGATGTCTTTCATGTCTGTATATTGTTCTTAAATGCCTACAGAAAACCAGCCTCTAACACCAAGCCCCAAAAGCTGCCCCCTACTCACCTCACATCCCATAATAGATCATTAACTGCTGTCTCACGGTTGATGTTGATGAATGGTGGTCAAAATAATTAATGTTCTCACTTTCAATGAGATGATTTAGATCAGCATGGAAGACATAAGAGAACTAACTTAAAGTTCTCACCCGTGTACACATTGTGTTATAAAGAGCTGTTCAATGTTATTAGCTCATTTCACCTGCATTCATAAATGGAACGAGGCAAACTAGCGCAGCTGTAAAACAATAGTTTTATTGGTGTGTTTGCAAACAGCTAGTTTATTAACCAACAACAACTATCTTGTATGGCACAGATTTACCAAGAGTGGCAATGTCTGTAACTACGTTTTTCTCCGAGCCCCCTTTACGTTTCCTCTGTCCTTCTCATCCACTGACACTGCAGACTGGCACAGAGCCAAAAGGGGGAGGAGTTTAAAGATATGATTGGGCCGCCCCTGTGTCAGAACGAAAATAACCAGTGGGTCGCAGTGTTTCATGGGACCAACGCAAATTGGGGAGAAGGGGGGGGTCTATGAGTCTTATTAGTTGGTCAAATCAATCAATCAATCAATCAATCAGTCAGTCAATCAGTCACTCAACTGTGTTGGCCCAAATAGCCCACCGGGAAAATGCCCAGCCTGATAACAGCAGCCTGAATCTATTTAAGGTATTTTAGATAATATCAGTCTGGACTATAGTGCCAAATAGTGCAAAACTGTTTGCTCAGCTAGGAAATCCATGTCTTTCCCAGGAGTGCAGTTTGAAGTTTAAGCTATCATGAAGGACAAATTATTACATGGTCAGTAGAGGGAACACAATATTGCACATGAGAGCCCTGCAACCCCCCCCCCCCCCCACCAGTGGACTTTCAAACCTGAAAAATAAGCCAAAGCAACATCAAGCCTACTGCACTAATTGCATTGTTTATTCTTTGAAAAATGCTGAAAGAAAGTTCAGCAGAATGTACCACTAACCTGAAAACCAATGAGTGGCTCGAACACTAAAGACCCCGGGTTACAGCGTTAATTACTCTGTTTATTCTTCAGAAAGGCAAAGAAAAGTCCAGCAGAACAAGCCAGCAGACTGGAAAACAATGAGCTGAACATGTTAATCAAGAATATTATACTTGTTTTAGTTTTTGCGTTGCATTTTGCTGTATGCTGACATTCACAGCCGGCATAAGCCTACATAGTCTTATCCCAACAAGCACCCACTGTCATTACACTTTCTGGGGAGAAAGTAGCTTTCGTGACCAGCGACGCTCGTCTAAACAAGACAAACGTGTTTATGTAGGTTCGTGTCAGTTGTCATAATAGACAAATGTAGATGTCATGTTGTCTAATGAATGTCACCCTGTAGTAATGTGGTAATTTTGTTGGTGTCTAATTGGCACTAAATATCTATTTTGTTTTGGAACGAGCTAAATCATCTGCCAGTAGAAGGAGATAAAATGACAAAACAATAAAATAATCTAGAAATTAATTGAATAATAGAACAATGCAGAAACATTAGACATATTGAAATATAATAATCTCCCGCTTTTCGCAGGGATTACATTCTAGAAGCACCCGAGTATAGTGAAAAAAACGTGTTTTGTTTAAAAAATGCCTAAAAACCCTAAAAATGCCCCCAAATATGCTCTCAGAACACTTTAATTTCATTTTAAACTCAGTTTAACGCATTACCCTTAAAGAAAAAGTGAAAGTGAAAAAAGTGAAAGTGAAAGTGACAATCTGGTCATACGTGAACACACCACAGCACACAGTGTGAACAGCGCGAAACACTTCCTCTGCATTTAACCCATTCACCAAGTGAAGCAGGGGGCAGCAGGAACACGGCGCCGGGGAGCAGTGCATGGGACGGTACCTTGCTCAGGGTACCTCAGCGGTGCCTAGCGGTCTTGGGAATCGAACCTGAATTTCTGATCGCAGGGCGAAAGCCTTAACCACTAGGCCACCAGCTTTTACCCTTAAAGAAAATTAGCATTAGCGGTTAGCATTAACTTGTACAAAAAAAGAAATGTTGAAATAAGTCTCTCTACTCACATGTTTAGACAGAGCACAGCTTACTAATACTAAATAAACTGAGATAACTGTTGGATATTGGGGAGGGGCAAGACACGGAGCAATCATGCTACATGCTGCAGCATCTTTTTCTTCTTCTTCTTCTGTTTATGGCGGTTGACAACTTTTCAGTGCATTACCGCCACCGCTGGACTAGGGCGGTAATACAGTGTGGTTCCGCCTTAGACTGACTGAATCTGCATAAAACTGAGGGGTTACTGTATTCAAATTGATGTTATACATCACATATCAATTTGAATATTTTTTATTTGTACAATAATTGTGCAGTGCACATTCCATGGTAACGCATATGATAAAAAAATACGTCTAAAAGTCTTGTACCAAACCTTTACTGCCAGAAACAAATCTTATGTGTCACAAACCACAAAAGTGGCCCATTTCTCATTTCCCTCATGTATGAATAAAGCACACATCTACAATGCTCTTATGTTATACAAATCTATATACGTTTCATGTTTACATGCAGTTTGACTTCCCTATAAACTACATATGGGGTTCCAATGTAGCATATTTAAACACTGTAGATTTTATGTAGAGCATTTCCATGTGGGAAGGTACATCCCCAAGAGTAAAACGTGCTAAAGGTGTTCTTTGGAGCACTTTCCTAACGTTTAAACTGAGGTGTTTCAACTGAGCTCTTAATGGAGAGATCATCCATTGAAAAGTTCTTTACGGAAACCAGAAGTGGCTCTTCTATAGCATCACTCCAAAGAATCAGCTTTGGCAACCTCTGAGAGTGTGAAGTGCTGCAGATATGGCCTATTTAGGGTTTTTTTTTTGGTCCTGTCTGTGCTCAAAATAGTGCTGAATTGATCTGAAGCAGGCTGTGATTATTGCTGCATTTGTACAACCTGGAAGTTCACTTCAGTTCTGCGAGCTTAAATGAAACGATGACCTTGTTTGATCCCGGGCGCCTGCGGCGCATTGGAATTGATATTTTATTTATTTATTTATTTATTTATTTTAGCACTTTACTCATTTTTTTCACCACCTTTTTTGTTGCTTCCAAAGAAAACAGCAATCTTGTTTCATTCTCGGAGGGAAATCTGAAAGATTAATGGTGGCAATAACAATTTCCCCCTTCTGTGGGATGCTGATGGGCGTGATGGACATAAGTTCTTTCATACTGGCTGCTTCATCCAGCCAGTCAGGGCGAAGCGAATACCGTGATTATTTACTGCTAAAGCATCATTCCGCTGACTGACAGCTCCCCTTATCGCTGTGGAAAACTACTGCTTATCCTCTTTGGAGCGGCAATTTGTCTCCGGCGCTTTTTTGTGCCTCAATGCTTCTCGTGTTGGAAGCATACTACTCTCTCTTTATTTATTTATTTATTTTCCTCGCCCGGTCCTGAAGGAAAGTGCATTTGCAGTTCAGTTCGAGCCACCCCTCGCTCGGCGTATCGCACCGCAGTGTGTATGATTTATAGGACGGCAGCACTGGGCAGATGCAGACCACTCTTCTTTTTAGCACTTCTCTCTATTCCATTCCACGGACTGAGTGCCCCGCGCTTGTCTGACATGATTTCAGGAACGCTGCATGTATAAAGCATGATGCCCCCGACCGCAGGGCTGTCCACTGGACCATGCTTCCATTTATCCTCCGCAAAATGTCCTTTTTTTTTTTCTCTCTCTCTATTTTCCTTCTGTTTTTACCCCAAGAAAGGGGTCTTCCCTTTTTTATACCTCACTAGCAGCTGTTTCTCTTATCTGGGACAAACTAGACTCGTCCTCTTCCGAGACGAGGGGCCACCAGCTGCAGGGTTTCTGGTGTAATTTAAAGGAGCAGCCCGGCAAAAAAAATCAAATCGGCACAATTTTTCACTCAGCCCAGATGTTGTCGAATCAGAGACGTGCAGGGAGTCCAAGTCTCCTTTAGTTTAGAACTGCCACCACGAGGTTAATGTTGCTGAACAGCCATATGTTTTCAACAAATACGACCTCTCAACCGTCCTCGTGTCTCTTAACTCACTCTTCATTACGGACCTGTGAATGGGGTTTAGGACACAGTCAGTGTTAATTTTGGCAGGCAGGTGATTGTGATTTACCCTTTTAACTAAAATACTTTTTTCACATTTTAGTGAATTCACCTTCATTAATTTGTTGATATTTATTAGTTTATTATTAGAGTAAACCGTTTGAGGTCTAGTGGGTGGTGGTAGCTCAGTGGGTAGGATACCTCTGGACCAAGAGGTCATGGGTTCGAATCGCACCTTCAGCAAAACCATTGGGTCCCTGAGCAAGACCCTTAATCACTGATGTACGTCGCTCTGGATAAGAGCGTCTGCTAAATGCCGTAAACGTAACCACAAGCTGCTCCAGGGAGACTGCCCCCTGTAGTTAGGGAATGGAAGTCGCTTTGGATAAAAGCGTCTGATAAATGCCGTAAATGTAAATGTGAATACATTTCGCCACATTTCTGTCGGTTGCTCTGGGGTGGGGGTGGAAGTAAGACATGTGATTGGGCCAGCCTAGTGTCAAAACAGAAAATTAACCAGTGACTATAAATGCCTCTTTTTATAGTGTAAACCCTAAATATCCCCCCAACTATGCTCCCAAAACACTTTAATTTCATTTTAAACATAGTTTAATACATTACCCTTAAAGAAAATGTAAAGGTAAACCTGAATCTCTACTGTACAGTTTACACGGAACTCCTGCAGTGCTAGAATGTAAATAGTGATGTTACTCCTGTACAGACTGGACTGGAATTCATGCAGTGCCTTTTCTTTGGTATAAGCAGTAATTTAATTTACAGTAATAAAAATACAGGGCTGTAAGAAGAACAAAACGAAAAACACGAGAAACACTCGAGATGCCCCATGCTAAAGTGGGAATGCTAAAGTTGGAAAATCGTATGCAGTTATGTTTTATACGGAAATGTAGATTTGTAATTTACGTTAATATTTATGTAATAATTTAGCACTAAAATGTATGAAAAACTATATTTTGCCACGAAAAAAGCAAAACAATAGTAATGAGTAGGATAGTTGTGCATTCCATGAATTTGCGAGGGTGAACAATTATTAGTTTGGTTCTATATACGAATGACTAAGGCCACAAACTTGGAACTCACTGTCTCTTAACAAGTTATTGAGCTAATAACTAATACATCCAAGTTAGTCTAACTAGCTATGTGTATTCACTGTTACCTATGTTACTGCCTGTCAGGGTCTAACTTTCTACTTCCTAATGGCAAGGATGAGCGTGAGGCCTGCCTGGTTCCAACTCTGCAGTCTATGGTGGGGAAGTAAGCGGCAGCCTGAATTAAGGAGCTGCTGTCCGGCTAGTGAGATAATAGAAAGAATGCCGACTTCGTTCATGATGTTTACATTCATCTCAGCCCAGAGATACATGGCCTATCTGTGTTCTCAATTAACCTTAACAAGTCAAATGGGGAAAGAAAGATGGCCGCCTACTTTCTCGCTCACAAAGACGAGCCTTTAGGCTAATTCTGGTAGAATAATGAGGTTTTCCACTGACTGGTACCGGCTCAGTTTGGTTAAACTCTAGTCACTTTTTTTGCTTTTCCATCACTATAATCAGGTTCCTGGTACCCGGTTCTATTCTTGGTACCACCTTGGCCGAGGTTCCAAGCGTGCTGAACCGATGCTAAATGATGACGTGTACATATTGGAGGTTACTGATTGGTGGTCGCTATGGTTACGCCAGTGTTGTTGACTGAACGTTAGCGTTAGCATTAGCCTAATGATGTTTCTTTAAGCCTTGTCTGTTAGGCCACTCTCCATTTTTTGACAGCCACAAACCAAGGATAAGAAATAAAACCCCTCTGAGGTCCTCCATGATGGAGATTGTAATGATGCCGGGTTGTGTACCTCAGCTTATAGCCTCCGTTCGGGCTGCTGCTCAGAATCTTTGGTCGCTATAGCAACGTCGTAGTGGAAAACTGTAGGTCCGAAACCAAACTGAACAGAGTAGAATCGAACTGAACCGAACCGAGCCGGAACCAGTCAGTGGGGAACCCCCTTTACATTACTGTTTATTTCTTGGTGATGTGAATTTGAATGCCTCGTGTGGTTTGTTTCCCCACTAGCTTTAGTATTATGTTTTCAGTTGTAATGAAGCTAAAATATGTTCACGAATTTGCTTTTTTTCCACTTATGAGTGTCATCATGATCTGAATTCACTATGAATTCCAGGTAACTGGGATATTGTTTCAGGATTATTGTTGAAAAATATGAATCTGTCTATGACATTGTCTCTTGAAATTTTGTCATAAACTGTATCTACGCTGGTCAAAAAATTAAAGGAACAACAGATCTCAATGTGGATCTCTATTCTGACTGTGTAATGTGCTAGGAGCAAAAGGATGCCACATTATATCATGGAAAATAGTCGATCATCAGAGGGCTGAATTCAAAGACACCCTGAAAATCAAAGTTAAAAGTGATGTGTCAGGCTAGTCCATTTACCAGAATTTCATGGCAGCAGCTCAAAATGGTACTCAGTCGTTTGTTTTGCCCCCATGTTCTTGTATGCATGCAGGGCTGAGTGCGCCTCCCAACACCATCACGCTGAATGATGTTACAGGCAGCACAAGATTCTCCATGGCTTCTCCAGACCCTCTCACGTCTGTCACATATGCACGACTATCACAGGTGAACCTGCTCTCATCTGTGAACAGCACAGGGCGCCAGTGACGGATCTGCCAATTCTGATGTTCTATGGCAAAAAATCGAGCTCCACAGTGTCTGATTGTTTGGTCAGAGACATTGACACCAGTGGCCTGCTGGAGGTCATTTTCTGGAGCTCTAGCAGTGCTCGTCCTGTTCCTCCTCGCACAAAGGAGCAGATACAGGAGCAGATAGATGGGTTAAGGACCTTGCTTTTAACTGCATGTCTCCTGGAATCTCCTCCATGCTGGGAGACACAGCAAACCTTCAGTATTGATGTGCCTTCTTGGGGTTGGATTACCTGTGCAACCTCTCCAGGGTCCAGGTATTGCCTCATGCTGCCAGTAGTGACATTAACCCCAGCTAAAAACAAAACTAGTGAAACAACAGCCAGAAAGGATGAGGAGGGAAATAGTGTCATTGCTGCCCCTCTAGCATGGCTAGATCTACCGGGCTGGCATCTAACTGAATTTGAGGGGTATTAATATGTATTAACATGTGGGACGCTAGAGGTTTATGGGGCTGTGGCGACTCGCTCGGGGGGGGCAATGCCTTCGAATGCCCCCCCTTGACGCCAGCACTGCCTTCTAGTGCACCTGGAGCAGTTGAAACTGCTTCACTGACCAGATCAATATCCCAGTAGTTTAATGAACTAAATGCTATACTTTGATTAAAAAGTGTACCTTTAATTTTTTCTGCAGTGTATACACTTTTTAGGCATATTTTTATTTCTGGCCTGTTTAACGTAATGGGAAAAAGTTCATTTTACACTGAATTTTCATTGAAGTAATTAATACTGGACACTATTTAACCTGTACAACCTTAGTAATGTACAGAAATCCTGCCTGGACAATTTTCAGTTTTAAAGAATTTAGCCACGTTTCCAACCAAACCTTGCTTCTGACAAGTAGAAAAATCCGGTGTATATAAACTTTTAAAATGAACTAAAATGTAAATGGCATTTTCAGTTGTTATTTATCGTTTCACACAGAAAACAAACCCTGGAATTGTGTAAAGGCATTTTTTTTGCCTAATTATTCCATTAAATTGCATTCTTCCCATGCGAAAGGTAATTAGGCACAGAAAATCTGATTTATACAACTTTGTCCTCACACCAAATGTAGCTGATCGTGACTTTGGGTGCTTAAACACTTAGGAACTTTAAGACAAAGTTGCAAATTAATTCGACTCTCAGGAGCAGCAAACGCCCACACGCCGCTAATCCAAACCCCAAATTAGCTTCTGTGCATTCAGGTACTGCCACTGGCCCACTGTGGACCCCCGGCCGATCTGGTGGTCAGAGCTCAGCCGGGCCCTTAGAGTGCAGAGCGCTTTCAGTCCATACGACCACAGAGACTTTCATTAAGCCAATAAGCTGCGCTCCTAAGCGGCGCTAAAGCGGAGCTTTCCCTCTTACATAATACAACGCGTTCATGTTTTATTTTTCGGATGAAATTGCATTGCAGTGTAATGTTGTATAAAAGATGACACACACGTGTGAATGGGCTCGGCGTGATTGTCCAGAGGGAGACTGGGGGTTGGGTAATGTTACACTGAGGCCTTTCTGGGCTCCGTAATTCCGACCCGGCCCGGGAAGACTTAAGAGGCGCGTCCGGAGCAGATTGAATTAATCATGCGGCATAGCCGGCCGTGATTGTTTCCACTGCAATATTGATTTGATTGACCCAGCAGAAGGCATTTTAAAGGCTGTATAGTGGAGTGGGATGCTGGGGGAAGAGAGAGAGAGAGACAGAGAGAGGCATGAAGAAACAAAATCTCAAACCCAATACATTTTTTTAAGACTTCATGAGTACATGCTTTAGTATATTTGTTTTTTTAAACAAATATAACCGGTGTAAAACAGTCTAGAACCGGTGTTTACCCTCAGAACTAAGAGTGTATCAGTAAACTCTGATTCAGTAAATATAACCGGTGTAAAACAGTCTAGAACCG
>JBBPDC010000129.1:849490-862818 GCA_037974485.1 Hemigrammopetersius urotaenia
TGCAGGGAGGGCTGGGGGGCGTCAGGCTGCAGGGAGGGCTGGGGATGCATCGGGCTGCAGGGAGGACTGGGGGCTTCGGGCTGCAGGGAGGGCTGGGGGCGTTGGGCTGCAGGGAGGACTGGGGGGCGTCAGGCTGCAGGGAAGGTTGGGGTGCATCGGGCTGCAGGGAGGGCTGGGGGCGTTTGGCTGCAAGGAGGACTGGGGGGCGTCAGGCTGCAGGGGGGGCAGGGGGGTATTTGGCTGCAGGGAGCACTGGGGGGATGTCGGGCTACAGGGGGGCATCAGGCTGCAAGGAGGGCTGGGGTGGGGGGGCACCAGGCTGAAAGCCAGCTTCTCACACCGAGCTGGATATTCTGGTCAGAGGTGCCTAGTCACCCTGCAGCTGGTGTCCCTGTCAGTCAGGACGTGAGGAGAAGTACGTGCTGAAAAATCCGCTGATGTACCGATATAGAGTGTCGGGACTCCAGAGAAGCCTTGCTTTTACATGTGCTGAGATCCAGCACTCGACAGGATGCCGATGCAGATGCCCTCAGTAATCTAATACCCAATTCTCACATCTCAGCTCTAAGGAGTGTTTACCTCTGTCATTACTGCGATTTCAAAAGAGACGTGACCTGCAGTTTATAGAAAGAACACACTGCACGCAGTCTGTTCTGAGAGAAGTACACATGCAAGCTGCCGAGCACAAATAGTGCAAAAAGTGAAAAAAAAAAAAACCCCATAACCCCTCGTATGTGCTCTGGCATTTATTTAACCTACAGCCTTTCACCTCAGTCATTAAAGATGAATTCCACAAATTTTTCCAAGTGGTTTAGACATTGATTTGGTGTGAAACTTGTTTTCAAATTGGCTTTGTTCAAAATACAGTGATGTTAAATAGAACCAGACGTCTGAAGAGTTTAATGCTCCCTCATAGAATGTCATCACATGAAACACTGCCTGACAATGCTTTTTAAAATCCATTCATGGTGGAGTGATACATACGGGACCCAAAGAAACATATTTCTGTCATTTTACCATCAAGAACATTATGCATAAACACTCAGAATATGTTCACTGGTGGGTTTGGAGAGTAAATTAAGTGGTCATGTTTGTAGCTGTAGACATCAAGACCCCTGGTTGCATTCAGCACCACAGAGCTGCTCTACTGAACCCTTTCTTTACACACTGAATTTGTTTATATCTGGTTTATAACTGAATCTGTCAGAAATGTAGAAAAAATCTGCACAATTCCCCTTTAAAGAAACATTTCCCACAAATTGCAAATGCGGCAAGTTTTGAATAAAAGCTAGTACAACCAGTTAGAACTTTAGTGGAAGTGTTGTGAAGTGCTGAACATGAATCAAAGATACATCCTGCTTGTCATCCTGTGTGAAGTAATATACACAGTCCTCCCAGATATACCTCCCCAAAACTGAGTTACTTCCCGTGAGAGCGTCATTTTTCTTCCCCTGTCACTTACGTTTTCCCTCCAGCAGTCCCTTCATTACGTGGGAAATAAGCCTTACTACAGTGATTACGGGTCACTGGTGCATACTCCTTGTCCTTCTAGATTACATTACAAATGTTTAAAACATCGCAAGTTTCTTCAATACAGCCCTTGATGTAAACAGTAAACAGCATATTTTTAGATAACATGGCAACCCTCAGCATTGTCCATGTGCTGTGTATATAGCTATCTGTCAGATGAAACTGTGTTACATTTAGTCAAAATATCAAATTATTTCTCATTAAGAAGGACCTGCAAGACTATTATAAGATCAGATTGGATTTAATTCTGGATATTTTCATTTTTGCTATTTCAAACTCTATGTTTGAATGGAAAGCAAGGTCATCTTTAAATTGTGTAAGACACAATCAATTAATTGAAACAAATCAAGCTTTTGATATTCTTATAACAATCTTAAAATAAGTAATATTGGATATTTAGACACAATTTAAAATTATTTCAATTGCACAATAGAGACATATTGCCTTGTTTTAAAACCACCTCACTTTTCGCTGCATTGTTACTGTACTGTTACAGTACATGTACTGTACAGTTAACATACTGTTACTATAATGTACTGCCACCATAGTGTAATTGTACTGTTACCATACAATAACTGTACTGTTACTGCACTGTAACTGTACTGTTACATCACTGTTACAATAAGGTACTGTCACCATACTGTAACTTTACTGTAACCATATTATAACTGTAAGGTTACCATACTATTATTGTAATGTACTGTTACTGTAATGTAACTGTACTGTAACTGTACTGTTACTGCACTGTAACTGAACTGTTACAGCACTGTAACTGTACTGTTACCATACTGTTACTATAATGTACAGTATCATAGTGTAATTGTACTGTTACCATACAATAACTGAACTGTTACCGTACTGTAACTGTACTGTTACTGCACTGTAACTGTACTGTTACTGCACCGTAACTGTACTGTTACCATACAGTTACTGTATTTTAGATGGCATACTGTAAATTAATTACATAATGTAATTGATTTACACCACTTATGTCATCCAAAGTAAATTCTTGATTACCATAATGAACATAAAGCTCAAATCCCATTACCCTTTCAGAAAAGACTGTCTTGTACCAATAGATTCCTTCTCTGTTGGATTTGTTTCAGATTTGCAAACAATATCAGCAAAACTATTTCCTTAAACTCTCAAAGCAATACTGTACAAAAAAGCAAACACACATATCCTCCTTTAGAAGAGGCAACGCACATCTAACACTGCTTTATAGGTTCTTCCACACCAGTTACGTCTTTGGTCACCAGAAGCCATGGGAAGTCTTTGGTTAAAAAAGTCCATGTAATGCATAGTCTGTCAAAAGAACAGTCAGGTGCAAAGCAATCAAAACAGAGTTGTTCAGTACCAGGCCTGAACGTTCCCTGATGCACTCATGGGCCAACTCCCATTACAAAGCCCTTTCGCAGTTGACACAGTTGTAAAAAGTAAATCACAAAAAAATATGTAGTGAAGGCCGGGACTGGATGCCATTGAATCACAGGAAAGAAATCGGCTAATTATGACAATCCAAAGCAGAGAAAACTGACAACTCTGGCATTCATCAGATCCTGAACGTCTCCAGCATTCAGAATCTGAAAGGCCACTTTAAAATCCGAGCGAGAATCTCAATCAGTCTCTAGAGTCTCTCCTCCATTCTTTCGCCCATTCTCGTACTCATCGTCTCTATGACCTCTAGACTGCTGTCCATTCTGGTTCAACCCTGTTACCCTTGAGTTTAGAACCAACCTAAATTTGGAACACTAGCTAATCAAGAGGTGTTTCTCCTGTGTTCTTGCGGACATACTTGCTGGTCTTCCAATTCAATTTCAAAACTCAGGGATCCAAGAATGGTTCAAATACCCAGAATAGTTCTTGATCTGCCCATAATTCTGAGGGCACAGAGGCTGAAATTTTATCCATGACTGGAAGTGGAATTTAGAATTTTAAATATAATATCTGATCAGTTCTTTGTGGAGTTTGCGTTCTCCCTGTGTCTGCGTGGGTTTCCTCCGGGTTCTCCGGTTTCCTCCCACAGTCCCAAGTCGTGCTCGTCAGGCAACTGGAGATTCTAAATGGCCCCCAGGTGTGAGTGCCTGTCTTTATCTGTGTGTCCTCCATGTGATGGACTGTCAACCTGTCCAGGATGTTTCTCCGCCTTCCACCTTATGACTGCTGGGATGGGCCCCAGCCCCCTCCTTGACCCTGGTTAAGGATAAGCAGTTTGGATAATTGGTGGATGGATGGAAATGCAATTTCCAATTTTCACTGAAGCATGAGTGCAGTGGTCTTCTTATTTTAACAAAGACCACATTCACATTACAAGCCTTCCTCCTGAACCTTGGCAAGTGATCTCAAATCTAACAGATATATCTAATATTCTTCATTCTGGGATTGCTGTGAGGTTACTTCCAGATTTTCCTGTGATAAACGATCATATATTTTCTTCAAGAAATAATTCAGACAAGTTGTTTTTTGTGAAATGCTTCCTTTAAGAGATGTAATTATTTTAAGAAATAATGCTTAAAAGAAGTACAAATAGAACAATCTCAAAATGAAAAATGTTATATACATCAATGAGATTTATCAACTTTACTGGCCAAGTTATAATTTTCTTTGCAATGCAGTCCAGATTTTTTGCTTTGACCTATTCTTTCTGCACTGATGTATGTGGTCCACGCAATTCCTAATCAATAGTGTCATGTGACTGATCAACAACAATAACAAATAAAGGTACCAGCAGCCACAACTTCACTGCAGAGGTTAGCTCTAAACTGCTCTCAGCTCTTAGTGAAGAAGAAGAAGGATAGGCACTTTAATGCCTCTGCAATGTTTACCAGCAGAGACTTCATGATAAGCTACAAACACCGGGTGATGCTCCTAATAGCCCTTCTCATTAAGGTTGTATGGATATGGATGTATACGGCCTACGAGCACATAGTGTCTCAGACCAGCTTTGTAAACAGCAGAGCAAAAAAAATCTGATGAACCTAATCAGACCTAGCAACGTGAACGTAGCACATAACAAAACCAGGCACGAAGCAAGTGACATGTTTGCTCTTCAAGTTGAAGTAATGCCAAGTATGAAAGCATGTTCTGACTTTCATTAGGACATTGGTATATATATATTCCCCATTCTCAATAGGTATCCAGGCCATTCTTCCATTCTCTGTTCTCCCCGAGAGGTCAGAAGACCACTGCTGGTGCCAAGTATTAGTTCAATGTCTGGTTCAACTTCTGTTTCCAATTACCCTACATCCTACAGGTCTTCAGACACTCCTCCCCTCTTGACCCTAAGGCTCCCAGTCCAGCCACGAGGGCAGGTGTTGTAGGTGCGTACCCCGGGCGAACGCAACCCTGAATCCTCAGACTCCAGAGAGGCATCCGAGTCGGTGAGCGAACGGGTGTTGTAGAGGCGCAGAGGGGAGCGGACCATATGGGTGGGAGTGGGCGGAGGGCTGGTGAAGATCGGGGACTGGGTCCCCAGTGAGCGAGACTGAAAGGGGCTCGCAGGTTTGGGTTCAAAGGGCAGGATGCTGCTGCTGACCGGAGACATGGGCAAGCCGTGCCCACTTAGCGCTCCGGGAGACGGGCTGTTCTTCCTCTTGGCTGCATTGATGATGTTCTTGGCCAGGAGACGGTGGTTGGCCTTGGTGTCCAGCGGGCTGATTGGGGATTGGCACCTGGTCTCCCAAGGTGGAGATACTGGGGAGGCGGCAGTGCGGTTACTAATGGGCTTGGAGAACTGAGTGGAAGGGGCTGGGTTTTGGAAGGGCTTTGGGGAGGAACAGGAGGTGTTTTGGCGGGACCTTGGGGTTGGTGAGGAGGGTACAGAATTATGGAGGGGTCTTGGGCTTGGAGAGGTGGTGACTGAGTTATGGACGGGTCGGGGGGGTAGGGATGTGACTGAAGTGCTTCCATGGCTGCTGGGTGACCAAACGGCACTCGATGGACCCTCAGGGCTGCTGAGGCGGCGAGATAGGCTGGGCGTCCAGGGCGTTGGAGTGCTGGAGCGGCTCGATGGAGCTGGTGACTCCTCCTTCACCTAAAGATAGACAGAAAAGATTACTCTCAGCAATTTATATGGGTTACATTTGATTTTCAGTCATTAAAGGGGTTCCTTGAATGAGTGCCATAGAAGAACTATGTTTGAAAAATAGATGTGAATGTGAGGAACCTTTTAAAGGGACCTTCAGTTGTTCTTGGCAGCAGTTAGTCAGAAATTCTTGTGAATATACAAAACTGCTGCCATCTCTTAGCATAAACTTATATGGTCCATATCTGGTAAGACTCTTTACTGGAGAGTAGATAATAAAGAATTAGTCTCACAAGAATCTGCAGACTGGTGCGGACCAAATAGCATTTTATAAACAATCGTTTCTTCGAACAAAAATGTTGGTTATTCAAATTGTTTTTACACTTTCGAACACTTAAATGATCAAGTTAACTGAAACGACCTCTGGGTCCAGAGTTAGGTAGCACTGCTCTAAAGAACCATCCACTAAAAGGTTCTTCAAGGAACCAACACTGATTCTTTTGTGGCATCACATGCAAAACCCTTCTGCCACCTTTCTTTAAAGCAATGTAGCATTACACTGCCTAACGCATGTCAAAATGTCATAATCACACTACTTTGCACCCCACAGTACTGACAGGGACCAGGATTCCAGACCCAGTTCAAGCCCAGGAGGACTAAAAAAAGGTACTGAAGCACAGCACTGCACATTTTAGTGCCTCCTTTTCCGTGTTTATTATGATTTATTAGGAAAGGCTGGATAATATGTCATCTTGTGAGTTTCGTGGCTGTGCTTTGGCCCCGCAGGACTGGAGTTTGACTCTCCTTTCCAACCTTGTTTTTTTTAAAAACTGAACATCCTCACTGACCATGTGATTTAGATTAGACTGGGCTTAATCTGTAACCGGAAAACAAGTCCCAGCTCATGCGAACGGGCCAAACGCGACTCTCTGCACTCATGCCAACCGGCTACTGTGCTCGAATGTGTTTCAACAGGATCAGGAAAGCCATAAACACACACGCCAGACACACTCACCAGGCCTGTTCGGAGTCAAAACGCAAGCACAAAGGTATATCGGGATTACTGGAGCGTCCCGAGTAAATATAGCAAGCCCTATTCATTCTCCAACGTTCTCTTTTTTACAGCATAGTGAGCTTTCGTGCCCTGTTCATGTTACGAGCATGCAGGCCAACGAAACTAACCTTTGCTGAGGTACGCGTTTACTCTGCTGAGCCTGCTTGGGTAGGTTTTCACCTCCAGAGAGGGAGGGAGGCCAGGGGTCAGTGTGACTGAAAGTGTGGGTTCAGTCCCAGAGTGGAGGAACAAAAGGCTGAAATTCTCGAGATATTCTTCCTTTCACTGAGAATTCATTTTAAAATCCTCTCACTTTTGTTAAAAGCCTTTAATAGCCTAATACCTCTAATTCTTACTAAACGTATTGGCAGTTTCCATTTAAGATCCATTATTCCAACCTTACTGCATGCGCCAAGAGGGAAACATAAAATTCCTCCAAACTAGTACATTTGTAAACCTTTTACATTTAGTTCATTACTATAACTACAAGACCTGACTGCCATTTCAATGCCAATTATTGTTATTCTCATAATGTAATACGCATAATAACACCACACTTGGCCCTGCCGTAACACACCTGACTTTACAGAACCATTAAAGAGGACTATTTACAAAATCTCTGTGTAATTCATGTTATAAACAAAGTCATTCAGAGTGGGTTTGGTGTCAAAATGTTAATTAAAGAGAAAATAATTTCTTTACAGTGGTGGTGAATGGAACCAGGAGTCGTAGCCACTTTGTTTATGATCCAAACCAACGAGGGAACCTGCATGTGTTCTAAGATTTTGTAGAGAATATTAATGATGGAAAAATTAATACTTTGAGCAATACTGTGTGTACTTCCACACCAGACAAAATATTGACCAAATATACAGATATTTAGGCAACCATCTTCTCCGAACTGCCATTAAAGAATGTCTTAGGCATCAGTCTATTTATAATCATTTAATGTACTGCCCTTCTGTGAACAAGCGTCTGGTTCCATTCACCACCGCAGTGATTTACTCTGATTCCGTATTTCTCCAGGAAGATGCATTTCACACCAAACCATCCTGAATGACTTTACAGTTTAATTATACAGAAGAGGGGTTAATTCCGCTCTAATGTGAGAAGCTGAATGAGATGTTTTGGAGCCGGGAGGACACTTTTTGATAAGTGTTCAGTTTCACCGGCAGAATTCCATGGTTTCACGGCTGTTTTGCGAATGGTTGTGTGTATTGCTCCCCAGTCAAGACTCAAACTTTATTTGTGTCATGGATGTTTCTCTCAAAGCACAAAGGTATGAAGTGAAAGGAAAACAAGAAAGTGGAGAAAATGAGAACACAGTAAAGGAGTAAAAGCAAAGTACAGAAACAAAGATCATACAAACGGCCTGAAGACTAGATTGATAGACTGAAAGCACAGCGACGAGAATAAAAAGGCGAAAGCAGAGATTTTTTGCTGGGTTTTAATCAGGAAGAAAGCAGAAGGAAACATCAGAAAACAGTGAGAAGGAGAGAAAAGCACAGCAGAAACTAAATACTTTGCAGGAGTCTCAGAAAAACGTTTGATCATTTTGAAAACAAATGCAAGCCAGTCTTCCTTTTCTCATGTCTTTAAAGCTCGTGTAGACGACTATTATATGGAATTATTGCTTCCTTGCATCAAAAAAATGAGAGAGAACTGTTGCTGGAGGCTTAAAGACAGCGCAGGAGTTCCCTCACTCCTCCTTTTAGGTCTGTCTGCTCGTATTAAATTGCGAATCGTAGATCATAAACCCGAGACACCATCTGCTTAAGTGCTTTAAAAGACTGTAAAAGGCTTTACCCTGAAAAGCTGGACACAGCGGCAGGAAAACTTACTGATTTCTCACCTCGAAGATATTTGGCCGGAAAGTTTTTAAAGCGAGAGCTTCACTAAAGTGCTGTGGCTTTATTTGGTGAAATGGCTTCATTTAGTTTGAAAATAAGATACAAACGTAGTGGCAGCTGCAGGCCATGACAGAAAAGCCCTCTTGTGGCCAGCTCCTGAAGTGGCTGCCATTTCTCAGCAGAATACCCGACGTTTATTGCCTCCCCATACAAACCCGGGAAAATAAACCACGGTCACACATATTTCACCATTAAACCAGGAGAGAAAGGAATCCTGAACCCCAAAGGAGAATAATATACTGCCTGTCTTGGTGAGAAAATAATCTTTAGCATTTATTCGCTTTTTCGTTTTCCTGGTACAGCTCCCGTGCCTGTTTTGACAGCTATGACTGCACACACAGCTCAGTATGTCCCTTATTAAGCCCCATCACGTGTTGGTCTATAAAGTGCACTGAGTGAACAAGAGCAGCAGAAAGATTTTGGAAGGAGAGAAGTAGTCTAAAAGAAGGAAGACGGCTTCCACACCTGTGGGGCAATCCCGGCTTTCTTGGCGGAGAAGGATGGTTTAGGTGCTTGGGCGGCCGATCTAGGTGAAGCCACACGTTCGGGAGCTAAACCTGAGACGGGAGAGGCCAGACCACTGCTCACAGAGCCTGGGGACATCATGGGAGGGGAGAAACAGTGGGCCAACCTGTAATTGGCTGCAGGACTGTATTGGGTAGTTATAGGACTTGACGGCAGAGAGGTTTGCCTGGTGTAAGAGGGTCCAGTCAACACAGGCTTGGGTGGTGGCGCGGCTTTTGGGAGGCTGCTCATGGGATCCTTGGTAGGGTTGAGGATAAACAGGGAGGAACTGAGCTGGTAGGGTTGGTGCCGAGACAGCTCCATTTCCACTCTGCTGCAGCCGTTCTCCAGCATGGGGCTCTCTGGAACCGGAGGCGGCGCAGGTGCTTGCGTCTTTGCTGGAACTTTCTTTTTTTGCGTGGCCTGCTGGGTCTGCAGAGTCTTTGTAATTTGTGAACTGATGTTGGAGGAATTCACGATGGCCTTTACCCGACCGGGCATGTTTGACGGATACACCCAGGAGGGAGGCAGGGACGAGGTCGGAGAAGGAGATCTCAGTCCAGCCGTGTTTTCATGAACATACTTCTCCATCCGGGTCTGGCGCTTGGCAAAAAGCTCTGCCCCCTTTCCAGACACATCAGTCAGGGCTTGCTCAGGCTTGTGCTCTATTCTATTCCTTGTCCTGGAGCTTCTAAGTGTCGAAGCCCACTCTGGCACCAAGGCCTCTTCCACTCCGCCCTCATCTTTGGCCAGGAAGTTGGAGGCCTCCGCCCCAAGGGCCAGCAGTTCCTCCTCTTGCTGTGGAGGCTCAGCCTGGCCCCTCCCTCTCCTGATTTCATCGGCTCCCTGGACCAGAGACAAGAGCTCGGGGTTCGGAGATAACTTCGGCTTCTCCTGAAACGTGAACATGGCCTTGCGGTTGGCCCGCCGGGCGATGCCTTCATCCAGAATTCCTGTCCGAATGGGCGTCACTGACCTCCTTTCACTGAGGAACTGGGGAACAAAGGTGGGCCGGGGCACAGTGGGTGGGGCATAGTAGGTGGGAACTGGTGGGGGAGACATGGTGGAGGATGGAGGAGGATTAGAATGGACAGATGGAGGTGGGCTCATGTAGCTGGGAAGCGGAGGGGTTGGGTACGAAGGTGCAGGAGGTGGAGGAGAGAACACCGGTCTGGATGACACTGGGAAGGGAGGATCAATATGGGGTGGAGATTGTGGGCCAGAGTATGCGGAGCCAAGTGGTGCTGGATGAGCAGGGAGTGGAGGAGTGGAGTAGGATGGTGCTGGAGGGATGTCTGGAGCTGGACTGCTGGACCCAGTCAAGGTGACTGTGGCTGGGGAGAAAAATGGCCGAGCTGTTCTGTTCACAATGGTTGGCTGCTTCGATGCTCCCTTGGCCGTTTCTCCATTGTGCTCAGTACTGTGGCAGCCATTCGGGATGTCTTTAAAAGCCTCAGTAGGGCCCTTTGATTCCACTTCCTCTTGTCCAGCTTGCTCAAGAACAGCAGTGTTGCCTTGACCAGAGGAAAACTCGTCCCTCGCTTCCTCGGGTATCTCCTCCTCCTTCTCATTGACAGGGAGAAAGTGCCTGTCCCCTGCACTGTCCTCTACATCTCTCAGTTCCTGCACCACATCCTCCTCCTCCATCTCGTGTCTCCTGATGGAAGGCCGAAGGACTTGTGTTTTTGGGCAACTTCTGTGATTCAACTGAGCTGAACTGAACTGGCCGTCAGTTGAGTTTTCCCCGTCCCATGTAAGTGTGCCTGAAGCAGGAGAGTCCAGTTCATTCCCAGACTTGTGGTAGCCTCCTCCTTCTCCTCCTCCTCCCACACTCACCAACGTGAAAGCATTCACCCTCTGTCTGCGACGGTTGAAAAGCTGGACCCCTTTCGAGTCGGAATTCGATGGCACCGTCAGCTGCGCCGCAATGATCTGGCTGCGGGTCCGTGCCTCCTTCAGCTCCTTCTCTGAGAGACTCGCGCTCCGGCTGAGGTCTGCAAAACAGACAGGAAAAGCAGGGAGAGTCAGGATGAATAGATAAGAATTTGGTGACTGTGTAATGACTTCACCACTTACGCACCACCTAGCCCACATGCAAGGCTGCTGCTGTGCTCTTCAGTTAACAAGGAGCATTGTGAAGTGTTGCTCGACAAAGCTCGTAAATGTCCGACTCACTGCGAACCACCAACAGCAAGCTATTCACGAGCCTGGTGAGGCATATTCCATTTTAAAACCCATATAATTGCTTCTGCCACATGTGGGTTTGATTAGCAGCATTCTCGTGCGACCATATTGTAGCTGGGCCCTGTTTTGCATTAGAGCACCTAAACGATGTCTGGTGACTCTCACTTCATCTTCATTTTCGTTACCTCCTCTTTGCTGTCACGAGAATTTGGGAACTGCCTGAATTTTAGCCATATGGGATATTCTTATAAGTAGGGCCCAGAGCAGTTGTCCCTCTGCATTAAAGATCTCAAACTGTAATTTAATGCTAGCTCCTCTGTGCTTCAGTGAATCCCTGAAGAGTGAACAGATTCAAAACACCCCATACATCAGCTCCAAACTCTCCTACCGACTGTCAAATGGGCTTTTTTCTAACTACCGGTCTTCGTTCTCTGTGAATAATGGACCATCCTATTAAAAGTCTACACACCTCAGTGGATGGTGATATGCTTCACTGGCTTCTTTAATGATTCACAGTAATCCAATCACAAAAATGTAAATGACTGTGAATCTCTCCAAATACTCTGGAAAGGTATGCCTATGTCAAACAGGCGTCTTTCTGTTGAAAATAGCACTTTTTTACTGTCTGGCTGCTCAGAGCTTTCATTCCATGCTGCACAAAGTATTTCCTTTAGCATGCGGCTTCAGGCCCTCCCTTAGCATTCCTGAACTGCCGAGAAAATTCCCTGATTCAGTCTGTGGCATGCTCTCCCAAGAGACCGCTCCCAAATGAAGGATGGCTGTCTGGCCGTGTTGACATGACCGTCTTATTGGGCACGTGCCACAAAAAGAAAAGAATCTTGATTCATCTAATCATCAGCAGAAAGATTTCATCCGTCATTGTGCCAGGCTTTCCTTAAGAGTTGCAAGAGTTCCGTTATTCCTAGTCAATCCTTACATTTACTGCATAAGCTGTTCAGCTGTTGCTCATTATTCATGCACGTTGGACACAAAGTGTATCATCTTAGCATTATCCAAATTGCCATGTGGCCTATTCTGATTGCACTTCCATGGCCTGTGATTACAGAGAAAACTGCATGTACAATGTCAGTATGGCCTGTTTCTCCTTGTTAGTAAGACAAGTTGCTGTAGCAGTGGACACACATGTTGAGGGTTCCCACCAATAAATGTGATTTAATGCTGGTATAATTTAATGCTGACACACCACTTGTTGCAGGGACTGAACTGAAAACTACCGATAAAGAACGCCTCACAAGGAAAACATTCCGAGACGAAATGCCTTTTCAAAAAAGCCAATGCAGAATCTCCCCTCGTTGCATCACATCCTGCGAGGCATCACACTGAGAATGATGCTATTGTTAATGTTCCAGATGACTCCCTTGAAAGTGTTGACTCACTAGTTTAAGTGTCGTCAGACAGCGCAATATAAACACTCTCTGTTTTCTCAGTAGGGCTCTGATTAATTGTTCGTTTCTCGGTGGGAGTCTGAGTTTTCATCTTTTCATCTGATGCTGGGAAGCCCGGCAGCACACTTGCGAACAACTTTCTGAGTGACTTGCCCAGCCCGAAGAGGCTCGACAATTTGAATTACTTCATGTAATAAAATTCAAGGACTGTATTTAAATCTTTCCCTGAATATATTGAGCTGTTTTGTCAGGTTCAGAAGAGTTTTTACATCAAACAGGGCGAAATCACACACCCATCCTGCGCCAGAAAAAACGCTCTCCTCTTAACCGAGTCAGGCTGCGAAAGCTGCCTCAGAGCCAGTGGTCAGCATTTTCCATTTTCTTCCAGCACAAATATGTGTCTTCTGTTTCCTAATAATCGTATGAAATTTTGTGCCTGTAAAGAACGAGCGCCACCGTCCTCCCCGTGTTAAAGTGTGATTTTAAAGCAGAGAAGAATAAGCTGTTGTTTTAATCAACTGCCACTTGAACACACTGAATAAACAGAGAGAGAGAGAGAAAAGAGAGAGAGAGAGAGAGAGAGAAAGACAGAGAGAGGGGAGAGACAGAGAGAGAGAGAGAGAGAGAGAGAGGGAGAGAGAGAGAGAGACAGAGAGAGAGAGAGAGAGACAGAGAGAGAGAGAGGGAGAGAGAGAGACAGAGAGAGAAAGAGGAGA
>JBBPDC010000129.1:892474-904077 GCA_037974485.1 Hemigrammopetersius urotaenia
ATTAAAAACAGTATATTTAGTACAGAATTAAAGGTGCGATTAATCGCGAGTTAACTATGGCAAACATGAGATTAATCCCGATTAAATATTTTAATCTACTGACAGCCCTAATATATATATATATACACACATACACACATATGACCAGTATATATACATAGTGTGTGCATTTCCTCTATGGTTAGTTACTATAGTTTTGTGGTGGCCAACAACTTATTTTAGAACGTAGGGTTATTACTGTTATCTTGCTACTCTATTCTGGTTTAATTGTGAAATTATATCATTAGTTGCACAGTTGTTATAAATTCATTCATTTCAAACTTAATTAAACCTCTCCTACTTACAAACAGGAAATTGTTATCAACCGAAAGTTCAACACTTTTGGTGGAATTTCTTTGTAGTTAACAGAAAGAAAAACAGCTTTTTGTTATCACCTGGTGATAAGTCCAACCCCTAGTTTTGGCATGACAGATAACCTATTTTACAGCTAGATACACATTTAGTAAGACATGACTCATGTTCCTAGAATTTAGCTCTAAAATTCTCTCACCACGCAAAATCATAAAAAAATCATCATAATTCATCGGGAGTGTCTCAAAGAAAAACGGTTATCCGTCTTAAATGTGTCCAAAAGAGAAATTCCTGCTATTGCAAATGTCTTCCTGCTTCAAGTAAATCCTGGAGTTTCCCCCCTGAGTCACAGCTGACTCTGCCCCCATACAAACCCACTGAGTCACAACAGCTGAGAAGTAGCTCAGAGGGAAAAGCTTCAGGACGGCCACAGAGCCACAGGGCCGGGAAGCTATCTGGTCGTTCCCTAGTGCTTAGCGGGACGTGAGCGTGCACAGAAGGTCCCTTTCGAAAACCTTTAACCACCCAGAATTTCCGCACATCCCCAAACGCTCACCGTTTGAGTTTCTGTGATGGTCTTCTCCTCGATGTTGACGAGCTCAAACTGCGAGGGGGGCTCCTTCAACACACAAGAATTCACAGGATTACAACACCGTGCCTGCGGGGTCACACAGATCCGCTCGAAAAGGATGTTTTGCTGTCTTTGCCAAGCAGCTCACATGATGTCTGAACCACACTTACATAATAAATGTGCTAGGCCCTTGCAAATGATGGGCATGATAACAGCTTGTGGATTTGTGCGTTGCGTACTCACAGTGGCCTCTGGCTGAATGGTTTTTCCAGTCAGACACTCACGAGGCTCCATTCTGACAGATGTGGGGTGACTGAGGAGCTTCCCATGACCTGAGAGACGAGACGAGCCATAAATTGAGCTCATTAGCAGCAAACGGACTGTTGACACACCTACACGGTTTCAGGTCCGTTTAAAATGCCAAGGAGCACAATAGAAACAAGACAGGTGTATAGATATACAGACAGAGGAGGGATGAATAGACAGATACAGATCGATATATAGATAGACAGGCAGAGGAGTGATACATAGAAAGATACAGACAGTCAAACAGACAAGTAGGCAGACAAATAGACAGATATACAGAGAGAAACAGACAGAAACATACTGTCAAATAGACAGACAGACAGGCATAGAAAGAAAGGTAGACAGACCGATACATAGACAGAAAGACATGCACAGAGACATGGACAGACAGTTATACACACCCACCAAAGGGCAGGAAGCATCATAATGTGAAACAATTTAGTCTCTATAAGTCAATTTAATGGAAACAAGCAGGTCTGAGTAGTTTCAAAGCCTTTTATCAGACTTACTCTGCGTGTCTGTCTGGACAGGAGCTCCCATGCATACATTGGAGGCAAAACTGGAGGTGGAGGACTTCAGTGCTTCATTATCCCGGACCAGCTCCTCCACTCGCTTCCGAAGCTTCGATGCCTCCGTCTGCGACTCCTCCAACAGATCCCCTGTGAGCCAAAATACAAAAACAATAAATTGCTGGATGGCAGCACCATTAAATATCTCACATGCAATCACAGGTCACATGCCCAGCTGTCATTCCCATCAGTGAGTCAGGAAGTCAAGCCAAAAAAAAAATCAGGAAAATCTGCATTCCGACCTGTGACAATAAATCCAGTCCAACCACATGTTTAACCGAACACATTCCACCTGACGCTGCCTCTTTTACACACAACCAGCTGAGATCATTCAAACACAAAGGTAAACACTCAGTCCTCTAAGGGTCAAGCAGGTTTGTTACAAGTTCTCTACAGAGCAAACAGAGGTTTCCCAGAAGATGCCAAGCTACCAAAATGAAAACAAAACTCTAAGGAACTACCCAGCTCAGTAGCTCTGGAGTAAAACATCCACTTCAGCATATTGGAAGAATTGCACAATAATCACTTACACGACCAAAAGATCAGGGGATTACAACTTGGACTCAATTACAAGAATGACACGTGTCTAAATAAAATACATAGTTTTAAAACATTCTGAATTATTCCCCTAAGCTCTGGAAATTTGATGAAATCGTTTAATTATTAGAGGGAAAGCTGAGCTGAGTAAGCGAAGCAGTACTGCAGCTCTCCAGGGCTGGAAATCTGATGCTGCAGTTAAAACCTGAGCACAGAAATGACAGACTCACCCAAACTCTTCAGGCCTTTCATCCGATCTCTCAGGACACTGTTCTCCTCCAGGAGCTGCCGGTAGCTGTTCGCCTCCTCTTTGGACTGACTCTCACTCCCACCCGGGTCGTAGATTCGATATGGGCCCTTTCCGTCCATAACGGCCTACTCGCTTACCATGCTTCCCGGCTATGGGGACACAAAGGACAGCCTGAATCAGATCAGCTGATCCCTTTTTATAACCCACTGACAACCTTTAAAAACAGAACCACTCCATGGCATGTGATACCAAATCCACCCCAAACAGGTTCTGCTGCAGTCTTGCCATTTACAATTCAAAAAGAACCATTTGAATAATTGTGTGCTTGGGGATTTCTGTGTGGCTATTTTAGTCCATGGTCATTTGAATGCCTACCTTTGACACCACAATGAAAACACAAGCACTGACAAGTCTCCTGAAACTGACATTTCCAGACAATATCCGAGACCTTATTATTTCTGTTTGTAGTTGGATAAGGATCGAACCATAACAAAGCGGTTTATTCGATGATTATCAATCAAACCTTGGACAAATGTGCACCCTCGCTATTACTCTGTGTCTCTTCATTCAGATCGCCACTGCTACTGACATTAGTTAAACTAAAATCATAGTTTTGTCAAGGAAAGGTTAATTAAGCCGCTTTTAAAGCACCTCATCTACTCACAAACTACAGAAACCACACTAGCTGACGAGCTGAAACCCTTTCACTTTCCTTTCCATGATGATCATGAATAAGGAGGATCAGGTACGTGAGAAAAAGATCTTGAGAGATAGAACATGAAGGCAGAACATGTGTTTACCTGTTTCACAGCAGTTCAATCTCTCTGAAACTAAAAGAGTGAAAACCAGTTAGTTTATTATTTAACAGAAAAAACATAAAACAGATGAAAAGGGTCGTTTTTTAGGCTTCATCTTTCTCCCACTACGAGTCTAAAACGACACGAGAAAGATCAGGAGAGTGGGAAGAAGAGCTAGAGATGGAGAATGAGAAGAGTGTTCACCTGTTTCACAGCTGTTAAAATGAAAGAAAGCTTGCTTAGTATTTAACAGCAATCCATTAAATGCATTTCTACCAATGATAGGGGTTCATTTTATTGTATTAGGCTCCATGTTTCTCTCACTAAGAGTCTAAAAGGACATAAGAGAGATCCGGAGAGAGACGAAGAGCTATAGAGATGGAGAATACGGACGGTATTTACCTGTTTAACAGCAGTTAAATCTCACTGTAAAAGAAAGAAAGCACAGCAGTTAGCTTATTATCTGACAGCAGACACTTTACACAGAAGAAAGGGGTATGTTTCTTCGTTTTATGCTCCACGTTTCTCCCACCAAGAGTCTAAAAACGCCAGAGAGTGAGTCAGACAGCCAAACCGAGGGCGTTATTTCTCCCCACTGTCAGAAAGTAAACATTAGATTAGCTTTAGCATCTAGCTAACGACAGGTGCTCTGTTGATGCTAACGGAGCAAGGCTAGCTAACAGGTTAAAAACCCCGCGGCAGAGCCGATATTTGGTTCCCAAACCAGACGGGAATGTTGCTGGCGCACCTATAAAGATGTAAAATATGAGATTTTTTTTTCGTCTGACCTGGACCGGCTACGTCTAGCAGCTCCGAGACGAGACTCTGACCGTAACCGGGGAAATTCCACCTAACAACGCTGATGTAAACAGCTGTGATTGACAGCATGGTAGACCAATGTGAATCAGTGGTAGGCGGGCCACAGGACCAATGACGAGAGGACATAGACGGGCTCAGCAGCCCACAAGCTTTGATTGAAAGGTAAAACAAGCAATGGTGGGTCGACACAGGCGGGCACAGGAGGCTAGACGTTTTGATTGATAGGTAAGTAACCCAATAATGCGAAGAAATAGCTTTGATTGAAAGGTCAGAAGACCAATAGAAAATGGACTGGCGGTCCAATGACTTTCGGTTTTGCAGTATATTATCAATTTTTAAAGAAACATTAGAGAACCCGTGCGTGATCCACATACACTGATCAAATGTATTGAGCCACCTGACCGTACCACAAACAAGGACTTTAATGACATTGCATTCACATCCATAGACTTTAATATGGAGTTAGTTCCCCTTTGCCGCTATAACAGTATTTGCAGCTATAAAAGTCCCTGTTGGTGTAATGGTCAGACGTCCCAATACTTTTGTCCATATAGTGTCCATTGTATGTTCCAACAGGTGTTTCTTGTAGGCCTTTCAATATACAAAATGACCCATGTTATCATGGCACAGGGCAGTCAATTAGAAAAGACATAATTTTCATGTATCAGATCTAAGGCAGAATAACAAAAACAGCTTGTTCAATGCTAAAGTATCAATTGAACTGGTGTACTGTGAGTATATATACAGTATACATGAATATATAAATATATATATTGAGAGATACCAGCGTATGTAACGGTTAAAAATCAGTGAAAATAATTATACTTTAATTGGATTACATGAAGACCTCAATTTATCAGAACACCCAGTAACATGTTTGCATATTGCAGCACTTTGTGATATCAGTATTGCACAGACTGATATTTCCATAACAGTTAACAGACAATATACTGCGCAGCCCTGGTGTCTGCAAACTTTTGGACACATAACATATTTTTCCAGTTCTTTGCGACTGTTTTCTTGGTATTGAAATTGTGTAATACACTGATTCGAAGAGATTCATACATGGATAGCCATGCTGTTTCTAACGATCACCGTTGAACACTTGAATCAACAGTAAACACGCCGAGGCCTGTAAGACCCTTTCAACTGTCCTGTTTCCATGGAGTTCTATTATTTGGGCTGGGTGATGCTCAGGCCACTTAGGAAATGCACGAATTCTCAAAGGAAACAGAGAGGAGGGATGAAGTCATGCTTAAGTAAGTATTAGCCAACACCAGAAGCTGCACTGCCAAGAAATTTCAGAAGTGATGTAAACGTGTACATCACCAGAACAAACTGTCCGAGACTAATCAGATCTGGGCTGCTTTAGAGCGGCTGCCCTTTCTGGAAACTAGTGTTTAGGGAAAGTTCACGAAAAATGACTCAAACCGTTGGCTAAATATTAATTTAGTGAAATCTATTCATCTAACAGCTTTAATGGTTGCCAGATCCCATCTACTGATTGTGACTTCTGTAGTAGCACAGCCCAGAGGAAAGGAAAATTCAAAATAATGTCTTTTCTTAGTCCAGCCTGTTTCTCCTAGACATAACTGAGCTCAGTTTAACACCAATATGAGATGCTAACCACTTTCTCACACTTCCTGCATTCAGGCCTTTGTCCGTTACTATTATTTTGGTGAAAGCAATTGAAAGTAATTGAAAGTAATTGTCTATATTAGAGGGGCTTCTTGCTTTTCCTTTTTCTCTATTGTCTAGAACTGTTATAAAAAAGCCACAAAACACCCAAGATGGCGGCTGTAATCTTATATACACCATATGGACAAAAGTATTGAGACCACATACCACCATCAGGGACTTTAAAGCCATTGCATTCAAATCCATAGACTTTAATCTGGAGTTGGTCCCCCTTTGCAGCTATAACAGCTTCCACACTTCATGGAAGGCTTTACACAAGATTCTGGAGTTTCTGTGGGAATTTGTGTCCATTCATTCTGTAGCATTTATGAGGTCAGAAACTGATGCTGAACAAGAAGGTCTGGGTCACAATCTCCGTTCCAGTTCATCCCAAAGGTGCTGGATGGGGTTGAGGTTGAGGTCAGGAGTCTGAGCGGACAGTCAACTTCTTCCACACTAAACTCCTCCAGCCATGTCTTTATGGAACTCGCTTTCTGCACTTGTGCACAGTCATGCTGGAATAGAAAGTTGGAAGCATGGCGTTGTCCAGAATGTCTTGGTCTGCTGAAGCTTTACGCGAAGTAAGGGAGTAAGGGGCCCAAGCCCTGAAAACCGGGTGTCCCAATACTTATGTCCATATTTGACCCAATCATAGCCATGATACGCACCTTCTCTTATGTTCTTCATCACACAGCAATTAGCCTGTTAGCACAGCTGTGGTCTTAATGGTGCAGTATTTCAGAAATGTTTGTAAAATTATTTACAGCAAGCGAGTCTCTTTAGCTTTAGCCTGTTAGCGAGGAATGCTAATATCAGAGAGACGTTCCAGACACAGCCAGCGTGACAAACTCCAGCAGGAAAAAGATTCTTTATCATACCAACAGGAAAGGAAAATTCAGAGTTAGACTCTTCTTCGTCCAGCCTGTTTCTCTTAGACAGAACCGAGATCAGTTCAACATCAACATCAGATTTTGACCGTTTTCTCCCACTTCTTAAATTCAGCGTCCTCTGATCTCAGCCCGATCCCAGTTTACGATCTTCAAATCCAACTTATTTTCTCTCACTGCTCTGATCTTTATTCAGCTCAGTTCAAACAGGTGATCCAGAAGAAATTTTGGTTTCTTACAAATCTGCCTGAAATTTGCTTCGACTGCCAAAGTCGGACATTGTTTTGTTAGTCAGTTTGTGTTGAATTTTGAGTTATAAATGACATTTTTTTGGTAGGAACTCAATATAGTGGATTGACACCTATTAGAAATCACAGCATAGTGTTATACAAACAAACTTTTAGCTTCTGTCTTTTGAAAACCGTGGCCCTGTTACCGTGGCAACATCATTCTCAAAGGTGGGCAGTCGGTGGTCTGCTTTCCCTTGTGATCAGAAGAGAATATCTTCTCGTTCTGTCCACTTTGCTGTGCGAATACCCCACCCACGTATTTTACCTTAAATTAGATCAATAAGCCATTCCCATACCAAGTACTAGAATCCTATTCTTATGTCTTAAGTACTTGGTGCTGAGTCAAGGTGGCTACATATTGTTTTAAATAAAAAGAGTTCAGAAGAAAACACATTTTTTTCCGTTTTAAGGTAATAATGTAAGGAAAATAAAACTTTAGTCAGTTGCAACCACATTTTTTAAATAACTTATTGCTAACTTATAGTTTTATAACTTGTTAATAAATTGTTCTTTAACATTTATTGGTAACTTCTTGTTTTATATCTTACTGTTAACTGTTTTTTTTATAGTTTATTGTTAACTGGCTGGTGGGCAGCTGGTAGCCTAGTGGTTAGGGCATTCGCCCTGCGACCAGAAAGTCCGGGTTCGATCCCCAAGACCGCTAGGCACCTCTGAGGCACCCTGAGCAAGGTACCGTCCCACACACTGCTCCCCGGCGCTCCTGCTGCCCCCTGCTTCACTTGGTGAATGGGTTAAATGCAGAGGAAGCATTTCGAGCTTTTCACACCGTGGTGTGTTCACATATGACCAGATTGTCACATTCTCTAACTGTTTTTTTTTTTATAGTTTATTGTTAACTTATTGTTTGTAAATATTTTAGTGTTAAGCCAATGGACCTTCTCCTCCAATCCAAACTTCTCAGATGCCAGAAATTATACCATCAACCATACAGAGTCAGTGTGATAATCTATCACAAGGGGAGGTCTATTAGACATATATTCGCTAATTGGTTTTGCAATAGAAATTACATCAATTTTTTTTTTTTTTTTTGAGAACCGGACTCATAGTTTTATGCGGAAATTCCCACAATAACGCCAGAAACTGCAAATATCCTTTTTTTTTTTTTTTGCTTTTTTGAGGCAGTAAATATTATTGTTCTGGACGTTTTCACACAAGGGGACTCGGGGCATTTGCATTTTTAGCCTGACTAGATCAGGGGTTACTCCTCGAAATCCGTTCACCTCGCTGCGATGTCCCAATACTTTTGTCCCTCGACCTTCCGAGTTGCATATCTCTTTAAAGGACTAAGAGGCGAATACGGGTTTACCTTTACATTTTCTTCACGGGTTATGCATTAAACTGAGTTCGAAATGAAATTAAAGTGTTCTGGGAGCAGATCTGGGGGCATATTTAGGGTTTACATTATAATAATAGGCATTTTGAGGCTTTTTTTTTTACCAAAACACACCACCACCACTATTAATAAAACTATGAATAAATCAGGAAGCAGAGCATAGTAGGATGTTAAAAATAAAAGAAATATCGTCATATACTCTTTTCGAACCATGTCTCATTGTTCAGTAATCTCTACTTGCTTGCATGACATTTATGCAGCTCAAACCCGGATTTACACACTCAAGCCTGATCTGATAATGGTAATAGAAGAGCAGTAACAACCAACCACAAAGGCACATGGCATTGCTAAAACACTAGTAGTTACACAGAAGTTTAAAAATACCTGGTAGTTTTATACAGACAACATTACTGAACACACCACAGCACACGGTGTAAAATTCTTCCCCTGCATTTAACCCATTCACCAAGTGAAGCAGAGGGCAGCCAGGAGGACAGCACCCGGGGAGCAGTGTGTGGACGGTACTTCCCTTACTCAAGGGAACCTCAGTGGTGCTTAGCAGCCTTGGGAATCGAACCCACAACCTTCTGATTGCAGGGCGAACTCCCTAACCACTAGGCCATATCAAGATAAATGATATTAAAATTTGCGATTCTGAGTAGATCATGGATATCATCAGTGCTGAAATAACACTGACTGACTACGTTTCATTAGAACAGAGCATAATTAGTGCCCCTCGGACGTGCGCTACCTCTGGCCACGGACCAAACCACAGACCAAGGATCCATGTTGACGTGATATTTATTAAAGAAAAACAAGATAACAAAAACGGGCACGAGGGCCACCAGGATACATGAACCAGAAACAGGAAACACAAAGCTTAACTGAGGTGATGGACAGATAACTGAAGGCTACACAAACAGGACTTAAATAACACCAGTAATCAAGAACAAAACACAAACAGGTGGGACCAGGAACACGCAGGGAAAAACAGAACAGGATGTCAAAATAAAAGACCCTAAACGTGAACAAACAGAACAGAAAACAGACACAGAAACTGAAAAGCACCGAACCGTGACATAAACAAATTATATATTAGATTTTATATGCATATATTTTATTAATATATGCATAACAGCGTCAGAAACCTACCAAAAACTATCAAAACAGGATGTGCTCTTCAAGGCATGCATTTGTGCAGTGCTAACTGGTTTGGTAATAGAAATTATACAAGTAATGCACTTCTGTATTCTTTATTCCATTAGTTGTATCACTTCTATTAGTCATGTCTGGTCTGATCAACCATATTTGGGGATTAAACATGATTTTAACCAAAACACTCCATTCTTATGTTAATTTGGTTTTATTTAGAAACTTCTGCTTAGGCCTCATACTGTTTATACTAGTAGTATAACTTATACTATGGAAGACTGTCATTTTTTGACTTCTCTGTCCAAAATAAAACCTATTTTAACAAAATGATACAAGCAGAGTGCGGTAATTAAATGCAGTCAATGTCCAGTTGATAATAAAGTTATTTTTTAAAATTAAAATGTAACACAACAGCGCTAAAGAGACCTAAACATGCTTTAATGTGGTTCTCGTAACGGAACACAGTGCACTAAAACAGCAGCGGCTGCGTTCTCTTTGCAGACCCATCTCTGAGAAATGGGAAAATAAATAGTGACACCTTGTGGAAATAAGAAAAGGTCTGTGGTTTTGGGGATAAAATACAAAGACGGCTTCATGTACGTATGTGCTAATAGGAATTCCACTCAGAATGATTGTTTGGCTCACAAAATGACATTAAATTGCATTTTATGTTCAGGTAAGTCTATACATGCGCCTAAATCAATATATACTCACTTGGCTATATTTGATGGACATGAAATGTGTGTTGTAATTAAATTTAAAAAGGTATTTTTGGTTGTTTTGGGGTTTAAATGAGACATACATGTGCTGGAACATTTAAAAAACCCCAAAATACAAACTTAGTTATCACTTAGTTATACATTATAGTGTATATTCAACTCATTCGGGTTTATATACATATATATATATAGCCTGGTCAAGCAGCTGCAAACAGGAATAAAACCCCTTACTTTGTGCAGAAACAGGCAAGAATAGTGATGATTAAGTGACAGAAATAAACTCCAGCAATTAAAACCCGGTGGTAGATTGAAGCAGATACTGCCATCAGGCTTCAATGCATTTAAGAAGTCAGTTCAAACGCACCAGACACTTTCCTGTGGCTCTGAACGAGCTAATGTAACTGAACAGAAAATTCGTAGGCAGCGCAAAACAGCCACATTCGGTTCAGCTCAGAACTTTTCACACCCATAATGACACACAAGCAGCTTTATGTTGCTTTTAAATGCTTTTTTTGCTCCAGCAAACAAACAGAGAAGCTACCAAAGGTAAAAATGACCTTATTTCTCCACGAAAACACACAGTTTCGATGCATTTTAACAATTTCAAATACAGACAGAGCATTTGCACACTCACCTACACATGACGCTTGTGTCCGTGAGGCGTTTTTTAAGGAAACTGGTGGCACTGGGGGAAGCGTTAGCTGTGTTTTTTAACACGAGGGGGAATTCCCACATAGTGAAAGGCCCTGATATTTTTTTTTTAGCTCTAAAGGGGGGACCTGGTATGTGTCCAAGAGTCAGCCTACTTAAGTGTTACCACACAACAGAAAACTCCAACACAATCTGGACTGGTGTTCTGCACACAACTGTTCGGTTTGACTTCAACACGAGAGGATCAAGGCCTGCCACAAGCGCGAGAGTAAATGGTTAAATCCACTCATTTTAAATGCATTCACCATCAAGTGCTGTTCCGCAGCGCTGCGCTTCACAATGTTGAGCAGTTTCCTTTGTTCAGAGAAAACAACAGTGTGTTTGTGTTCCACTGCGAAAAATTCCACTGAATGTTCGAGTAAAGAAAGGCCTTAAAGGCCTGACAGTGCAGAAGTAAACAAACTGCAAATATGGCACATTATTTTAGACTGTCACCGTTATGGAATATCGACTGTGAGGTTTACAGCATGTCCACATTTCATAGGTGGGCCAAAATGGATTCCAATAATAATTTCTCCTTTAGAGAAAAAGTTCATACACACACACACACACACACACACACACACACACACACACACACACACACACACACACACACACACATACACAAACA
>JBBPDC010000129.1:958317-979489 GCA_037974485.1 Hemigrammopetersius urotaenia
CCCCCCCCCCCCCCTCCCCCCCCCCCCCCCCCCCCCCCCCCCCCCCCCCCCCCCCCCCACACGCTCCTTAGGCCAACTTTTGGCATGAATGGTTGTTATACGGCCCTATCTTCCTCATTGCACGTCTAAACTTTGTGTGCATTATAGCCTGTGTGAAACCATATCAGTCAAACGTTTTTGCTCGCCACAGGCTTTTACCATTTATTTCATAAACTGCAGATTTTTACTCCCGTTAATCACTGGCAATTTGTGGGAACTCAGAAAGAAAACTGGCTTCATTTGACATTTCATTTATAAGAGGAGAGACTCTGTAACAGTGCAGGTCTGACTCCTATTAACTGGTTGTTGTTGATACAGAGTCAAACTCTAGACTGTCCTTTAACTTCAAATGCACTCGTTACTGTTTCAGCTCTTAATCGCTCCTTAAATATCTAACACTGGTCTGGAGATCCACATTATCATTATATTAGGTGGCATTTTGTAGGCCAGTAGTGATAAATATAATCTATATACTGTAAATGTATTTATTTGCAAAGAATACAGTGGGTTTTTTTTTTATATTCAGTGTTTAAAAACACAAATGTAGAAAACTTTATTGTGTGCAAAAATGTTTGACTGGTAGTATAGGCGGCTACACATTGATGCGCAATTTTATCACCACTATAGGTGTGTTCCCTGCTTTAATACACCTGATTTAGGCAATCACTTAATTAACAAACCCTTCCTGAGTTGACGTGGGTGAGTGACATGGTGAAATGGATTCAAATAGGGCTTACAGGATTTGAGAGGGAGCTGCTGGGCGAGCTTGGCCTTTGAGGCAGACTGGTGTTGAACATCGATGCGCAGTTTTCAGTGCTGGGCAGGTCACAATCACTATCCGAGTAGTCATCCATGCTGTCAAAATCCTCCAGCATGACCTCGACAGGCAGCGGAGGAGGGCTGGGTTCTGGCCGTGACGTATTTTTAGGAACAGGGGTAAAGGGTTCGTGTCTGTTTGAGTTGGAGCTCAGGTCCAGGCCTGAGCTGTAGGAGCTTTTGGCATTGGCAAAGTCCCTTTTCTGGCATTTCTTGGACAAAGATTTAAAAGGTATCACTTCCGGTTCATTGTCCTCCTCCTCCTCTTCCCTGTTGTCTTTGCTGTCCCCACTGTCGAACAGACTCGATTCAAAATGCAGAAATCCATTGGGAATGGGAGAAAAGTGTTCCAGGCTGTCGGAACTGACGGGGGAGAAACCGTTTTTGTCCAGGTCCTGGACGTTCCTGTATGGACCCTCGTCTGCGCCGTGGCTGTTGGACAGGGGTGACCGAACCAAGCCCAGGCCGAACTCCGAGCCCACGTGTGCTCTATTGCGTCCTTGAAAGTCCTTGTCCTGCAGGCTGAGGTCCGTCCTGTTGACCATGCTGGTCAAGTCCTGAAGCCTCCGGAGGGGACTGTAGCTGGAGGTGGACTCTTTCGGAGGGTAGACCAGTGCTGAGTGCTTGTAGACAGAGTTCTGCAGCCGCATGGCAGACGGCTGCTCCGCTGAAGAACGCTTCGCGCTGCCGTGGTGGAGCCCGCAGGGAGTGACGCGGCTATCATGGGCCGGCGAGTCCTGCTGGTCAGGAAGACGCCCCTGGCCATCCCTGGCAGCCACTTTATACGACTGATTCATGTTTTCATGGCTCCGTCCTGCAAGAAACAAACACAATAAACATTACATCTATACAAATCTATATATTAACTGTATATATCTATATTTTTTACATATATACACATTCGTTTATGTTCCAAGAGCACCGCATTGCTGTGTTTTGGCTAAAAAAAATCCCTAAAAATATATACACCCAGAATAATTTCATTTTAAACTCAGTTTAATGCATTACTCGTCAAGAAAACCGGTATTCGCCTCTTTTAAATTAAATTCCCCGTGGACATATGCAACTCAGAAGGTTGTGGGACAAACGTATTGGCACAGCGCAGAGAGGTGAAGAGTTTTCGAGGAGTAACCCCTGATCTACTCAGGCTAAAAATACAAATGAGGGATCGTTGGAAAGGTCTCCTGGAGATCAATCAAACTGTGGAGAAATCGCACTTGGAGCGCGAGGCTCAACACTGGTGTGAAACTCAAAAAAGTGCTACAGCCTACCCTGACTCCCCATGTGTGAAAACATCCAGAAAAAATCTTCAAGTCAGTCACACGTCTGTGAAATCAAACTGCACACTTAGGAGGCAACACTGACGGTCACTGAGAGAGTGTAGACTGTGAATCAGTGTTGCCTCCTCAGTGGACAGTGTGATTTCACAGACGTGTGATTGATTTGAAGTTACATTATGTTGTTTAAGTGTTCCCTTTATTTTTTTGAGGTGTATATTTTTTTATTACAACAAAAATGCAAAAAAGAAAAAAAAGGCAGACAATATTTCCGGTTTCCACGTTATTGTGGGGATTTCTGCATAAAACTGAGATCGGTTCTAAAAAAAAATCTGTTTGTGACTGAATCCGCGACTCCTGATCCGCGTAAAACTGGAGGGTTACGGTATATATATATAAATATATTGACATAAGTATGTATGCATGTGTAAATATGTTGGCATATATGTACGTATATATTTTTACATATACACACAAAATGACAATATTGATATTAAGCACTACATTACACAGTAAAAACACTATAATAAATATGGTTTTATGCTAAAAATGATATCTAAACTTTTTTTATGACTTATCAGTAATATCCAGCCATCGCATAGATTTGTACAATTGCATCAGCGCACTTGATTACATTTAACTTAGCACTGACAGGACAATCTAGGCCTTGGATGGTAGTTGTAAATACTGCACTTCCACAATTAGAGGCATGGAAAGGGTTAATCTAACACACTGACACACAAACTCGATGTCCCATTCTATCGGAATAAACAAATACTACTAGGTTTTAAGTGGGTAAGAAAAAATGCCGACTGATCATTACAGGGCATTTCAATTTAAAGACTTTTGCGCATTACCGTCCAGAAATGTTTTCTGTAGCAGAGCAACAGTTTTACTTTACTGATTTGATTGTACAACAGCGATCACAACAGCGACCCAAACTGACTTCACTGACAGTATTGACTTAAGTATGTCACCATACCAAGTCAACACTGCTCCTGCACTTTTCTATTGTGTACTGCACGCACTCCACAATTAAAAAGAGAAAGCATTTTATGATACACTTGTGACATCTGAGGTGAAAACGGATTTTGCAAAAAAAAAAAAAAAAGCTTCTGGCTGCAGATCTTATTCAAAGTCACAGAAACTACAAGTGCTAACTGACAGGCCGCCCCCTACAGCACTGATCTGAATGAGCCACATTTGTAGGCCAAGGGTGTCCAGCCGTGGCACTGGAGGACCTTTGTCCAGTACAGACTGGTGCTTTTCCCTCGTCCAACACCTGGAGAAATTACTTAGAAGGTTTAGTAGGTGTGCTTGAGCAGGGAAACCACCAAAAGCATGCTGTGCCATCCCTCCAGGACTTGGAGCCCTCTGGTGTGGGACTGGTGTCCACATTCAGGTAAATGAGTTACAGATTATAAGAAACAAACCACCACCACCACCCACCCCCAAACCACACACACATACTAAAGACCCTGATATCTCAGGCCAACAGTGAGTGTTTCAGACAGGGCCGGCTTGCAGCCATGCACATGTTGTTCTCAGGCTGTGCCGGCTGCAGGCACCCCCAGGTAGGCCATCATGTCAGAAAAGCCAGGAGAGCAGACAAAGACAGCTCTGAGACCAAGCCTGGGAGGCAGACCTACACTCTCTAAGGCCGTGCCTTATCTCTGGATGACCTTCTGATTGAAAGTGACCACATAAAAGCAGAAAATAAATGAAAGAGCAGGCCTCAGCTGGGCAGCCTGCTCCTGGCTGGGCTGCTGTTGTTGTTCTTGCTCCTAGATCAACCACTTAAAACACTTATCAATAAAACCCGTCATAAATTAAAAAAAACCAGTTATCAGCATGCAGGAGCCTGTAAAGCTAAAAAGACACATTTCTGTGTCTCTGGGACACAAAAAACACGAGCATGGACGAGAAAGAAGAGGTAAATCGAGCGTTAGCGAAAATAATTAAATAAACAAAACGGATAAATAATGAAAAAATGACAAGAAAAACACGACGTGTTAAAGAAACGAAGCGAGAATCCTTACCATCTACGGCTCGGACACGACAGACCCGTCCGTCTCACCGGACACTTTTTTGTCGATTCTCGAAAGGCCAGCAGGAGCTGTGTGCTCAGGCCAGGCCTCGGCACTCATCCTTCCCTCCTCTCTCCCCAAAAGACACACATTTATTCATTCGGGTGGAGAAGAAACACTATTAAACACGCCTCGTCCTCCCAGTCCCTCCACCATTACCAACAGCAGCTCTGCGCCTCCACAACGCGGGCAAATACTGGACTCCCTGCTTCTTCTCCTTCTCCTCCTGCCCTGCTCATGTTAAAGCAAGCCCTGCTGGCTGGCTCAGAGTGTGTGTGTGTGTGTGTGTGTGTGTGACACACCACACACACACAGAGAAAGAGAGAGAGTGAGCGAGAGAGAGCTACCCCCCTCTAAGCCTGCACACACACCGGGCCGCTTGCTTCCCCACAAAAACCTCTTAGCTCGAATAAAATGAGTCCCAGAGCCTGCCCGGTGAACTCCACACCGACATTAGAGTGCAAGCATTTTTCTAGCAAGCCCCTCCAGCCAGTTATTTCCTCGTTTTCTCTAAACAAAAGGCGTAACTACTACTCCTTCTCCTTCCTTCCTTCTCCTCCATTTTGCACCGCCGCCGCTGCCTCTCCGCTCCGGAGCGGCCGGGTTGCCAGGGAGACCGAAACTCGCTGTTTATGTTTTTGTTGTTGTTTTGTTGCTCTTATAATAAAGGAAACGCTATTATATCCCCACCCCAGCCCGACTGGGGCAGATGGGGAGGCTTTATATGGCGGCCCAGCTTGTTGTTTTCTGGTCGTTTCAAAACTAAACCTGGTTTTCCATATAAAAATGGCTATTTTGAGTGGTTTTTGATTACTTCGAGGCCTCAGTGCGTGTTAAGGTCCCCCAGCTGCCTCCCCAGAGTTGAGGAAAGAGAAAGTGGGTCTCGTCCTCTCCTCGTCGTCGTGTTGGGCCTCCTTCTCTGCAAAAACGGGCCGACCTAAAGAGAAAAGTCCTCTCCTAATGGCCCTGTTAGTGTGTCACGGGTTAAAGTATTATTTACCTCGCCTCGCCGTCTTTCCCTGCACAGATGGGCCGAAACTCGTCTGCAGGAGAAGAAAGTCATTCAGTTGGCTTCAACTAACAGGGCATTCCTCCCTGTCTCACATTCACTCACACTCACACACATAAACAGCCATGCACTGATTCCCAGTCAGCCCTCAGCCCTCAAAGCCGGCAGAGAGACCACTCTCACCGGGGCAGGCACCGATCCTGGAGGTGCATGATACGGACACAATATCAGTATCGCGATTTTACTGCTGCATCTTACGATTTCGATGCCTTTCAAAACATTAAAGTGCCCATATCGTCACTTTTCTGACTCAGTCTGTATATATTGTTTCAAATGGTACATAAATAACTACAGGCAATAAATACAGCCCATTTTACAACCAGTTTTTGTTTCAAGTATGTAAATATCTTTTAAAACGGTACTTTTTTACTCTTCCCATTAATACAGCCAGTATTCCAATGGGTTTTTGTGATGTCACAAAACCACATTTCAATATAATCTGTTCAATCCAGGCCCCTTGCACAATATCAGTAACTTGATTTTATTGCTGCATAGTACGATTCTGATGCCTTTCAATATGTTAAAGTGCCCATATCATTACATTTCTGGTATTAAAAAAAGGCCCAAAGTTTCAAATGGTACATTTTTACTCTTCCCACAAATACAATCAGTTTTCCAAACAGGTTTTGTGATGTTGCAAAACCACGTTTAAAGATGACCTCCTTATCCCAGGCCCCTTGGACAATATGGACAAAATATCAGTACTCCAATTTCCCAATACATAGTACGATTTCGATGCCTGTCAAGACATTAAAGGGCCCATAGCATCACTTTTCTGGCTTTAAAACAGTACATTGGCTTTGAAATTGTACATTTTTACTCCTCCCATAAATACAGCCAATAAGATACAAAAAATGGTCAATTTTCCAATCCGTTTTTGTGATGTCACAAAACCAAATTTAAAAATAACCACCTTATTCTGGCCCCTTACACAATATGGAGAAAATATCAGTGTTGCAATTTGAATGTCTTTCAAGATATCAAAGCATCCAAATCACTATGGTGGCATTAAAAAAACCAGAGTCTGTAAATATTTTCTCAAATGGTACATTTACTCCTCCCATAAATACAGTTTGTGATATACAAAACAGCTCATTTTCAAATCAGTTTTTGTGCCGTCACAAAACCAGCATATTTAAATAGATCTCCTTCGTCAACCTGTTTAGCTCCGCCCATTCATGCACTGATCCACCAATACCTTTTTCTGGTTAACAATGGCATTAATTAGCCTTTGCAGGATTACACCAAGACCTCGATTCAACAGAACACCCAGCAACTCTGTGATTGGTCACCCTGTCAGAAACACTGATTAATTAGAGGCTCATGACAATATCGGTATTGCAGGGACTGATATCATGATAACGATTAACAGGTGATACATTGTGCAGCCCTTGTCGATACTGTTATTCCTGTTCTGATCAACTATAACCTTATAACATTAGAAAAGCTGACAGATTAAGATATTTCCCTCAATAGGGCTGCAGTAAAACAGTGAAATGAAATAAACACAGCATTGATTTCAATCAATAACTGAATTAAAACCAAATCAATTCAATGTAGAAATTGTATCAGTACGTATTATCCTGAATGCTCTTTCAGAACAAAAGAAACAAGTTATCGAATATCAGGTCAAAATATCAAATCAGAACGTCCTTTGATACCGATACTATTCTGACATCATCGTACCTCCTGTAACAGAATAGCTGTTTTTCATTCAAGTACCATTGCTTTAGAGTGACACTTTATTATTCAGTTTTCAGCAGACTGGGTGAATTCCATTCGTTTTAAAACAGTTTTTTGTGGGAAGCAAAACACGAAGGGTCATTTTAGGGTATTAACACTTACACGTACAAAATAGGTGTAAAATAATCACATTGGTATTTTTTTCCTTGGATTTTTTTTTTTTCTCCAAAATCTCATTCCAATAAGAAAGAAAAAGAAAAAAAAAAAGGATTTTTAAATCATTACTCAAAAATGAGCCAACACACTCGATCTCCAGAAAAGGGCACCACATTTTTTCATAAATACAGTTAGAGAGAGAGATCATACCAAGGACAATACAAGCATAGCACTTTTACAGACACAGCAGAAAAGAAGGGTAAATATGAAAAGTGGTTAGAGACTCAGAAGCAGAATGAAACAGGGACGCGGCTACAGAACAGCAGAGGCCTCGCCCCGAACGCTCACCTCAACAAAGGTTAAGTAACAAAGATTAAAAACAACACAAAAACATCTTTTTTTTTTTCTTTAAACGTTCACTCGGGTGAAGACTATCGGCCAAAAAGTCTAATATAACATCGGTTTAGATACTGTTTTTATTTCACAAGACTACCATCATGCACATCTGTACAGTAGGTTAATATAAGGTTTAAAGGAGCAATAAGCAGTATTGTGGTGGGAGGTCGGGGGGTCACTATTGACACTCTGTGAGAAAAACAAAAATGCCTGCCATCAACCCACACTTTGTAACATACCAGCACACTACTTATTACAGTTAAGTCTCTTTCTTCTCAACACTACATTATCCTGAAATTTAAACGGCTACTTATTGCTCCTTTAAGGGTGAGAGAAAACGGGAATGTTCTTTGGGTATAGATACACAAAATGATCGTAACAATGAAACATGTAATAAGTGTTAAGCCTAGGTATCAAAATTCAATGTCGTTTCCCGCCGCCCTGCCTCACGAGAGTCTGGGCTCGTTGTGGTCGTGGATTCGGGATGATTCCGGACATGCACTCTGTCGAATAAATAGAAAAGCTCGGCCTCACTCGCCAGGGTTTTTCTCTTTGCTCGTGGCCTCGCACAGGCCTCGTTTCTGCATGAGGGAGTAAGGGAACGGCGCTCCGTTGCAGGCACTGTAGTCCAGTTTGTTGAGCTTAGCCAATGTTTTGATGCTGCCCGGAGGTCGGCCAGGGCTGACCTTGTAGCCGGCGGCTTTGGTGGTGCCCAGCGGCCGTCCCGGACTGGTTTTGAACCCGGCCGCTCTGGTGGTGCCCGGGGGTCGGCCGGTGCTCGTCCGATACCCGGCGGATTTGGTGGTGCCCGCAGGTCTACCTCGCCTCCCGGTCTTCCCGAGTCCTTTCTTTTTCTTGGATCCCTCGGGCGCCTCCACGCCCCTCATCCGAACGGTCTGAGGGTGAAAGTCGTTCTGGGCGTCCTGCATCTGGCAGGACATGGGCTTGATCATGCTCTGCGGCAGTGGGGGCAGGTTGGGCAGTGGGAGCTGAAGGGGCGGGGGCGGAGCCGACGGGTAAAACTTGCTGGACTGGGAGGTGCACAACTCGAAATGGCTGCCTGGGTGCTGGCCATCTTCCCCCAGGCTACCCAAGCCGTAGTCGCCACTGTTTCCGGCTACCTGATGCATCATTTTCTGCGAGGGATGAAAATGCAACAGGGAGAAAGGCATCAGACCATATTTCACACAACAGAACATTCAACAAGGTGTTAAAGGTGACACTATATCTCCAAATATTCGTGAAAACCTTCTGGGGTCAATCGATTTAACAGGCAAAAATAATTGGTCAAAGCTTATTATGAAAGTGAGCCGTTTGTCACATATACCACACACACACACACACGGTACCTTGCTCAAGGGTACCTCAGTGGTCCCACTGACAGTCCTGGGATTCGAAACCACAACCTTCTGATCACAGGGGCCACTCCCTGGCATTTTACCCCTCTATCCAACATTCAAGACTGATCATGGCGACCTTGAGGTCATGTTCTATTGCTCAGTGCTTTTCTATGGAGAATATACAAGCTGTGTGTGGGATTACACTCCTGTGTTCACAACGGGAGCACCTGTCTGGATACTATCTGAGATTTATTCAAGCACTGTGCAACAAAACGCATGCTTTATTATGAAGAGAGTATAACTAGGTCTCATTATGTGGATTTACAGCAGCACAGCATGACTATAGGTTCAAAACTATTGTTTTTTTCCACTAGAAATGCAAAAAGAAGCTATGTCTGCTAAACATCTGCATCAACCAGATGTTCAAATTTGATCAAAATGAGTGCATTTATTGTATAGAAAGTTTTAGAAACAAGCGACGATTTGCTACTCCAGTCCCAGACTTCATAAAGTCCAGAGGAAGACTTTCCCTGGGATCTGGTGTGGCCCGATTCACACGGGATGGGAAATCTGTGGCTACTCGGAGTAGAAAACATGCCATAATATTTATCTGTCGTTGTTTTACTTCCCCAAACCATCTACCTCACTGTTTAAGCTGACTGCAGTGTGCGGTTCGTTTTGTCGTTAGTAATTGACAGCCAACATTTCCTGCCTTTTAAAATAAGGCGACATGCATGAGATTGATTGGAGCCACAAGTAAAGGCATCTTCAGGCCTCAATACTTCAGAAAACTCTTTATCCACAGTACAGACAGGAGATCATTTCTGTGGATCATTTTATTAGAGCTATTCGGATGGGATCAGTGTCTCAGTGGTGCCACCAGCAGTCCTGGGATTCGAACCCATGACCTTCCCATCACAAAGCAACTCCCTAACCACCAGATTTTGCTATCAGAGTATCATGTATTGCGATAAAGTCTGATGTTATAGAGAGTGTGCATATTTGTTTACACAAATTTTCCCACACAGATAACACTACTCAGTGCGTGGAGACGGTACATTGATCAAGGGTACCTTATTGGTGCCACTGGCAGTCCTGACATTCAAACTCACAACCTGGCCACCAGTCACATTTTTGACAGTACGGTTTTAAGTTCATCACTAATGGTGCATAACTGTGGTAGGTGTTTTTAGGAACATCACAAATGGTCCATAATTGCCAAAAGTGTGTCATGATAACATCATTAAAAAAAAATAAAAAATAGCTCATCACTGGTGTGCACGCGTGTTTCTGCACACTTGAAGCACTGCGGGACAAAAAATGCAGAGTTTACACAAACTTTGTACACGGATAATGCTGGGCAGTGTGTGGGGGTGGCACTTTGCGCGAAGGATACCGCAGTAGGGCCACTTGCAGTCCTGGAATTCGAACCCACAAGCTTCCTAACCACGAGGCCACACTGCCTTTTTGATAGTATTGTTTTCAAGTACATCACTATAGGGGCATTTCTGCCATGTGTCGCGATATCGTCTGCATGGGAATATGAGTATCACAATGTTATAGGTGTGATCAACGCTTACCACTGGTGTGCATGCGGTTTACACAAATTCCATACATGAAAACGTTATGCAGTGTGTGTGGATGGTACTTTGCGCAATACCACAACCTTTTTTCCATAATGTTGTTTCTAAATACATCATTAATGATGCATTTTGCAGTACCTGTATCGTCATACTGTGTGCAGGAGTATCGGAGTATCGGGTTATATGAATGATTGGATCGCACACCCCTGGTGTGCACGCGCAGTTGTGCACGCGGAAAACGAACCTTTACGCAAATTTACTACACGGATAACACCACGGTGCATTCACAAACAACAGGGAGGAGAACTGAGGCCAGGGCCAGGATTACAGCAGGCCAGAGTGAAAACACACACACATACACACTCACACGAAAACCCCAGAAGGCGCACAAAGAGCGTCGTAGCTTTTTCCTACCCAAACATCTCCCCCTGCACCTATACCTCCCACACCGATCCGCCCCGAGCGGAGCCCCAGCCCGGCCGGGAGAGGGATAAAGAGGCCGCTGTACCTCGGAGCTGTGTCGGGCCGGAGCGGGTTAACTGAGGAGCGGACAGACCTCCATCCCCGGACCAGCCCGGCTCTGCTCCGAGACCCGCCGCCCCGGAGTCTCCGGCAGACTCAGGGCCGAGGAGAAGGGCTGCAGAGAGATGCAGAGGGGCTGTGGAGGGGTGAACCGAGCGGATGTGTGTTCCGGAGCGGAGAGAGCCTTAAACCCACAGGAGAGCAGCCATCTTCACCAAAAACACACAGAACCAGAACAAGGCCAAGGCGCATGCGCATTGTGGGGGAGGCGGAGGGGGAGGGCAGAGAGGAAATCAGACTTCTGTTTTTTTTTCGTACTATATGGTTTTGTGTATCTGTGTGTATTTTAATATATATATGTTAAATGTATATATATTCAAATACACACATATATATACTGTATCGTACGAAAAAAAACAGAACAGTCTAATTTGCTCTCTGCCCTCCATGAGTATGACAACCATTCCATGCCAGTGCCTGTTAAATTCCTACACAAGCACCTCATTCTGCTTTAGGAGTCCTAGATTATTTGGAGTGGCTTGATGAGGAACTTACAGTAATAATAATAATACATAACAGTAATAATACATTTTATTTATAGGCACCTTTCTGGCACGCAAGAAATGCCTCTAAAAGCTCCCTCACAACTCCCTACACATCATTCGAGATTCATAGCTTTGGTAGTAATTTTAATAGGTGTTTCACAGTGGAAGGATACATGCTGGGTGTACCAAAGAAAACGTTTCAGATTTTCCACTGTTTTACCATCATCAGCATTACTTACAAACACAGAGAAGGCGTGCAGGTTCACTGGTGGGTTTGGAGACTAAACAAAGTGACTATATTGGAGATTATTCACCTCCACCGTACAGAACTTGGCATGTGTAAATGTACACATGTACCATTTCATATGGTGCAAATGTCTTTCTACTAAAAAGCAGTTTATTAGTAGTGTTCAGCAGGGACGGAAAGACAAGGGGGGGCTTAGCCCCCAGGGTTGTAGTAAGAAATTAGCGTGTATAGAGGGCTGAACACTTTTAACCAAACCTTACCTTTCACTTAAGGAAACAAGTAAAGTTAAGCAGTGAACAGTTATGGACACTCATAGTACTGTTCTGTTGAACTGAGTACAAACGGCGCTACCAGAGAAATATTACTGAACGGGCTCCGGTTGCTACTCGCTAACAAGCAGCGCCGTGTAGCTCCGCCTGGGTCCTAATGCCCGCCTGCTACCTACAGCAGCCTTCAGACCCCCTCAAAATATACCTAATGACGCCCATGGTGTTCAGTTAGTGTTAAAACACTAATATTACAATACATCCATATAAAATGAACACAGTAAACAGGGGGTTTAAATCTGCCGAAGCGTTCACTTAACCATTTCTGGACCTCTTTCCTCATGGAAGAATTATTTGTAGCTCCATCCATCAAATACCTGGGTTGGCTCAAGTACTTCAGTAGACTTAATGAGGCATGTTGATTATGGAACCGAACCTGTGACCTCATCATCGGCTCACAAAATATTGACCACTTTTAAAAATATAAAACTTTTTTACGGCTTTATTGCTTGTTTGCATTCATTCCATTGCTTCTTGTGTCAGAAAGAAACCCACTGCTGTTATATAAATGACTTCAAACTGTTTATTCAGGGGCCAATAACCTTTACACGGTCCTGTATATCTTGTTTGATCAGATTCATTTCCATCTACACAAGGAGTGTGTGTGGGACATGCTGTTGGGGGTGATACCTGTAGCTATACCTGTGTTGTGGGTGCTGCACGCGGTGTCTAGTGTATTTCCCTCATAAAAACGCTGGGTGGAGGGGGGTGGGGAGCGATGATTTTTAAAAGTGGGGGGCACACGCCCCCCTGATATAATGGTTCCAGAGCCTATGATCTACGCACGTTTGTTCAGTGAACTATTATTATCAGGCGGCTCCTCCCCTTTATCCAAACCAGCACACACACACACATACACACACACACACACACACAAACGCAAGCACAGGCCTTGTTTAGCACCAGGGGTACGTTCAAGCAAACTGCACTGCTATCAATTTTGATTCAATGCACTGTTATTGGTATAATAATAAGAACAATAATGAAAATTCTTATTCTGTCTTTTATTATTGTTGTTGTCGTTGTTAACACATGTTGTTAAGGACATGACTGTATTGTCTAATCAACAACCTGTATAAAATAGTGCATGTAATCATACATATTTTTGTGTTTTTCCCATCAACAAACAATAAAACCTTTCTGAGAGGGTTTCAGAGTATAAAACCAAATAGATCGGCGGCGACCGGGCTGGTGTTGATTTTGAAGTGGTGTGCTGGTGTGTTTTCGAGTCTGGACGTTTGTGTGCAGTGAACGCGTCTCTCCCTCTCTCTGTGTCCGGTAGGGACTGATCTGCAGGCCCGGTCCTGTCCTGCTGCATTTACTCCTTTCTGGAGCTGTTATACTTCATCTGACAGCACATTGCGGTAGGTAAAATCTTTATTTGTCAAATTTTCTCCCTGTAGACCGCGCGGATTCGCCCATTTTAAAGCGCTTCAGGACCAAAACGAGCACGATGACACCAGACTGGACACAGTTCCAGACACTGAAACATATCTGCAGTTTCTGCGCTTTTCTTGTTTTTCTTTTTAATTTTCTTATCTTTTTTCACACCTCAGCAGGCAGGATGGAGGACAAGGTGTTCACGAAGGAGCTGGATCAGTGGATCGAGCAGTTAAACGAGTGCAAACAGCTCTCGGAGAACCAAGTCAAAATGTTGTGCGAGAAAGTAAGTTTAACTTCTTTTTGGGGACTCGTCTTTTAGTATAAAAATAATTGTGTGCTGCATGGTTGCAAAACCATGTGTAGAAACGTTAAACGTTAAAAAATCTTATTATAATAATAATGATGCATCAGTTGCAACCGTCATCAGCGATGTCTGTGTCTATTGGCTGCCGCCTCACCGGTAACATATTCCGTTGGCTGCGATGGCTCTTCTCATTGGCTTAAGGTCATCGTAAACGCACGCCATTGGTTCGCGCCAAAGCAGTGGGCTTAGCAGGCACGAATCGGCCTACTTTTAAGCTCCACTAGTTGTCAGGCAGATATTTGTTTACAGGGAATGGAAATTGTATATTGTTTTTGTCCAAAATAAATACATTTTTGACAACAATAACGGTTTAAAGTTAGAGATGTACATGGGATAAGATGAAATGAGACCAAAAAGAGATGGGTTTTACAGTCAGCTAAGGGCTCGTTTTTGTCAGAAACATACACAATCTGGACAAAAGTGTTGGGACACTGATTTTCAGGAATTGGGCCCCTTATTTCAGGGTCCATTACTTCGAGGGAAGGACAATCTTAATACCGTAGCAGACCAAGATATTCTGGACAACACAATGCTTCCAACTTTGTGGCCCCAGTTTGTGGAAGAACCTTTTCTATCCCAGCATGACTGTGTCCCAGAGCACAAAGTGAGCTCCATAAAGACATGCTGGAGGAGTTCAGTGTGGATGAACTTGACTGGCAACACAGAACCCTGACCTCAACCCCATCCAGCACCTTTGGGATGAACTAAAATGGAGATTGTGAGCCAGGCCTTCCTGTCCAATATCAGTGTCGGACCTCATAAATGCTCTACAGAATTAAAGGGCACAAATTCCCACAGAAGATTGGAAGCTGTTATAGCTGCAAAGGGGAACCAAGACTATCTAAATGCAAAGTCATTAAAGTCCCTGTTGGTGTAATGGTCAGCGTCCTAATACTTTTGTCCATTTGAAACAATATTTACAGACTTTAAGCCTTTTTAATTCCAGAAAAGTGCTGATATGGGAACTTTAATTGCTTGACAGGCATCGTATTCGCAATATGTAGTGGTAAAATTGCAATACTGAACCCAACGTGCTGCTCCAGTCCGTTTGAAGCCTTCTGTCAGAGACTGCACCAGTATTTGGTTTTCTGCGATATATGAGATTTCCAGACTAATGCAGTTAGGGGCTAATATTGAGTCAGGACCTGAAATAATGTGGAAACTATCACATTAGTCCATCCACAGCTCAGAAACTCTAACAGCGTTTCCCTCTTCCAGTGTTTGAAATGAGCTGCTGAGCTACGTGTGATGGGTAAGAGGGGGAAATGTTAGTGAAGAGCCGTGGCACTCCGGGGCTGAAAATAGAAACGCTGCAGAGCATTGCTGGACTGTCTTGGCCTAACTCCAAATGATGAGCGATTCCGTTCGAGCAATTTAGCTTTATAATAGTTCGACCCGTGGCCAAGGACTTGCAACACATCCCACCATGATCTAGGAGCCCTCTTTATCACTGTGACATCAAATAATATTTGCTATCCAAATGATCTCTAATAAACAACAATAAAGCTCTCGTGACGTTGGTGTGTTTCTCCATCTTTCTCTGAATGTTGCCTAGTTAGTCCCTGATAGAAAATGAGAGAAGCGTGTTGGAATTGGAGTAAACAGACGGAATCATGGTTTAAAACCCAAGACTTCGTTCAGAAATCATTCAGATTCTGATTAGCTCTTCTCGTCAGTGAAATGGTTCTTGTCTTTTGCAGTAATTCTGAGTGTGTGCGCTTTTCAGGCGAAAGAAATTTTGTCGAAGGAATCCAACGTTCAGGAGGTGCGTTGTCCCGTCACGGTGTGTGGGGACGTCCACGGCCAGTTCCACGACCTCATGGAGCTCTTCAAGATCGGCGGGAAGTCACCAGACACCAACTATCTCTTCATGGGCGACTACGTAGACCGAGGCTATTACTCTGTAGAGACCGTCACACTTCTAGTGTCTTTAAAGGTAAAAATCTCCAGCTGCCTCACACTAATCTGATTTAAAGGACCCATTGCCTACATTTTCCTGAAGCCAGTTTGTTTATCTACAGAAATGAGACCTGATTCATTTTTGTATTTAATACAAGGGTCAGTAATGGCACTTTTCCACTGGCACAAGTAACCACACTGTACAGTAAACAAGTGTTTTTCCGAACCCGAGCTGCTCCACCTCAGGGCTGAAAGTGGGCCGAAGTGCTGAAACAGTAACGACTGCATTTAAAGTTAAAGGACAGTCTAGAGTTTGACTCTGTATCACCAACAACCAGTTAATCGGAGTCAGACCTGCACTGTTACAGATTCTCTCACCTTAGAAAGGAAACTGGTTTATTTCACACACTTTCATTCATAGCTGTTCACTTTTCCCTTCATTCAGGTTCGATATCGAGAGCGGATCACGATCCTCAGGGGGAATCACGAAAGCAGGCAGATCACACAGGTGTACGGCTTCTATGACGAGTGCCTGAGGAAGTATGGCAATGCGAATGTGTGGAAGTACTTCACAGACCTTTTTGACTACCTTCCCCTCACGGCTTTGGTGGACACACAGGTAATCTGTTAAACGAACACTTCGTCTGTTATTGGTAAAGAAATCTTTCTGAGACGTTAATATTTGCCATTTTCTTTTCAAATAAAGAAGTCTAAAGGGTAGGATAATGTGGATGGTATTTACAAGCTAGCACTGCAGCATTTCAGTGTAAACTGTACAGTACAGATACGGGTTTATTTAAAACTGAATTCAAGTGTTTTGGGGGCAGATTTAGGTTTTACACTATAAAAATAGGCATTTTCACAGTTTTCCACAATTTGCAGGTGTTCTTGGAACATAACCTGCGAATTCTGGCGATAGACTGTGTAGAAAATTTCTGTGCAATTTCTGATTATTAAGATGTGTGATAGTCTTATCTTGTGAGATATCACTACTTACGTACAGATTCTAATTTCTGACCAGGAAAACACACACACACACGCACACACACACACGCACACACACACATCACTCTCTCCCTCTGGTCTTGCAGATATTCTGTCTCCACGGAGGACTTTCTCCCTCCATCGACACGCTGGATCACATCCGAGCGCTGGACCGCATTCAGGAGGTCCCACACGAGGTCAGTTTCCCTGAGAACGCTGTAATCCCCCCCAGAGACGCAGTCCGAGGACTTACTCTGAGGACTTGGCCCAAGTCTAGTGGTCTTTACAGTGTGACTGTTCTGACCGTAGTGTACAGTGAACATTAAACATTTTAGTTTTTTCCATTTTAATTCCTATGTAATCATTTTTAAAATACATTTATTAGTAAAAAAAAATACTTAAGAATAGTTAAAAAAAATATTTTATAGAATACATTTTAATAATTTGATTTAATTCACATCATGTTTATTATGTAGGATTTTAAATATAATCGACATTTACTAAATAACATTTTTAAATACATTTCACTATATACCAACTATATTTTTGAATGACAATGTATATCATATATATAATAAATTTAAAATAGTATATTTTATTGAATAAAATGCAATCCTTTGTAATTTGCTATTTGTGTATTTATATAATTTTGCATTTGAAAATCTTAAATAAAAATGTATTTACATATTTTATATAATTGCCCCCCAGGTGTTCGAGCTGTAACTCCGAGGGTTGTTGTCCTCGTGTTTGATTGTGAAATACTGATGTCTGTGTTTTGACGTGTCGTTGGCAGGGTCCTATGTGTGACCTGCTGTGGTCGGACCCTGACGACCGCGGCGGTTGGGGTATCTCCCCCAGAGGAGCTGGCTACACCTTCGGCCAGGACATCTCCGAAACGTTCAACCACGCCAACTGCCTGACCCTGGTGTCCAGAGCCCACCAGCTGGTGATGGAGGTAACACACGAAATGTTGACGTTTTCAAGAATTAAACTGAGCTCAGGCGGATGACTGAGTGACCAACACTTTTCCACACAGGGTCCGTTTCTGTTGGGTCCCTTTAATAAATGAAAAAACTGTACTTTTCAGCCACTCAAACTAGAGCCCGACCGATTTATTGGCAGACCGATATTATCGGCAGATATGAGTCATTTTCCAAACGGTATCGGCATTTATAATGGCAGATAAATTAATATTTCAAAATAAAATAAAAACGGACGAAACACCCTTCAACCATGTCATGAGTGTTGGCGTTGTATAGTTTGTCCACCAGAAGGCACTCTACACCGTCCCTGTTGGCAACACTCGTGTATAACGCGCCACACATCCTGCAACCTGCTGATCCAGCCAGAGACCAGAGTCGGGCAGAGAGAACCAGTTATCCGCGAGTGAGATCATCGGTGAAGTGTGTTCAATAACTAATGTTAGGGAAATCTGTTAATCTTTTGTTGCGCGTTTCTGAAATAAAAAAAATATATATATATATATATATATATATCGGCCGATATATCAGAATATCGGATTTTAATACCAACAAATATTTGTATTGGTATCGGCCTTCAAAATCCTTTATCGGTCGGGCTCTAACTCAGACTGATATTGACGTCTGACAGTTCCAGTTGGCGGTCTGGTGGTTAGGGAGTTGCCTGTGACCATAAGGTTCTGGGTTTGAATCCCCACACACCGCTCCCCGGCACCTCTCATTGGTGGCAGCCCCCTGCTTCAGTTGGTGAATGTGCTAAATACAGAGAAAGAGTTTCACGCTGTGTGCTGTGGTGTGTTCACTATAAGGAGCCACTTCACTTCACAATATTCAGATGGACAACGTTAATGAACCAGATCGAATAGGAAGAGTACGTTGTAGAACGGGGCCTGGAGTGGTGGTGGCCTAGTGGGTAGGGTACTTGCCTCTGGACCAAGAGGTCATTGGTTCGAATCCTATCTTAAGCGAAACCACCACTGGGTTCCTGAGCAAGACCCTTAACCCCAAGTTGCTCCAGGGAGAGACTGCCCCCTCCAGGATCAAAGTGCAGGCAGGACAGGATTGTAACAGACAAGACAACAGCACTAGTGTGAATGAATGCACTGATTGAGGAGACATTAAATGATGGTCCATCAGGACTTTTAAAAAATGTACAGTATATAATAAATGTACGGTATTTACAGCGGTAGTTGGAGAGTAAGTGTTCTTTGTTTATGGGAGCAGTTTAGTTTGTGTGTATGCCATGTGATTGGGGAGAAAACGGTTTGTGTGTGTGTGTGTGTGTGTGAGAGATAATCACTCAGTTATATGGTGGAAGAATGGCCCCTGGGAGGGTTTTAACTGTTTAATGGGTGAAAAACTGCATTTGTCTCATGAACTTGTGAGAATTCGTATTATTTAACACTTATTCATGACCACCTTCTTTGGGTAATTCCTCACAGTCATAAATGCGGTATTAAATTTCATGACCCTGTTGGTTCCTGAAAATAAACAGTACTATGGCTCTGTTTTTTAGGGCTACAACTGGTGTCACGAGAGGAATGTGGTTACCATCTTCAGCGCTCCAAACTACTGCTACCGGTGTGGCAATCAGGCGGCTATCATGGAGCTCGACGACACTCTGAAGTATTCATTGTGAGTATAAGAGCAGCTGGACATCTTTGTAGTTTTCTTACATTTGTAATGCTTTTTTTTATACACAAGTGTCCATTTTAATGGGTATTAACTTACAGGAGCCTTTTACCCTTTAGGACTCTATAAACCTATAGTCTATAAGGAGTGTTTTAGCCCCGCTTTATTTTGAAAGAGCTGCAAGGCACCAGTCATAACAGAGATCATTTACATAGATCACTTTTAAAGCAACAGGAACAAAATCATCCAAGATCTGCAGCGTTGTATTGCCAGTTTTGCAAATTAAAGAACAGGACAAGAGTCATGTTCCTCCAGGACCATGGTGCAACATGAAGAACAAAAACAAACACCACACAATTATAAAGAGCAACAAAACAACAGGCATAAATGCAGGTGACCTTTTGTTTGAATGTAATATTAAGACAAATACTGTTTTTTAACTGAGTAATGCAGCTGTTGTTGAGAGCTGTGTGGTCACCCAATCAGATTGCGAGATTTTGTGGTGAACCAATCAGATTACTGGAACTGTGTTTTCCCCCAGTTTGCAGTTCGATCCCGCACCAAGAAGAGGGGAACCACACGTGACCCGCCGCACTCCAGACTACTTCCTGTGAAGTCTCCGTGCCTGATCCAAACCACGAAACAGTGTTCTACAGCGCCATCTATCTCACGAACTGACTCGTCGTCTACGGGGGTGGGGTGTTATGGGGGGTGGGGGAGCTCCTTTCTCTTCAGTAGCGGGTTCCTAAATTTGTCCACGGACCAAAATGTGTGCCATTAGAATAAAGAGAGAAATAAATGACATATACAAGCGCAGAATCCGTGCGGTCAGGGGGAGTGCTGGTCTTCTCACATGTACAGGTATTAAATGAAATAAAACTAGTTTCAGTGACATTAGAACTTCACTCGTGCAGCTTAGTCGTCTCACCTGCGTTATTTTCAGACATTTTGCTCTTTGGGCAGTGGGGCTCCAGCGGGCTTCAGGCAGGGCAGCCTGCTGTGGTGAACAGGGCAGCCGCGACGCTGTGGTGAACAAAAACTCCTGCCCTTTATAGAATCATCTCCAGTCAGCGCTGACTCATCTCACACTTGGTTTTCTGTTTGATATTCGAAAGGGACGGTATTAGAGAGAATGCTTTTGTCCTGCACGGTCTTTATCGGTGTGGTTAGACTCTAGAACGGCTCTTTGCGTGTTGTTTTTTTTTCCCGCTAATTTGTTCAAACTTGCACTTTCTTTCTTTGACTTGTTGGAAACCACAGGCTAGACTCCTTTTGCTACAACAGTGTAAAATGTAAACCCTGTTTATAAGGCTGAAGATCTCAGATAAAGCTGTTTTTGTCATGAAGTGTCTCTCTTATTGTGTCTCTCTCTGGGTGTGTGGCAGTTATGTAAAGATTATGAATATTACTTAAAGGGGATTTTCACCAGACTTTCCAACTTTTCCTAAAAGTTTCATATGTATTTAATCAAACTTCATAGATGAAAAAAAAAAAGTTGTATGTGATGATGAATGGAACCAGGGGCATTATATCCACAGCTTTCACACACACACACACACACACATATGCATGCATTTGTGTGTATAATATCCATAGACGCCAGTAATTTTAATAGAAACAAACACATTTTCGCTAAAATAGAGCATTCACCCGCTCTGAGTGATTTACTTACATTTTAATGATGCAGAAATGTAGAAAAGTGTAGTTGAATGTACAATTCAAACTGGTTAACGAATCCAGCAGCTGGTAGCCTAGTGGTTAATAGACCTGGGATACTCGGATCCTTTTTCGGATCCGACTCCCTCTGAGTCACTCAGTAAAGTGATCCGGATCTGCGAATCACT
>JBBPDC010000129.1:1053000-1065731 GCA_037974485.1 Hemigrammopetersius urotaenia
AATATACTATATAAGAGCAGACTGTGTAAGATTATTAAGATGTTTAAGGTATTTTTTCCATATTTCAAGAAATCTTATCAAGTCTAAACATCTTACTGCACTGACAGATAATTTCACGTGTTTCTAGTCTAAAGATTTCTTTAAATAGGAAAAATATCTTAAAACAATCTTTTTTATACTATATAGGAGCAAAACAATCTGCTCTTATATAGTATATCATTCTCAAAACAAGCTCAAGAAGACTTTTAGGCTAGAAATAAGATTGCAAGTCTTAGTTAGATCAGGAGTTTTTGCAGTGCAGTCATTCTGCCACAGAAACAAACAGCTGCAGAAAACTTTGAGCCAAACTCTGCCCTGATATTAATGTTCATCATGATCATCAAGTTGTTAGTCCTGTTCTCCAGTAGAAGGCGTGTTCAAGGTATATTGGAAGATCTTCATAAAGAATGGGCCAGAAGTGTTCCATGGTTAAACTGGGCGACAGCACCTTCTGGACCCTCCTCCTGCTTTAAGCTCCACCTGTCCTCTCCACCTCTGCTCTCACTCTCTCACCTCAGTGCCTCTCTGTCTCTCTCGACCCTCTTCTGCTCTCTCTGTCTCTCTCCTCTGATTTCAGACTCTTTTCTCTTCCTCTGCCTTATAACGTTTTTCTTTTGTGTTTTTTTTTTTTTTTATTCCTCCCGCCCCCTCCCAACCCCTCCCTACTTTGGAACCTCTTTTCGTCCCTCTTGGTTTGATCTTCACTCATTTTTTTATTTTTCAACCGTGCACAATTGGTTCGTGATCTTCTTCTCTTACATGTCCTCTCCTCCACTCGCATCTGCTCTTCTTTTCTCCTCTCCTGTCTCCTCTCTTCTACTTCCTTTCTTCCTGGATCTTTTTTCTGTTCCCACACTGCTCTCCACTCTTCTCCTTCCTTCCTGCATCTTCTCGGACCTCCACTCTCTTCTCTTCTCTTTCTGTCTCCACTCTCCTCTCCTCTTTTCTCCTTTCTTCCTGCATCTACTTTGACTGTCCCCTCTCCTCTCTTCTCTTCTTTTTCTGTCCCCACTCTCCTGTCCTGTCCTTGTCATCTTGCCTATTCTCTTCTCCTCTGCTGTCTCCACTCTTTTCCTTCCTTCTTCTTCTTTGACTGTCCCCTCTCCTCTCTTCTCTTCTTTTTGTCCTCTCTTTTCTCCCTCCTCTCTTCTCCTGTCTTCCTGCATCGTCAACTCTCCTCTCCTCCTCTTCTCCTCCTCTTGTCATCTTTCCTATTCTCTTCTCCTCTGCTGTCTCCACTCTCCTCCTTCCTTCTTTTTTCCCCTGCTCTCCTCCTCTCCCCTCTTCTCCCCCTCTCTGTTAGGATGATCCATATTCTTCTCTAGGTTCGATCGATCCATCCTTGGTTGCAGGAGGAGAGGGGGTTTTGGCGCTGAACCCCGCCGCGTCCCTCTCCTCTCTGGGACCTTCGGCCTCGCCATGGAACGGAGCCCTGCCACCTCTGCCCCCACTTCCCCCACTGCCACCCCGCCTCCACATCAGCCAGAACGGGGACCTCCGCTCCGCCCCCGGCTACCCCAACATAGCCATCCAGACAGCCGAGGGGCCGGCCGCAGGGTGGGGTGCCGTGGGAGGGAGGGGCATCTAGTCATGTGACCTCTTCAGATACTAATTTTAATGACAATACCGCCGTAAAACGGATATAAAAATTACACACACAGACACACTTTGTGTAACATGGATACTATAAATTCGCACATTCCAGCACATTGTCGCCATCTATGAAATGGTAGTTTTATCAAAATACTAAACGTTCTTTGCATAAAAGTGATTAATCCATCCATCAAGACATGTACAGGTTTTCTTGACAGCGATGACATGTTTGTGGCTTACCTGCAGGCTGGGCTTAGCAGCCATCTGTCCATTTCTTCTTTTATCTGTTCATTCAAGGAGAAGCTCAACCAAAAGTGGACACTACCGGGACAGGAGAGATACTGGTTGGCAGTTTCAGCTGCACTATATTTTAAAGGAGGTTTCTTGGAGTTTCTCAACAAAGCTGGTCAGCTAAGCACATCCAAAGCTAGAAGAAAGTTGCAGAAAAATTATTAGTGGTTCATAAGGTTTAAGTTTTCTTTAGGATATGCTTAAATGTGCTGGCAGCTTGAGTGTTTTCTTTCCTGGTCTAGTAAGGCATGGCTCTTTAAACCCTGGCCTTTTATTATAAAGCTCCATTTTCAGAGGTTTTGTAATTCGAGGTACAGAACACGCCAGGAGACTCATTGTTCTGGGCCTTTTGTAACTCATTTAGTGCATTTGTAGCTCATTTTTGTATCTCTGATTAGAGCTTGAAATATCTGTCTGAACCCAACAGGACCCATCAGCTCACACCAAGCTTAGCTCTGGCCCAAATTTCACGTTCACTTTTTCACAGCCCACTTTTTACCTTTAACTAATTTTACCCGGCATTTCACCGCTCTGTTAGATTTCCTGCTTATTTTCATCTTCCTCTCTGCTTTCTTTCCCACGACACGGGAGTCACCCACTCTATTATGGGCAGAATTTAGCAAATAAGAAAACGGATGAACAGGAAATTTAACTTCAGTGTAAGCAGTATGTTGTACGTACATCTTCCAGCTTGCGGAAGGTTATCCAAAGTAATAATGTTTGGAATTGTTGTTCAAAAGCATTACGTGCAAAATTTGTTTCATGTTTATCTGCTTAATATATAATTTTTTCTCTAATTATTTCATCACTATGATTAGCATTAGCAAGTTTGATTCGGCTGTTTGTGGGGTGATAAGCCAGTTTGTATCAGAAACGAACCAAATTTTCTCTCGTTTGGGTCAGTTTTCGACTCTAATGTGGGCTCAGGTTTGGACAGTTTAAGATTTGAACCCAAACTTGGCACAATGGGTCGTGTTGGATCGGGTTCAGACAGAATGTTATTGGGACGTATCCCAGTTCAGGTAGAGAATTCATGTCAGATTAAAGTTCTCTCAGAATAGTAGTGGGATGGGATTGGTTCGAGGACAGAGATTTTATCCAGTGATCAGAGTTGGTCATTTTATGGCCAGAATTAATTAGCGAAGAGAGTAAATGAACAGATACAGAATTGTGTTGTTTCTCAAGAACTTTGTGTGTGTGTTTACCATCCATCACTCATCTCACACCCATCCCATTTGCAAATGTATCGTCCATCTGATTACAGTGTAATTTCAATTCTGGAGAATTTTTAAGCGTATTAGAACTGTATTTGAACAAAGACTTTGTCAGTCCTGCTTAAGACTAATGGACATTTTATCTGTCAATCAAAGACTGAGTGGATTGTGATTGGACCTTAAATTACCTGCTTCCCTCCTGCAATCTCTCTTTTTTTCTGCCCCCCCGACCCCTCTTTCTCCCCCCCCAGCCAATCTACGGTGGTCACACTGGAACATGATTGACCACAGCAGGCCGAAAGGACACGTCATCAGTCCAGCGACAGTCCGGCAACCTCTCTTGTGTCTGATTGGCTGAGAGAGGGGAGAGAGGAAGAGCCTGAGGGGAAAAAAACCCCACCGCTCTCTGACGCGTTCACACCCTGAAAAGCACACGCATAAATGCATCCACACGCGAGAGCACTTACGCCATTCTGCGTGTGTCTCTCCTCCTTTCTCTCCCTCTCTCTTTCTCTCTCCCTCCCCAATATTGAGCCAAAAGAATGACAATCAGCTCTTTTGTATGTAGTGGAATCACGAACCACTTGCTGGGTGCAGTTTTTTCGGCCGTTGTTCTTGTAGAAAACCGACTCTGGCCTTCGCATCGCAATCTTTACTACAAAGAAATCGACACAGAGAGGGAGAGAGAGAAGGACTCCATTCCTTTATCCGTACATCTCCCTTAATACACCTCAGCCACTCTCTCTCTCCTCTCTCGCTCTCCTAGCAAGAGTATCTGTTGTTCTCAGCATGATGGTTGTAGAGAGGCTGTGTGTTAGTCTCATTTGTGTGTGAGAGTGTGTGTGCGCTCGGTTATGGTCTCTCTTACTGACTACATAACCCACAAGCCTCCTCTTCCTAATAATGACTCAATAACACTTCTTGGGGTTCTTTTTGTTTGTTTTTTTTTTTTGTTTCATTTTGGGGTTTTTTTCTTTTTATTTCTTTATATCAAGCCTTTTCAAACTTTGTAAGGAGGCGTGGTCTTTTCTGAGCCAATCAGATGTTGCCATACTGCTCAGAAGCCCCTCCCCCTTCGCCGCCAGGTGGGCGGAGCCTCTTCTCTGTGCCTAAAGAGCTCTATACATAACAGGGGAATGAAAAAATATATATATATATGAAACTTTACTAACACACAGGAGCACGCAGGACACTCTTTTTTTTTTCACGCTCTGGAGTTTGTACAGGAGCCAAAAAGTATACAAGATTGAATTGTGAAAAAGAAAAAAAAAGATTTATCGTCTCTGATTGGACCTGCTGCTTTTTTGAGGACTTTAAGAAAGAAAAAAAAAAGGATCCACATCCCCTCATCTCATCGATGGGACACCGAAACCAAGCAAAGGAGCAAAAGAACTTGTGAGTGAGTGCGCGAATGTGTGGAAACGTCACAAAAACGGGGGGGTGTCAACAGAAAAGACGACCTGCTCGGTTCGCTTTAGTGAGTGAGTGTGTGGCTCTTGGCATTCGTCTGCTCAAAATCGATGGGACTTGTTCTGCATACAGGTGATTCTGTGCATCAGTACGACATTACGAACGGATTCGTTTCGTTTTTTCCTTTGTGAGCGTGTGCATGCATGTGTCTGTGTGTGTATACGTATGTGAGTGTGTGTGTGTGTGTGTGTGGGCACGTGTGTCTGTGCGAGAGATGACTATGATCAGATGGGGAACACCACGATCAGCTAACGGCAGGGACTCGCTTCGAAAGGAAACAGCGGTTCGAGAGATCAACCTACTCACTAACAATCTAGTACTTATAGCTCTAACTCTAGTATTAATAGCTCTAGGACTTATAGCCCATCTACTCAGTGTTAGAACTTTATTTAAGCACAAAATATACCCATTACCAATGTACTGTATTGTGGCAATGTAATATAATACTCTCCTAAGCATGGAGAAACACACACACACACACACACACACACACACACACACACACACAGGTCAAGAAAGAAAGCAGTAGCAGCATTGAATCTCACCGTTTCATACCTCATTTGGTCCTACTGTTACTTTCTTTTAGGCACAAACACACACCTCTTCGCAGGCCCACGCCGGACACACGTCCCTATTGGCTTTCCCTCGCCGTTAGATTGGGAAACCTCCTTTCCGAGATCGGTAGCTGATTTTTTGCCGCGCGAGCTTCTGGCGGGAATTTCACTGTAAATAGAGCCTGAGGACTTTGGATCAAGAGAACCTTGTTCATTTATACAGTTTTATTCATTTTACCAAGTCCTATTGTTTTTAATAATTCTTCCTTCGATGTTCGATAGGTGATTAACACATATTACACCATTAGCTGGTTCTTTGCTGGTAGGTTTTTAGTCAGTTGCTTTTTTTAAAATTTAATTTATTTATTTATCGATTAATTTGTTGCTTTTTATTTTTTATGATTATTCTTTTCGTTGTGGTTGAAAGTATTGATACTTATTTTGTCTGCACTTCAGAACCTATTTATGAAAAGAAAAAAGAAAAAAAGACAAAAAACAAAGAAAATTGAAACGAATCTATCCCCGTGCCTAAACGATATTTGGTTGGTTCTGGGTTGCCTGGATGGGCTCGTTTTGTTGCCATGGAGCCGAGCAGCAGCAGCCGCTTCGAATACAAGCGAAGAGCCACATCAATGAAGAGTTAAAACAAAGGCCGCGTCCCAAATCGACCCTGTGCTCTATAGGTAGTAAGCTTAAGGGGGATTTGGCCACATTTCATTGTGTTTTGTTACTTGGTGCCCTGAGGAACCCAAATTACACCCTAAAAATGTAGGTGACTATTGAGTGCCCTCACTAATTTAGTGTATCCCGCAATATTAAACCGGCTAATTAAATACTTAAACGTTAAATCTACATTAAAATTGTAACCATGTAACATCCTGTCAGCCTTTTGTTAGCATTCATGATAAAGGGAGAACTGGATAGTTTCTGACCACAAAAAACTTGCATTCAGACAGTTCCAGCTCCGTGATGCAATGTCAACTAGTCTGCACATAGAGAACAAGAATTAAGAGCATGTTTTAGGCTTATTTCTAGCAATGTGCTACTTGTTTATAGTGCTTCACAAGAGGAAAACTGGAAAACGGTCAGGCAGTTTTGTGCCAGATTTGTGGTCCTACTGCATGCATTAATTTTATTTTCAGTGCTATTTTAATGACAAACATGCCATGGTCCATCCACCTTTAAGATAAACAAAGCTTCGTAAATGTTTTATATACATTGCGACGCTGAGCTTGAGCACATTGGCTGGGAAACCAAACACATGCACAAAACTAGCACAAAATAGTGCAAGGCAGAGTTAATTACAGTGAAACTGAAAAGCAAAACAAACCAAAAACACTTCCAGTCCTTTCATCTCTTTGGCTTATAGTCTATCCTGATGGTCATCGCTCTCGTCTGGCTGGAGAACTCAGTTTTTAAAGCATTTGTCTCCTCGGCTAATACCTTTCAGCTGTCCCTTATCAGGGGAGGAGCACAGCACAGTCTCTGTGGCACATGACAGACTGCCTCCCCACCACAAAACAAACAGCATCTAAACGGCTAGATGCTAGTTTTCATCTTAGACACGCTTTTAGGTGATTCAAAATTACAAAAATTGTGTTTTAATAAACGTAGCAATAGATCCCAAACTTTGAGAACAAATTTTGTTGTGGGCAGAGGGCCAAAAGGACAATTCACAGGACAAATGGTTTAAATTTTAGTCATTTATTTTGTAATATTACACCATATAAGGAAATAACTATGTTTATTTCTGCATGGGGGCGTGGTGAGGTTAAGTAACTTTCTGGGGAGGGCCTTAAGGGATCCCAGTGACACCAATGTGACATAATCAGGGCACTCATTTTTGTTCCCTAGATACACCTTCACTACGTATTGAGCCGGGGTCGATTCGAGACTGGCCTGAACCCTTCTCAGCACAGAGAAGCAGAACCTTCTGATTTTCTAAAACCACCTTTTTGTGTATAAAAGTCCTCCTAAGAAAGATAGTGGTAGTGCAACGTTTCTCCCATTGTGTAGCGCTATATTTATTCTTTCAAGTCATGAGAGTATGTATCTAATCTTTAAGAGCGAAACGTCCCCAGCGTGGGAATCCTACCCTTAAACTTAGCCATAGCCATGGACAAGCCATACACACCCTGTCCTTCTTACAGGCTTTAGGAGCGTAGGAATGTACATATTTATACAGAACCACAGAAATGCTTACAAATGGAGGGAAATACTCAGTGTTAAAAATGTGGGACACCTCAGCGTATGGAGACATGTTGTGAATGTTAATATTGTTAAGAAGACAATTATTATATTCAAATATGATTATTATTGTAATTATCATTGGTTTCATTTTATTGATGATGATATGATGATGATTGATAAATGATCAGCAATTTATTTCCTTTTGTGAATATGAGTTTACATTATTCCAGAAGTTTAAATAATTGGACAAATTAATAAATAGATATATGCTAATGTATAAAAATGTCATTTTTTTTATGTCATTAAAGTCGCAGAACACACATTTTCATACTAAACTTTTCACGACAGGGGGTCTTCGGGTTACGACACAGTTCTGTTAATACAACAATGACGTAACACGAACCCACGTAGTCCGCAGGTACAACGTAAACAAACTCTCACGTCTCAATTTCTCTAACATTTTTGTGTGTTAAACTCAAAACCTCGTACGTCAAGACTGTCATAACCCAAGGACCCTGTGTTTACGGTCTCCAAATAAAAGGTGGTGTGTGTCGGACCACAGAATTAAAGACCTGTAGAAGATTCCTTAAACTGGAACAGTAAACACAGTTCTGCTGTTCTGTTCTAATTTCCTTTAGGCATCTGGTTACAAGTTTTTTAGTGTTATTGGGTGAATTGTGTATATCAGAGCTGTCAATCAACCACTCTGGGGAGGAAATCAAAGGGCACAGGTAGAAACGTCTGTTAAAAATAAATGCAGCAAAACTAATAATACACAACTAATCCTGACCCAGCATTGGTTGGAAGACAAGACGCATATCGTAGGACTGTCTGAAGAAAAATCAGAACGCTTTTTCAAACAGTTTTCTCATTTTGGTACTTTATTTCACCGTGGTTAAAATAGTAACACAACAAACACTGGTCTACTAGGTACATGGACTTAAAAGCATGGACATACTGATACCTGACCATAAAGAACAGCAGGTATCCACAAAGTACAATCAGGTACCTGACTGTTAACCAACATGCTGGAAGACCTTCTATGGAACCAGATGGCCGGCAAGAGTCGAGACACCAACCGAAGCACCAAGAATATTGAAATATTCACATGAATGATGAAAATGGTAAAATATAATATCTCACAACAAAATTAGCTATTCTGAGGCACTTGCATTTGGGCCTGAGGGGGCTTTCCACACACAGACGAGGTCTAATTCTTTCCTAAATTTCCGGCAGTGAAATTTAGATACAGATTAGCAGCAGTCTGTGCTGGGAAATGCAGCACTTCAGGGCATCACCTATATAGAAAGGCTATGAGAATTCTTGCTGATGTCAAATATATAAATAAAAAAACCCACGAGACGACGTCATTCAGTGCTAACATGAAGGACAGTTTTCCAGAAACAAATCAGGACCATTTCCGAGGCAGTTTAAATAGAATCATTTGGCTGAGCCTAGTTTGTATCTGGAACACTTATTTACGTACGCTTTATGTCCAAAAGTATCCAGACGGCCCAACTGAGTAGTGAATATTTTAGACACAGTTTTACAGCCTGTATAATCTCCATAGAAAAGCATTGACCAATGAAATGGGAGGTTCTGAATAGAGGGGTGTAGCCCTGTAGAGAGCACTGGGCTGAGGGGTAGTGGAAATAAGATCCTCTGTAGTGATGAAGCTTCATCCTGTGTCTCTGGAATGAGTTGGAGTTTATAGTTTGAGATCCAGAACCAAACATCCAACATCAATATCTGACCTCACTAAAGGCCTTGTGGTTGAATTCGATGTTCTATTATCTAGTATTAAACACTTCCAGAAGAGCAGATGCTCTTAATGCAGCAAAAAAGGGGGGGGGGGGCGGGCATTCCTGTATTACTACCCTTGATTTGAGAAGAAATGCTGAATGAGCAGGTGTCTATATACTTCTGGACATGCAGTGTATTGTTATGTAAAACTTTAGTGTTTATAAGACCACATACATTTCAAAACACTGTTGTGCATTAAACTTTCTTCATAAATACAAACAGAATACATTAAATCAGGCAATTTTTGTCTTCCAGTTCACTTGTATTTGTGTTAGTCATGTGGAAAAGGATATAATCCAGTAAATTCAATGAAGTACACTTTTCAGTGTGTTCATCAGCACCTCATACTGCAGTATAACGTTCTGTTTTTCACTAAAGCTTTGCAGCACAAAGTGCCATCACGGGTACTGAGGCAGCACTAATGGAGAGTGCATATGACATCACAAAACTCAAAAACTTGCTTCGCCTCAAATAAAAATTCTACTTGCAGGCACCCAACAGCCGGCCCTCCTACTGCCTTACGGTGAACTTTCCTTTTTCTGGCATGAGAGGAATTCCATTCATTTCCAATGGGAGGCTTTGGATCGTGGCCGATTCAGGAGACTCAGGAGACTCGGTGCTAAATGCTTGAGCAGAGCTTCATTTTATGCACATTAATCTGACAATCCTACATTTATTCTTAGGTTAATTAAAGCTCCCGCATTATTGCTTTTTGAAAGAGCTTAGAAATATTTTATTTTATTTGGACGAGGCGAGGTAAGATTTTGCTGATGCCCACATACAGCCAGCTGACGGCGAGGGGGAACGACGACACACTGTCGCACCAGACCAACGTAAAGTACCTTGTTACTTAAACACTGACTTATAGAACTGATAGAAAAGTGAATCCCACAAAGCTTAAAATCTGCATATTAAATAAATCAGGTATTGCTATGTATGCTTATGGATTACTGCATATTCATATATATATATATATATGTGTGTGTGTGTGTGTCTGTTTGTAAACAGGCACTTCTGTGCGAGTCCACACTTCGATCTCCCATCCTCATAACTATAACTTTCATATTCACTTCATTGTACTTCCATAATAATTTATAGCAGGTACTGCATAGCAATTAAGATTCACTCCCAGTCACAATCCTGACAATCCCATTCTCTGCATACCAAGCTGCTCTCTAACTGTGCACCATATAAGAGCTTTAAAGGTACATTATATTCACTTTCCCAGAGGAAAGACGCATATGTGTACCTTCACCCAGCTGAACTATTTTAAACAGAAAATAAAAGGCCACGGAGCTCTAGATGGAGTCAATGCAATGGTTCCTCACTAAAAGCACAGAGGGGCCGCCACAGGGAAAGCATTTCAACCCTGAAAGGTTTTTTGGCAGAAACATGGACTGCTATTTATTTGCCATGTTTGCACTTGCATAAATTGTTCTATGGCTTTCTCTCTCATAACCAACAGACTACCATCTTCACCAGGCGAGACGGAAACTTCAGTCAAATTCATGCAAATCGTAAATGTTCCACCAGTGAACAAAACCGAGCGGAATTTATCCTAAAAATGAGAAGGATTGTGACGGGAAGACCGTGTTAATCAGGTCGTGTACTGCACACTATTGTAACAAATTACTTGGAGTCTGAGGGTGCAATGGGAGCACCCTTCGCCTCCTCTTCATCTTCATCGTTGAGGAAGAAGAGAGGAAACATCCCCAGAAGGCAGCCGATGGTGACGCCAATGGCCTTCCCCTGCACAGGAGCACAGCGTCAGAAACCAGGTCAGTTTATTACACACTTCCTGAAAGCTCCACATAATCTGTAGCTCCAGAGCAAAATTAAAGAAGCAAACGACTACATTTGTGTTTGGTGCAATGTTTAGACTAGATTTTCTTGTTGAACTGTGCCTTTAAAGGAGTCTCTCACTTTTTTACTCACACACACACCCACACACACACCCACACACACACCCACACACACACCCACACCCACACACACACACACACACACACACACAATAACACTCCTCTCACCATGTGTGAGCTGAGCCTGGTCTGCCACATGTCGGCCTGTTTGGGTGTGAGATCAGGAATCTGCATCCCGAACCTGGCAGTCAGAGCCTCCACGTAACCTGCCAATCTACACACACACACAAACACAGGTTACATTCCACTGCAACCATACACACACACACACACACACACACACACACACATTCACATTCTCTCTCTGACACAAGGACACACACATACACTACTATTTTTGGTGTCTAAATATTATGATCTTTATATTCTAATTACACTTCTTGTATTTAGCTTTCATGCTGCATATAAACCATTCAGGAGCCTCAGTAACGCAAAATTAAAATTGAGGCGTTTGAGATTTGGATGGCAAAGTGTGAAGTTACAAGCATATACTTAGTACTAAAATATGACAATAACGGGAGTCTTAGAGTCTTCTTGGTGAGAAAGAGGAAAAACCCAAGATGTTCCAGTATCTGACAGATACCAAAGAAAAAATTTAAACACACTCACCCAAGTCCAGCCAGATCAGACACCAGGTTCCCCAAAGCAGCCGCTGCAAGCACACAACACTGTTAGTGACACACATACACACACACACACACAGAGTCAGAAAACCCCGTTAAGAAGACCAGCAGTACGAGGGCACTCTGAGTGCTATTGAATGCAGAATTCAACAGCACTAAGGACCTGTGGGACCTTGTACAGCGGTCACAGACGCTTGGGTTGCTGAAGTTCCAGTTCCAGTGAAGGCCAGTGTTCCTAAAGCCACATGACACAAACATTACAGCAGACAAAAAGGCCTAAAATGTCTGTAAGCACCTGCCATAGTGGATATTCCGAATGTCACTCCGATGGACAGCTCAATCTGCGTTCCCTGTGAACAGAAACAAACACAATCAATCAGTGCTAAAGGCTTCATCAACAACACAGCTGACCAGTACAGTTCCTCTAGCACTGACCCACTCTCAGCATGGGTACACTGGGGCTGGGGCCCAAAAGAAATATTCAGCTTCATGATTTCTCAGTTGGTTGATAATTCTATCAATTGATGCACAATTCAGCCACTGAGAGGTGGTCGGTCATTGAGTGGGTTTGGTATGAAATTGTTCATTATGGAACCAGGGGTTGTGATTTATACTCAAAATATAGTCATATTAGTTGCTGCTCAAAATAACCAGGGACTCTAAAAATGCGTCTTCTGAAATAGAGAGCTTTCTTTGAGAAGTACTTTGCTCCACATGTTCCTCTTGACCATGAACAACGTTTAAAAATAGATTCACGCCAAACAAATGTCACATAACTTTCTACGAGTGAACTTTTATATACAAACTCTTCAGGCGTCTGGTCCGATTCACCTTGACTGTAACCAATTCTGACTCTAGAACAGAGCCTTTCACACCAAACCACACTGAATGTCTTTATACGTTTTAACAACACAGACATTCTGAATAACACAGGTCAGAGTTCTGTGGGTTCTTCAGTGTTTTTCATGCTGATCTCAGATCTGTGTGTAGTGTTTCCTGCAGGTACAGTGTTTGTGATGAAGCTAGTTCTAT
>JBBPDC010000129.1:1070831-1078690 GCA_037974485.1 Hemigrammopetersius urotaenia
GAATATATAAAAGAAAAGATGACAGTCAGCTTGGAAAGCGGCAGAACCAAAGAAAATGTAATTGTTGCCAATTGTTCAGGGAGAGGCAAGGAGCTTCATTATACAAGCTGAGAGGTTAACACTGAACTTACAAAGAAAGTGTCTGTAGATCTGCCACATGAAATGAAAGCGTCAGCATTTTAATGAAACGCTTACTGTACATTTTGTAAAGTAAGACAGCAGTCTGAGTGACATGAGCAGACTTGCGCTACATAGACAAAAGTATTGGGACGCCTGACCACTACGCCAACAAAAACTTTAATGACATTAGACTCAAATACACCGACTTTAATACGGAGTTGGTCCCCCTCTTTGCAGCTATAACAGCTTCCACTCTTCTTGCAAGGATTTTGCAGTTTCTGTGGAAATGTGTGCCCAATCATTCTGTACAGCATGTATGATGTCAGTGATATTGAGTTGGACTCATCGCGCTATCTAAAATGTATTGGTTTGCTGAAACATTAAGACTGTCCTTCACTGGAAGTGGCCTGAAATAAAAGTGTTGTCCCAATACTTTTGGCCACAAGTAAATGTCTTGTGAGTATAGAGGGAGTTCAGGCTGATTTACCTCCAGGTAGTCAGTCCGTCATACCTCCAAAGACACTCTTCTGCTCTCGGCTTTCCTAGAGAAGCGTCCTGTAAACCGCATACCACTGAGAAATAGACTATAAACCTAGTTTTGTGCTAAATGTAGTCCAAAACCGCTCTGAACTGCCACTCCAATTCACTCCCAAACCCTCCCCAGCGAGAATGACTCAAGTGGAAACCACGCCGTTCTGTCCTTCTCTACTATTTTTTTTAATTGTTTTTATTTATTTTAATTCGTTCTTTACTTCGCCCAATCATAATTACTGTTTAATTTAAGTTTCCGTAAAAACAAACATAAAAACACAACCAAAATAAATGTTTTCTTTTTTGTTCGTACTTGACGTTGCTAGGTCACGTCAGCCTCACAAGGCATTATGGGATGCGTAGTCCACTTCCTTAGCAGAGTCTACAGAAGCGAGTGGAACTGAACTACATTACCCATGTATTGATGTCCACGCTGTTGATTAATAAAAACAAAAAACTGTTGCTGTTACGAAACTGACTAAATAGTCAGATTAATTAAAAATAGATATACATAAAAAACAGCCCTTATATTCTCCATCTTGGGGATAAAAACTAAGTACATTTACGTGTACAACGTACAGCAGACTCGATTCTGCAGATCCCACCACTATTAAAGCCTATTACACTAAACTATTGGGACACATATGGTTTTCAGGGTTTGGGTCCCTAACTTCCAGTGAAAGGATTAATATTAATGCTTCAGCAGACAAGATATTCTGGACAACACCATACTTCGTACTTTGTGGACACCCTTTGGGGAAGAACCTTTTCTATTCCAGCATGATCCAGCAGTGCAAAGTGAGCTCCATAATGACATGGTTGAATGAGTTTGGTGTGGAAGAATTTGACCCGCCACACAGAGCCCTGACCTCAACCCCATCCAGCACCTTTGGGATGAACTGGAATGGAGATTTTGATCGATTCCTTCTCGTCCAACATCAGTGTCTGACCTCAGAAATACTCCATGGAACGAATGGGCACATATTTCCACAGAAACTCTTCTAAGAAGAGTGAAAGCTGTTATAGCTACAAAGGGGTACCAATTCCAAATTAAAATCTATGGATTTGAATGCAGTGTTATTAAAGTCCCGGTTGTTGTAGGCTAATGGTCAGTCTTCCAAATAGTGCACTATTTGCTTACAAAATGAACGCTAAAGTCGCCTGATTTGTTACTCTTTAGTCAGGTTTAGATACTTTTGTTGTGTTTATTTGTGAGACAAAATTCAAAATATTATTTAAAAAAAAAATACTTCCAGGGGTAGTGGTAGGTAAAACACTTGTCTGTGAACCTGATGTCCACAAAGTTGCAGGTTTGAATCCCCCCACTTTATCCCAGTGTCCTTGTGTCCCCCCACTTTCTCCACTTAACCCTCAGTGTCTCAAGCGGGACTGTCCCTGTAACTAATGATTGTAAGTAGCTCTAGATTAGAGTGTTTGCCAAGTGCCACTTTACCTTTACACATGTATACAAGACGTTTTGGGCACAAAACAAAAAAAAAGCTGCTCTTTATATTACAAGAAAACACTAGAAATACATAAAAACAAACATAACTGACTGGTTTCCAATATTTTATAGTCAGTAGTGACATTATTTAGCCATAGAAGCCCAAACCACTGTTTTTGAAGAAGACATCAGTCTGTTTTGGTATAATTCTTCAATGTCAGAATGGTTACGGAAAAAGAAAATCATTCTTCAGCAGGAGGTTTCCAGGCATTCTTCAAAACTGTACCACAATTTATATCCAGTCAAGCAAAAAAAGTTGAATTATGTATTGGCCAGTCTCCAGAGCTCTCTCCCATTGAGCCGCAGGGATGAGCTGGACCCATAAGTTTGAAATGAGCATCCAGCAAATGAAACAGAGCTGTTTGCAAAGGTGCTGGGAGGGTTTTGGGCACAAGTTCTTTCCAAAAATTGCTAGAAAGAATGGCACAAATCAGTGCTGCCGTGATAAAGGCATGTGAATGAAACTCATAAACAACCTTTCCCATCCTTTACATTGCATTTACAGTGTATATTCTTACATTACACTTAAAATCAGTCAGTTACAGTTGTTTCCAGTTTCCCCCCCCCCTTCACGTTTTTGATCATTTTGAAAGAGCAGCGTATCATTTACTTTTCTAAAAATTCACTTATGGGCCCAAACATCTGGCCTATAGAGTGTTCCTACCCATTTCTCTAGTCAGAATTTTATTGGAATAGGTCAGGCATAGTTTTCATTTAACCAGGCTTGGACAGAGCACCGCTGCATAAGAAGAAAAGCAGAAACTTAAATAATCTCTTTCTGGACATACGATGCAATTAAATATCATTTTATTAACTCTTCTGAGCAAATGGCAAAAAAAAAAAAAAAAAAATATCCAAAAAAAAAAAAAATCAACAGTTCCACCTGAACTCTAACAAGCAAAACAAATCATGTCCAATCATGAAAATCCTTCATTCTTTTCTTGAAGATACTGAGAGCCCAGTGACCACTGAGCAGGCGAAACGAGCCTAGTTTCAGCTGATCTATGATCAAAGACTCCGATTTAACATGAACGATCAATCAGGATCCAAACCGACGCTGTGGAGAACGAAACCTCGCATTGCCAAAATTATAACGATAAAGAGAAAAGAAAAACATGTTCTTAAATGTACGATAATGTAACAGGATCATATTCTAGGTCATATTCCTGGTTCACTTGTCATGATTCCTACTATGCAAAGGCCAGCCAATGGATTTGCATTATGGAGGACAAGTCTACAAATGGATGAACGGCAAATATTGTAGGTTTTGAATAATAATTTAAGGTTCTGTATAATAATCGTCAGTCTAAACGTCAGGATGATTTTAAGCGAGCCAAAAAGTTACGAGGTTTCAATCCAGCAGTGACATTTTGGAAAAGGGTCTCAGAATGCGGTGGAATTCCCATTCTGTCTCCACACAGCCTTGATTTGCAGGTGATTATATCACCTGCACCCAGAAACATACTTCAGTTGTATTTGGGGGAAAATTACATCAGTTATAGCGAGGAGGGAATTTAGTGCTCCGTGACTTTACGATGAAATTTTAGCGAATGATTTTTAACCTACTGTCCATATAACGCTATTCAGTACAGCGTGGAAAGGGTCAAACTGCAGATTTTGCATCTCCTGACTTGAGTGAGTCCAGTTTCGAGCCGTGAATGTTTCAGAATCGACCATTTTCCTCGAATGACTCCAAGGTGTAACACGCTATGAATTGAGCCTAGATCAGCAATCTCACTCTTAAGCTTCGCACGCTACGGTCACTGAACTCTCACGCTCTGACAACATGCTTAAGTGGATTATTGCTCCAAGCTGAAGCGTGAACTGAAAGTCCAAAATACTGAGAATGATGTTAATTGTACTGCAGAATGGGTACCGGAGTGAGAAAAACGACATCGAGTGCCACATTTAAAACATCAAAAGCAACCGAGCTGTCCGATCGAAATGTGGAGATTAACACAGATATGGTCTGAAGTGAGACATGGCAGTCAAGAGGTTCACTCAGCCCTTCTCCGGCCTACACCCAGTCCAGCACGCCTCCCTCTTTTTCAAAGGGAAAAGCCTGTCATTCTTTTATAACATGTACAACAATGTACACAAAATTTGAAAGCAAGGTCACACAAGAGACCAGTAGTAGCCATTAAGAGGTATATCTGTGTGGTTACAGTAGCACGTCACCTTAAACCTCTCCTTCCGTAAGCAGGGCAACTGCAAGAGGCGAAGACCTCTCTCAATCAAAGTAGCAAACACTCCATTCATGCTGTTTTTAACAGTGTCTTGGACCTCTGACCTCTCGCTTAGGCACTCGCTCACTCAATCATCCATACTTTAAATTCCAATCAGCCCTTTGAGAGACACAGACATACAAAAAATACCCTAAAGGAGCAAGAGGAAGAAAAAAACAAAACAAAACAGAAATTTCCCTGATCTCAAAAATTAAGATACTTGCTTTTTTTCCCTTAAACTAAAAAATATCAATTTCCTTCAGTCTGTGTTCGAGTCTGTGTCATCGTCAATGTAGTCCTCTTCTACAAGGGCCGTCCCACTCTGAGTGCCCCATTCGTCCTCATCGTACTCTATACTGTCATTATCCTCCAGCAGCTCGTTATCAGGCTCCGCCCTTTCAGCTGCCGCCGCCCCTGCAGGCCCTGCCTCTGCCCCGCCCCCTCCGTCAAACTCCTCCCCCCGCTCCTCCCCGGCAGGAGCGTAGCCGTTGTTGTTGGAGAAGGGGGCGCGGTCCCGGGCGTCCTCCTCCACATACACTTTCTGGTGGCACATGGGGCAGGTGTCCTGGATGTAGAGCCACTTCCGCAGGCAGAGGGCATGGAAGTAGTGGCGGCAGGGCGTGATGCGGGCAGAGGCTGTGAACTCCTGGTAGCAGATGGCGCACACGTCCTCTACGTCCCGCAGCTCAGTGCCCTTCACCTCCGGAAGAGAGTTGATCTTCTTTACGGCCGTGCGGCGGTTGATGAAGGTCTTCCAACCGTTTTTGGCCTGTAAAGCAGGGGTGGGTGATATGAGCTCAAATTAATATCACTATCCACACAATAATGGTATGATATCACTGCACTGCAATAGAAATTATGTTTGTGCAGATGACAAATCTGATCAAATTTTGTTTCCATGTATACACTACCAGTCAAAAGGACAAAGGGTTTTCCCACTTATCCATTTTTTTCATAAACTGCTGATTTTTATATTCTTATATTTAAACTGGAATTTTGATGAAACAACTATAAATTAAAATTAAAATGTGAAATAAACCCAGTTTTCTTTCTAAGACGAGAGAATCTGTAACAGTGCAGGTCTGACTCCTATTAACTGGTTGTTGGTGATACAGAGTCAAACTCTAGACTGTCCTTTAACTTTAAATGAACTCGTTACTGTTTCAGCTCTTAGGACCTCATTGAATATCTAACACTCATCTGAAGATCCACATTATCTTATATTAGGTGGTCTTTTGTAGGTTGTTATTGTGATGATTAATACAAAAAAAGGCTGTCTAATAAAGGTACTTAAATGGTGAATGTAAATGTATTTGTTAGACAAAGAATACTGAGTGTATTTTTAGATGTGAGAGTATTTTTAGACATGAAGAGAGTAATGTGCAAATGTGGAAACTCTCATTGCAAAAACTTAGGCATCCGATCATTTATTTTGGTCCACTGATCACACAATTCTGACAGGATTAAAACAGCAGCTTCAAAAACTAAATTCAGAGACAAGATCCAGCAGCAACCACATAGAAAATTAGAATATAATTTAAATGCTTTTTATAGGTTTTTCCAAACCAATATATTTATAATTATGTGGATCACGAGACAAATGTTAGAGCTATTAAGTGACAGCCTTATCCAAATGATCCGAATGACCCTTACCTGCAGGTAGATGTTGAAGTAGGCGTGTAGGCACATCATGCAGGCGCGGATTTTGCTGCCCGACTCGAACATCATGGTGTAGGCACCATTGCCGAACATGACCACGCCGAAGACGAACTCGATGACGTTTCCTGTAGAGCGGACGTAGTAGACGTAGTCGTCCAGCTTCTCCCAGAGCACGTTGTAGTAGCCGTCGATCATGAACAGGCCGTAGACGGTCAGCGAGACCAGCACTTTGAGGCAGAGCTCCACGCAGAAGGCGGTGACGGCGAACAGCCAGGTGTTGAGGGCGTAGTTGCGCCACAGCAGGCGGCTGAGCAGCACGGGCAGCGCCAGGAGGCCCAGCGACACCAGCAGCACGGGCAGGTGGCGGCGAGCCGACGGGACGTGAGAGGCGCTCAGAGACATCAGCACGGGGTCCGTCATGCCGTGGATGAAGTGCAGGACGGCCGTCAGCAGGAGGCACATGTTCCTGCTGAGACGCACCAGCCGCTCCTCGGGGTCCAGGCCGCTCAGGCCCGTCTGCAGCGCCAGGATGAAGAACAGCACAGGCGCCACGAAGCCCAGGCGCTTGTCCTCCTCCTCAGTGGAGCCGATGAAGGCCAGGATGCTGATTATAGAAGAACAGACAGAATGAGATTCACTGAAACACCGAAGTCTTGAGTACAGTCACTCGTCAAATTTATTCGGGCTTCACTGCCTATACTGCAATCTCGTGTAAATATTTTCTTCAGTCAAATCTGTGTATTCACAAATATTTCTTATATATTCTGCAAACTAACCGTAATTGTGCTCGACAGTGGAGATGTTTGTTTCCTGTCAAGAATATTGACTTTCAATAACATTATTTGCTCAGGGGTGTCCAAACTTTTGCATGTGACCCAGTATAAGGCACCCAACGATTTGTTGACCAAGACGATTGGCCACTGATGCGGTTGGCTGTGGAACACTGATTGTTTACTAAAACCAGAAGGGTTTTTTTAATCCTCTGTAATGTTCATGTGATTCTCATGGCCTTACAACAGACTGCAGTGGCCTAAAGGAAACAATACAGCAAACACGGCTTCTGGTTTTTTGTTACATCTTCAAGAAGCAATCACTTGTTGCAGAATTCTGAATGATGACGGGACAAAGTGAAGACACAGCAGCATGGACCAAACACCACTGGACAGATTCATTACAGGAATTTAGTTCCAGTCCTTCTCCCAGCAACATTACAGCATTAAATAAAATCCATCATCAGTCAGACAGTTATAAAGGACTGCTCAGACAAAATACTGATGCTTCGCAGCTCTTTTTAATGCGTTTTAAGGAAAACTGTGCAATATATCCTCCATATCAGCATACCATTATACTGATGAATATAATATTCATGTATTTTTGTATTATTACACACATATAAAATACTGCTGTCCCAGTTTTGCCAAGAAGTTTGTTTTGATTTGTTTGTATTCTACTTTGTGAACTTCATTCATTCATTTTCTGTAACCGCGGTTACCCGAAGCCCATCCCAGGGTCTACAGGCGTGAGGCAGGGACTCAACCTGGGACAGGGGCCAGCCCACCGCAGGGTACACACACACACACACACACACACACCATTCACTCACACCTACAGGTCAATTCTGAAACCCCCACCACCCTGACATGCATGTCTTTGGACTGTGGGAGAGACCGAGAGATCCCGGAGGAAACCCTTGCCACCACGAGGAGAACATACACACACCCCCACACACACCCCCACACACACACACCCTCACACACACACCCTCACACACACACCCTCACACACACACCCCCACACACACACACCCCCACACACACACA